>JAIFZK010000017.1:14192500-14197500 GCA_027481765.1 Tenualosa thibaudeaui
AAGCTGCAAATGATCTGAAATGTGACCTCATAGGAAAGCGACATCTTCAAGCACTTTCAAACAAAGTAGCCAATAATATACATGTGTTATGTGCCATAGGACTGGAGTGTGTATTCACTTGTTAGGTATGTAGATAAAGTGTATTGTCAGAGCCAACTGGAAGTGTTACTGGTCTTTTCATGACTCTGATTACTATCAGCTGTGATGGGGCCCTCGACGCACTAAACGCACTGGACACACACACATACACACACTCACATGTAGACATATTGGGGCAGTGCAGCACTGGGGTGTGTGTGATGGATGAGTGTATTGGTGTGTGTGACATTCATGCAGCGCAGTGACTACTCAGCCAAGCTTTACTCCACTCCAATCACATCACTGCTGAACCACTGTGTGTGTGTGTGTGTGTGTGTGTGTGGGGGGGGGGGTTGGATGTGAATGTGGGTTTGAGTGTGTGTATGTTAAATAGGAAAAGCTGGGTTAATGGGTTGTTACATGTACATGCATCAACACAGGATATGAAGTCTGTTTGTGTGTAAGTGTGTGTATGTTAAATAGGAAGGGCTAATGGGTTGGTACATGTACATGCATCAACACAGGATATGAAGTCCGTTTGTGTGTGTGTGTATGTGACAGAGACAGTGTTTATTACATAGTGGAATGTAAAACTGGAAGAAGAGTTTGTATTGGATTTGGATTCTGTGGTGATTAGAGAAGATATGGGTTATGAGTGAACTCAGTGAAGATATGGGTTATGAGTGAACTCAGTGAAGATATGGGTTATGAGTGAACTCAGTGAAGATATGGGTTATGAGTGAACTCAGTGAAGATATGGGTTATGAGTGAACTCAGTGAAGATATGGGTTATGAGTGAACTCAGTGAAGATATGGGTTATGAGTGAACTGCAACCGTCAAAACCATCTGATTGCTGACAAGCTTGTTGACTGCATCAAGCTGACTTTGCAAACTAACTATCATCTCCACACCATCAGCACACAAACACACACACACACACACACACACATACACATACACACATACACATACACATTCACAAACACACACACAAACCTGTTAACTGTATGATGTCTTTGTTAGAATCTAGGTTATAGGAAAATTAATCATAAGTCAAAACATTCTAGAATCTAGAATCAATTTAGAATGGATTTCAGAATGTAAAAACACAAAGAAAGAAAGAAAGAAAGAAAGAAAGAAAGAAAGAAAGAAAGAAAGAAAAGGATGTGAGATTAAACGGGGTGTAGTTTCTACACTGTAAGCAGAGCAGTATATATTCTTATCCGCTAGAGAAAGCTCACTCTGCCAATTCATGCAAACAGCCCAATAGGAGCACACATCTCTCTCTTTCTCTCTCTCTCTCTCACACACACACACACACACACACACACACACACACACACACACACACAAACACACACACACACACACACAGTAAAGGTCTATATCCATGCCCCATAAACTCAGACTCAGACTGTCTCTCCACCTTATGTTATTCTGTCGCTGTTATTCATTAAAGTGAAATCTGGGCTGAATCGATGTTTCATGTCTGAGGGCTGTACGAAAATCAAATTAAAATCATAAATTGCCCCACTTGCAATGTTTACTCCTCACAGCCTTCTATAGAGAGGAAGTTTAATAAATGGATTTATTTATAGTAGTCATTTTTGTACTGGTGAAGCAAAGAGAGCAAAGTGTCCTTTAATTTATTTGGCTGACGAGAGAAATTTGCGCTTGTGCTATGTCAGCCATTTATGGCCTAACTCTCAGCAAACTGCTAATTCATGAACTGAACTGTCTCACTGATATCAGATGGCGTTTGAGGACTCTGCTCGACAACTGAGTCTACGTAATGTGTGCCAACTTGATCCATCTTTCACATTGAGACTCACTCATGGACAGCATACACACTGTAGTCTTTACTTGAGTCATCTCTTTACAGGAACTGGGGCCATCAAAGTACAAGGTTACAGGTCTGAGCCCAGTGCGGGATGGAATCAGTAACACATCGGCAACGGCAGTGAGTGTGTAGTCAGGCCATCTAATGAATGAACAAAATAAATGTAATCTCACATATTGTCAAGGGAAGGAATGGTGACATCTGTTTATTGAAGGAATAGCATACATAGCATACAATCTACATATTGAATTTGAATTAATGCTAGCGGAGCTAGCTTGCATCATTTTTGAGGTAAATGGATAAATGGACGTACCCTAGTTATGGAATGACTGACCATTAGGGTCTATCACCATCAGAAGATGCCTGTAAGACATTAGCAGAGAGAGAGAGAGAAAATGAGATTGGAGAGAGAGAGAGAGAATGAGATAGAGAGAGATGTGTAATCTGTATAATGTACAATTTTAGGTATATCATATTGTGATAAGCATCCTTTTTCAACCTAAATTAATTTAGGTATAAATTTAAGATAACTTTTCTTTTAACATGCATACATTTAGTTACAAAAAGTAATTTTTTATAGGCCTAATTAATAAAAAAGGCTTTTGTTAAAAAGGCTTAAGATTATAAGTTTTCTTTCACATTTTATTTAATCTTAGACAGATATTGAATCTGGCTTATAGTATGTTTTGCCAACACTGCTCTGCTGAGTCATGCCAATAAAGCTTCGAATTTGAATTTGAATTTGAGAGAAAGAGAAAGAGAGAGAGTGAGAGAGAGAGAGAGAGAGAGAGAGAGAGAGAGAGAGAGAGAGTGAGAGAGAGAGAGAGAGAGAGAGAGAGAGAGAGAGGGGAAGAGGGGAAGTATAATGTCACCTCTGTTCAGAGCTCTTTGGGTCTCTGACCACCAGGAGAGTGATAAATTACACAGCTAAAGAGGAGGGACATCTGTCAGCCACCCACAAACACACCATACACACACACACACACACACACACACACACACACACACACACACACACACACACACACACACACACACACACACAAATTACAAATTACCTGTTACCTGCATGGCAGCCAAAAACCTGAAACTGGTTCTTCATTTCAAGGTCAAAGAGAAAAGGGGGGGACTGTGTGTGAGCCTGTGTCTGTGAAGTGTGTGTGTGTGTGCGTGTGTCAAATGAACTTCTTCTGTCATATCCGAATAATAGAAGGTTGCAGTACCTCTACAAGGCCACACCTCTTTCATAATTAGCATTAACTTTTGTTTCAACAAATTACAGATGTCTTTCTTTCTCTGCCTGGGTGTGTGTGTGTGTACGTACGTGTGTGTGTGTGTAAGTATACAGATATGAAGCTTACTTGACACAACACTTATTTAAACAATGTCAGAAACATCTGGAAAGTCATTTAATGTTGTGTCCTCATTCTCCATCATTTCAGATGCACAACCATCAGGAATAACAAATATCTACAAAATGCATATTCTGTCACTAGCTTGAACACCGATATACATGGAAAGAACAGCTGAAACCAGAAATTCAAAAGGTCTACACTCACTGTATTTTCCCAAGACAACAAATATCTTTGTAAAACCATGCTTGCAAAGGGAGAGACTTGCCACAGGTGGATCAGTGCTGTAGACCCTCAAAGTGAGGACAGGACATTCTCTAACTCAAGCCCTAGACAGAGCATGATCCTCTACACCACAAACTAGCAACATCAGTGACTACAACACATTCAGTCAAAGCAAATGAAGAGAAATGCTGATGCCACTGGTCTGTCCAGCCCTATAGCCCCATGCCCCAGGCACTGAATGAAACCCCCAGAGCCACAGCCCAGGCAGGAAAGGCATAGTCTGATCTGTAGTCAACAGTCAACAGTCCTCATTCAGTAACTATTCAGTTCTCTTACGAAGAAATTAGTTATTAAAACCCTCTTATGCAGTGCTCAAGAAGATTTGGAGTCAGCACCAATGCAGGTTTTTAAATGGGATCTTAAGATTTAAAAAAAAATATATATTCATAAAAACATTCATAGTCTTGAAGGTTTGAGTTGATGAGTTTGAGATGGGTCACTTCACCACCCCCACTGACTCCACTTTGCTGAGTGAGAAACCAGTGAGGTTGATGGTGATGCTGGAATCCATTTCCAGATTGAGCCATGTACACAATTTGCAAATTACAGTAATTGAAACATGAGGGAAACGGCAAACGGCAAAGTAAATTGTGTTCAGCAGAGCACGAATCCATTGAAGCAGAAAATGATGCCTAGTTAATCAGAGCCACACAACGCCCACACAACACATACCCTGAACACTGGCACACAAGTTTTACATGTTCTGTTGGCACTCGGTTTGGCTACTGTGATTTCAGAATGTGTTTGTGTATGTGTGCAAAATGTGCTAGAAACTGTAATCCATTTGTTGTGTATGCACCAGTTTGTATGCCAGAGACATAGCCAAGCTAATTGGTGCCTCACAGCAGGACTACACCTCTGGACAGCTAATGAACTCTATGTGTGGGTGCTTTTAGGTGTGTTTGTGTTTGGGTGGAGAGGTGTGGTGTGTGTGAGTGTGTGTGTGCATGCGTGCATGCGGTGTTTACGTGTGTGTCTGTGTGTGTTGGGGGAGGGGTTGACTGTGTGTGTGTGTGTGTAAGAGAGTGAGAAGCAATTTACAATCAATGCAGGCTCATCTCTCCTTTGAAAGGTATCAGTAAACAACAACATTTTTTTTTTATGTGAGCGCTGGTCAGAGAAAGAAGAACTGTTTAGCTATTTGAGTGGAAGGACTCTGTATTGCCCTACAACCTCAAGACAACAGGCTCTAGTCAGCCACTGACGTCTCTAATGCTGGAGGGATGAGAAGAATGGAACAGCTGAGGCACCTGCTCTGCAGCTGATCAAAGCCATGCATGTCTCCCACCAGCGCAACTCTCCACTACACGTTTCACAGGCAGTAGCCTGGGGCTGCCACTGAGTACCGGCCGCATGCAAAACATGCATAGACACCACTCACACACTGAATATATTATTGTCTAGTAGAAAAACCTATGCTCACACACACTCAGGCTCAGACACA
>JAIFZK010000017.1:14212500-14315000 GCA_027481765.1 Tenualosa thibaudeaui
AGGTTAGCCACATCCATGAATAAGCTCATGATGAATGATGGACACAAGTACTCTGGTTCAAAGCAATCAATCAAAATCAATATTAACATGAAAACAAAAAACCCATAGAATTCCCATACCCCCCCCAAATAAACCCCCCCCCCCAAATAAATAAATAAAAATAAAATAAAAATAGTCTCACCATTATCTATTTGACCATCCATCCGTTTCTATTTCAGGCCCAATTAACAACTGTTGTGTGATGGTACCATGTTCATTACAGTAAAACAGTTGTCACACATCAAAAAGTTGGGCCAAGCTCAATTTCAGACAAATAAATGTGGTGATGGTGACGAGATTAATCAGTAAATCAGTAATGTTTCATAAGAAGCAATGGGTCTGGGGGAGAAGGACCAGGGTCTTTTTTGTACAATAATGTTGTTCCCAGAACCATTTGTTCCACTTATTAAGTACAATTGTACAAGACAAATTAATTGTAGTCGCCTTTTCCACTTTTCCACCACCCACACAGACAGACTAAACATTCTTCAGAGATTTCCCTGGGGTTCTTAAGACTACATCAAATAATAATTGCCAAAAATACTGCTTGCATTACAATAGATATTCTGTTTTGAAGTACAGAATAAAACACCTGTAAGTTAGAAAGGTATGCTCTAGTGGATCCTAGGCCTTGTTTACACATATCTAGATATGTTTATGAACAGGTATTTTTTGAGGCCGTTTGGGTCCTTCGTTTACATGTAAACAAAGTTTTAGCCACCTCAAAAGGATTTTTAAAAAAATGCCCTTCAAAGTGGATATTTTTCAAAACGCTAGATTCTAGAGTTCGTTGAATATGTGTAAACATAATTTAAAAAAACTGATAAAACAATGTCCATTTATGAAAATACAATGTCTATTTACGAAAAAAAAAAACAATAATGATACAGATAAAACATATCTGTTCATAAAATTATCTAGATATGTGTAAACAAGACCTTAACCTTAGCATCTTGGTACAGTACGTCATCTGTTAGCATGATGACATGGGAATATAGGCTAGGCCAGAACCTAGAAAGACTAGTTAAGGAAAATAGAATCTTTACAACATGGAAATGAATTCTCATTTTATATCAGTTACATTCTATTTGCTTGCTGTGTGTTATGGTGAGGACTTGAGTAAGCACAAATATAGAGTAGAAAGTATATCACATTACAGTGATTTCTAGTGTGTGTGTGTGTGCCCTCAGGGTAAGCCCATCTCTTTCATATTCTTGCCAGAGAATGAAAAGGAATTATAAATACAGCAAGATAATGAGAGAGCAGATAGCACAGTAATCAGTTTTAAACACACATACCCCACCACGCAGTCAGCTAATGTGTGTGTGTGTGTGTGAGTGTGTGTCTGTTTAAGATAGTGCAAGAGCGAGTTATGATATATACATTTACACACTTATGTCTGGGAGTGTATTGGAATAATATAGAGAGGCTAAGTCAAGAGTTGAGTTGCATGCTTTATTTGGGGGACATACTGTAACTGCACTTGCAAACCCAGAGTGCCATGTCTGTGTAAACCTCCACCTGTTCTGTCTTGTGTCAGTGTGAGCCTGGATGTCCCATTGCAGCTCTGCGGGATGAGCTCTGGAGGCAGCTGAAGGAGAGAGAGGGGCGCTGGCTAGGTCATCTCTCTCATGGCACATCTGGCTTGAGCATAGCTGCCAACACTCCCATTTGTTTTCACTCCCAGGTTTCTCTCATATTTCAGACTCATTTACTACCCGTTCTGTCATTTCCTAAGCCCAAAGTTCAATCAAATTAATACATCTGCCCATCGTTCCCCACCACCTGCAAATAATAATAATAATAATAAGAAGAAGAATCATCATCATCATAACTCTGAGATTCTGCTACTCAGATGTTGTCAGGTTAGTGCTTGAGACATCCTCAGATGGTTAGCTAAGGGTCTGATTGATGATCGCCTGGCCCTGGCTTCATTTTACTGTATTTGACAGAGGTATAGACTACTAGCCTGGCTTCAATTTACTGTATTTGACAGAGGTATAGACTACTAGCCTGGGTTCATTTTACTGTATTTGACAGAGGTATAGACTACTAGCCTGGCTTCTCTCAATGCAAGGGTTCAAATAAACCTAAAAATGAGGAATCCAATCAGCAACCAGACAGACGGGTTAACACTAGTTTTGAAATTAAAAGTGAACATTACGAATCCCATCAATGAGGCTGATTGAATAGGACCAGTGACTGAAAGGTTTTCAGTCTACCTTCATAGTAGTAGTAATGCACCAGTGAAACACTGCTGTAGTCATCTGTCTGTTATTGTACACAGATTATTTGTGCATCTGTGTATATGTGCACTTGTTTGTGTGTGGTGGTATTAAAGGTACATCAGGCAACATTTTATGCTGTTTCTAGGATCATTTTTATGACGTTGTAGTTAGTTAAAAAAATAAAAAATAACAACTGCAGGCAGAACTCCAAGAGCAAAACAATTGCCAGGTATGCCTTTAAATGTCACACCTGGATGATTAATAATTTCCTATGTTTAAATTCTGATAAAACTGAAGTTATGATGATTGGCCCTATATAGCTGACCAACACTCTACCCCTCCACCAAAACTTACTCAGTGGCCTGTCACTGTCATGTAATGCAAAAAGTAAAGACCTTGGGATAATTATTGACCAGGACCTCTCTCTATATAGTCATGTAAAACACATTTCAAAAACATATTTTTTCCACCTATGAAATATTGCTAAGGTTAGAAAGTTTGAGGATGCTGAAAAATTAATACATACATTTATTACTTCCAGGCTCGATTATTGCAATGCTCTGTTCTCTGGGTGCAGTAATACCTGTATCAAAAAACTACAACTAATACAATGCTGCGGCCCGAACACTCACCAGAACTAAAAAATCGAATTGTCGAATTGATTTTAAAATACTCCTCCTAACCTACAAAGCCCTCAAGGGCAATGCGCCAACATATATTAAAGACTTACTTGTCCATTACCACTCTCCTAAAACCCTAAAGTCCCAAAATGCCGGTCTCCTTGTAATCCCAAGAATATCAAAATCTACGATAGGTGGAAGAGCCTTTTGTTACGGTGCATCCCTCCTGTGGAATAATCCCCCCCCCCACATTCGACAAGCAGACACTCTCAATACCTTTAAGTCTAGACTTATATTTATTTATTTATTTATTTATATACATATGTATGCCCAAATTACACATTTGCTCTCTGATGTGTGAGCCTGGCCTAATTCACTTTCATCTCTGCCTCATTCCGGTGGACTCCTCTCACCCTCCCCTCCTGAGTGGGCTACAACCAACACTACGGGAGGACCATGTCAGGACCAACTCTCCATCATAAAGGCCCTTCCTAGACACACATGCTAGGCCCGACTCCCCTTCCTTGAGGCTTTGTGATTGACCCCCCCTCACAATGACACAGATCAAATGGACCCTTATTGTTACCCCCATGACCCGTCTCACTCCTTTGAGTTTGACACTTGTCTGGCTGCTGCTACATTGTCCAGCCATAATTCCTGAACCACCTATGGACTGACTACCATGTAATGTAAAGTGGGATAATACCCTATTATGAACTATTATGAATATTAGCTAAAACCATAGGCAACTTGTAATCTGTCATGGTTACTACTGAGTGTAATATTTCTGCATCTGTCCAAAGTTTCTTCCTAGAACTGAACATAAGGGAGTTTTTGCTCTTGGGTGCTCCTTCTGTGAAGCACCACAAGAGAATACTATTGTAAAAGGCGCTGTATAAAGAAAACTGAATTGAATTGAATTGAACACCTGAGAGGCCTTCAGTGGCTGCTAGCCAGTCATGTGCAGGCAGTGTTGGCTGTAGTGTGGTAAAGAGGAGAGTACTGGGTGATGTGGTGTCTGTTCTTTAGAGAGCTGTGGAGGTTTCAGGAAATACTACAGAAATTGCCTTTGGACTAAGGCTCATCTTAAATCTTTAGTCAGGTAGAGGAAATATTTTCTGAATATCAATGCTTCTTTTCTTATCACTGTAGTGAAACCTACATTTAATCCCCGGCTGCTAACACACACACAAATGTGAGCAAGCGCACACACACACACACACACACACACGCACACACACACAGGTACACACAAGTAAACAAATATAAACACACACACAAATGCAAGGTGGTGGAGGAGTTAAGATGTGTAAGCCCCTTTTATCTGTGTGTGAGACTTTGTGTGTGCGTATGTGTGTGTGAGATTTTGTATGTGTGTGCGCACGTGTGTGTGTGTGTGTAGCAGGTTTCTGAGTGAGCACAGAAATGCTCTTCATTCTGTTGTTTCCTGCAGAGCAATTGTTAACCCGTGTCACTTTCATTTTAGCCCTTCTCCATTCTCTCCATTCTAAGTCACCCTCCTGCACTTGCTCTCTCTCTCTTTTTTCTCCTCTCTCTCTCTCGATCCTCTCTCTCTCTTTCTCTCTCTCTTTCTTTGAAGGCTCATATTGCCTTAAAGTGTGTGTGTGTCATAAGATCTTCCAAAATCATAATTACAACTTGTCACAAAGTCAAGTCCCTAGTTGAAAATGTTGGACAAATAAAGAACCAGCTTTAAAAAAAGAATAAAGTGTCAAAGTCCATGGTGGATGTTTTCTCATTAAAAAACAAATTACAAAAGCTGTCCTGGGTGTCAGAAACCGATGGCCTCTTAGCCTGCTGAACCACAGACATAAGAAAGCCTCCATACAGTGAACCATAAACGCAACACAGAGAATCAGAAGCATAAAACCCAAGGGCAGCATAAAGTACAGTTTGTAGTCTGCTATATGTCTTATGACCCTATACTGAGTTATATGCCTTATGAGCTTATGCTGAGTTATATGCCTTATGAACCTATGCTGTGCTATATGCCATATGAACCTATGCTGTGCTATATGCCGTATGAACCTATGCTGTGCTATATGCCGTATGAACCTATGCTGTGCTATATGCCGTATGAACCTATGCTGTGCTATATATCATATGAACCTTTGCTGTGCTATACTGTGCTATGCTGTGTTATATGCCTTATGAACCTATGCTGTGCTATATGCCGTATGAACCTATGCTGTGCTATACATCATATGAATCTATACTGTGCTATGCTGTGTTATGCTGTGCGCCATATGAACCTAGGCTGTGCTATACATCATATGAACCTATACTGTGCTTTACTGTGCTATATGCCATATGAACCTATGCTGTACTATATGCCGTATGAACTTATGCTGGGCTATACATCATATGAACCAAGGATCAAACCAAGGATCAACAATCATGTCACCTTACACCTTTATTTGTGTTTATGACTAGGGCAAGAACACCAAGCCATGCCATGCCTTGTCATTCTTGTTTAGTGACACACCACTACACTCCTGATGATATACTTACGCTCATGTAAAATAGTCCCTCTAGTATACTCCTGTTACATTCAATAGTTTGCTTAAAAAAATACTCAAAAACTCCAAATCAATTACTGAGAGGAAACCAGCCAGCTAATTAAAAGTAAAACACAACAACAAATTCGTATTGCCTCCAAATGGCCTTGATACACTGTTAAGGAGCTAGTGCTGTACTCTCTGTGGTGGAGCGGGCCTGTCTGCCTCCCTCCCAGAGACAAAGGCAAGTGAATGGCTGTCTGACTCACTCCTCCAGCCTCATTTCTCCTCCCTGCTTGCAAAACAAATGCAGGCCCAACATTTGTTGCAATGACAGGCTTATATCTTACAGGACATTCAAAGTGATGTTTCCACAGCTCTGTCTGGAGAGCAAGACTTATAACACTCTGCCAAGGAAAACTTTCCTCCCCAACTCTCCCTCCCCCCGTTCCCCCCTTTCTCCTCTCCTGTCTGTTTCCAAGCCCTTTGTCTTTGTCTTTCTCTATCCCTTGCTCTTTCTTTCTGTCTCTCGCCTCTCCTCTCCTCTCCACCCCCATCTCTCACTTTTTTTTCAGGATGAAAGCTTTGACTCTTGGTTGTGGCCTCTGGTTTAATGGAATGCAGAGTGTTTTGACAAACACACAAACACACACACCCACACATACACACACACACACACACACACACATAAAAGACCACACTTACTGCTGGCAGATGAAGGTTATGGGCTCTGTTACTTACTGTCAGCCATTTGTAATCCAGTCAATTTGAGTTTGCATTAGAGAGTGTGGATCAGCACGGGGGTCAGCACATTGCAGGGCCTTGGTAAGGAGACACAGCAGCCCTCCCAGCTATGGGAGAAAACACAGAGAAAATGTTTACTAAACTGTTCACCGCCCCGAGACCCTTCTGTGGAGGAATGCCAAATTGAAACGTCTCTTTATGTGTGGGTGTGTGGCAAGGAATACAAGATTAGTTTGACCTGCATTCTCTGCTCAGGGCACACTTCCCCAGAGAGAGAGAGAGAGGAGTTTGCTATTGTTCTTAATCACAGCCAAATCTCCTGAAAAAGATGGAGGGAGAACGAATTGAAGAAAGAGATTGTGTGTGTGTGTGTGTGTGTGTGTGTGTGTGTGTGTGTGTGTGTGCATTGTGTATGTGTGCAGTGTAAAAAATAATGCCCCTATAAACTAAAAAAAAAACAACAGTAACCTGGTTGCCTTAAAGTTAACTCAACAGACTGAAACATGAGTTCATACGTTTCATCAAATAAAGTCAACTGTCTTCATTTGATGTAACTAATTAACTAAAGTTTTATTGTTAGGTTAACTTAGAAATTTAAGGCAGACTATCTAGGCCCTAATCCTAAACCTTTTTAAGTTTATAGGGGCATTATTTTGTACAGTGTGTATACGTGTGTGTGTGTGTGTGTGTGTGTGTGTGTGTGTGTGTGTGTGTTTTACTGAAATGTACTGTATGTTTTCTTCAAGGTTTAGTGGTTTAGAGAATAGATATTCAAAAGAACATTTTGATAAATTCACCCCAGCCCAAAGTGTTCCTAATGGCATACATAAACACTGAGCTGGCAGCCTGCTTCCTTTCCCGCTCAGTTACAAAAGTGAGTGTGTGAAACTGATACATGGGGGCAATATTAGATATTCAAACAAACTCACTGACTTAATAGCTAGTCTTGAATACAAGAGCATTACACTTTAGGTTTGAATCTGTTTTCATCACTGCTTTTTCACCAGCATGACATTTGTGAAATGATTGTAGCTTTTGGCCAGCTCTGCTGGTGGCCCTAAGCCAATCAAAACAAACCATATGGGACACGGTTCTATTTTTCAGACTGCCATGCATAGTGATTGACTTAATGGTGAATATAGTAACAGTATTTCAATATTAAGAAATGACTTTAAAAAAAAATCTTATTGCATATTTGATGGTGATCCTGTGATACCAGCACGCAATGTAATTCTTACCTTCTCTGTGAAGATTAAGGGGTTCCAAACATTTCCAGTGAAGGTCAAACACTCCTGGGAGTTTATCAGTTCATTTTCATCTCTCCATATGGCCAGCAACCTGAAGGAGATTTGCTGCATATTCAGTGGGCCAGTGTGGGTAAGAGCTGAGGAGAGGGGAGTACTGCAGTGGAGAGATGCAGTCGTCATTAGGGCAGACAGGTGGCATATAGGACATATGTGGAGATGAGTCCACATGCAATAAGAGTCCAGAGTGTTTTGGGAAGGCAGCAGGGCTCCCTCAGTCTCAGATGCCAAACTTAAACATGAGACCCTTCATCACAGACCAGCTGTTACTGACACACACATGCACACACACACACACACAAACACACGTAGACTCGCACTTACAAAAGAGAGGTGTGTATCAGTGTGTGTGCTGGGTGTGTTCATTATGCTGGACGAGAAACAAAAATCCATCCGAATTTGACAAACAAGGGTGTTTTTCCATGGTAAACATCTGTGTTGGCCTGAAGCCACTCATGTAAGAGAGAGTGAAGCTCCTGAGGCCAGTGGACAGTGGGGGTGAGGATGGAGCGCCTCTAGTTTTCATTACTTAAAGTGCTGTTGTCATGGATATGGAGCAGCTGTCCTGCAGTACGCAACTGCTGTTCCTAATACAGCCTTTGTGTATTCCAGCTGAGACTGGCAGGTTTCAGCATTAAGACGCACACCTACACACACAGACACACACACTCACACCTACACGCGTGCACAAAAGCATACCCAAACACACCCACACAAGCGTGTACACACACACACTCTCTCTCTCTCTCACACACACACACTCACAGATGTGCTCTAAGAATGGCATTGCCGAAGATAGATGTGACATTATAGCAATCAGCCCTGAGAGTTTGATGATAGGAGTGATTGCAGTTCTTGTCATCATTTTCCACTTCCTCATCTCCAGACTCTGGTGTTGTGCTTGTTCATTAGCCATACAGTACACAAGTGAGTAAACACATATAGAATACAAATATAACTCTAAACATCTGCAGCACAGCTGGACTGTTCACATGGCCTTTTCACTTGAATTAACACACACACACACACAAACAAGATGGTTTATCAGACAAGAAGTGAACTATGCAAATATGCAGAAATGATCATGTACATGAGGAAAAAATATGTCTGTTATTTATGGAGAGTGAGGGTGAAATCTAGTGCTACCAAATGCATCAGTGAAATGTAATGTTTGATGCCTAAGGAAAAACCCAATAAAACCAATGTTAAAGGAGAACTCTGGTGTGAATCAATCATTAGACCTATTGTTCAAGTTCAGTCATTACTGTCAGTAGGAAGGCATGAACTGGAAGTAACAGGCCGTGTTGCAGTTCTAGGGACTCTGTTGTGCATGACATGCAATGTGCAATTCAATATGTTAACATCAAAGCACACACAGACTAATGCTAATTTCATGAAGTGGGCAAAACATATCGCCAGTTTAATACTAACTGGCAAGCACACCACTCGCAAGCACCAAGTTCTATATCCAATCTTGTAGGGCCTAGACCATTGCACAGAGGAGTGAATTGATTAAAGTGACCTGAAGAAAGAGAATCTGTTTGCTTTCCCAACCTTATTTTAGCTAAAACCAAAAAGAAGGCCACTGCAAACTTCCCATGCTGCCAATAGTCATGGCCCATTGAGTCTCCTAATCCATGTCCTTCATTCTCACTCATATTACTCATTGGGAGTGATTTTCTTTTTTTCTGTCTCTCTTGGTGTGTTGCACTTCATAAATCAATATCAGCTTTTCTCTCATTTAGAAAAGTTGACCTTATTCTTATTGGCAGGACACTATTGCCAAAGCAGCTGCAATGAGATATCTGGTGGTCAATAGATGTCAAGATCTTTCTCTCGATCTCTTGTTCTTTTTCTCTTTCACGCACACACACACATACACAAACACACTTACACATACACGCACACGCACACACACTCGTATCATTGTTGTTGTTGTTGATGTTTTCTACCCCAGGTATGTGTATTAGTATGTATTTCCACCAAGTGTGTGTGTGTGTGCGCGCGCGTGTGTGTGTGATCCAGGTTAAAAGTGGAAAATGAGCAGTATGCATGCAGTTGCATGCAATCACCATTTTCAGATATGCAGATGAAACAGGCACCTTTTGCTGTCAGCAAAGACGCAGAATAAATGATCAGACACTCACCCACACACACCCACACACACTCTCATTCTCTATGGGGAAAACATTCTTCTTTTTTTTGTCTGATGTCAGATACCGTCACAAACTGGGTCATATAAAGTTGTCTGATGACACAGCATTTGGTACCTGCCTACTTGAAGGGTAATGTGGCATCTAACCGCCAGCAAAGCTGTTTTTCAAGATAGCATCACAAAACCAGATATATAGTGAAATTTGCCCTAAAAATGGACGAAAACAGGTACAGCATTAATGTGAGTTTAAGTTTCTATCTGATCCACACACCCTGCTTATAAAGCTAGTATTTAAATTACTGAATGCTACAGGTCCATAATACATATCTGACATGCTTATGCAATATAACTCAAAAAGGAAAATCAGGTCCCAACACAAAGCTCTACTAGTACAGCCTGTTATCAGCACAAGATACGATGAGCAGCTTTCTGCTCCTATGCAGCTCAGCTCTGGAGCTGCCTTCCCTTTGACATAAAAAGCCCCTACTGTTTCTGCTTTTAAATCAAGATTAAAACCTTAACAATTATTTGGTGATGCTTTCCATTCATCTGTGTGATACACATTTGTTAAGTGTGCTTATTGTGACAGCTCTTAGCTTTATCTAACTGATGTTTTAAATGAACTTATTATTATTTTACTGTTGTCTCTTGTTTCTTATCCTATGTAAAGCTCATTGGATTGCCTATTGTGTATAAAATGGGCTATACAAATAAATTTCCCTTGCCTTGCCTTCCCTGTAAATAGAAAAGGCAAAAGTACACAAAAATATAGATGCGATTATGTTTGGTTTTATGCTATTATAGTGTTATATTTATGCTATTGTAGTGTTATAAAACTCTGCCAAAAGATATTATTATAAAAGTTAATGAATATTTTTCAGAGGAGGCACTCTTGTATTCAGTCATGTATTGGTGTTGACTGTGTATACTCACCTGTATTTAAGTAGTAAGAATATAATTACCTTTAACTCTCTGTAGGCTAACTACTCCTTAACTCAGAATAAGCCATTCATATCTTTATAGAGCAGCTCTCTGTCCATGTTCTCCATGTTGTGCCACCATGACTTTGACATCCCAGACAAGCCCAAATACTTACTCTAGCAGGAGACTTTGGCATTTTCACACTGAAATGGAACCTTAAATCTGTTGCAACTATGGCAGAAGAAGAAAGAGGGGGAATCGGTGCTAGTGCTGGTGCGGGTGCTGGTTTGAGAAGGTACATTTTGACAGATTGGGATCCTACTTGGTTGGGAGCATTGGGACTACTCTTCATTGTCAAAGCAGTGAAAATATGAGGAAGCAAAACAAAAGGTTTGAGAGAGGTTTGGACAGGACCCAGGGACACATGATCACCTAGAACTGCTTCTCCTCCACAGAGGATGTTTATTCAGGCCAATGTCAGCAAAAGAACATTCACAAGAGGAGATTGTAGCATCCCTACACAAGGCACCCACTCTGCCCAATCATCCTTCTTTTTACATTATTCATCAGTGTACATCCATGTGTGTACTTGTGTCCTTGTTTGTGTGTGTGTGTAGTCTTGTGTCTGTTTCTATGTGTATGGATGAAGGATGAAAGGATGTTGACCCATTTGTAGCCTACAGCTTATCTAAGGTTTGCTCTCTAGTCTACTATTTTCTTAAGCTGCCCAGAGACTGCAGATGGGAATTAGCTGTAGCTAAAACTGGTTGCTGTGTAGCTTCTCTCTCACACCTTTTTTGCAACAGTGCATTTTATGTGATAGCTAAAGAATTAAGCTATCACAATCTCTCTTTTGTCCTAAATGCTACTTCTAATATGAATGGCTCTTTAAGGCTTTATTAAGAAACAACTGAAGACAACTATGTTCTCTTTTCAATGTGCAACTGAACTATATGAAATAAATCTGGATCTGGCTGTAAATGTTTCATCTCCATTGGTGATAGTGGTGCTAATTTCTTCTCCACACCTCTCAAGCCTCTCCATCTGTCTCCTGTCATCCCAGCTGCCTGTCAGTCACCCCCTTGCATGGCGATGGGTGGACAGCGGATCCCAGGTAATTACTCAACAGTCCTACATTTCACCACTGGAGACAAGAGAATCAAATAAGTAAAGCCATGAAAAACAGAATGGAGGGATGTGTGTGTGTGTGTGTGTGTGTGTGTGAGTGATTTGAAAAAGGAGTGAATGATGACTGGGAAAAAAGGAAACATATGAGCTCCACACAGGGGTTCAGTCAAGTAGTGTTTATAACCACCAAGAGTTATTTTCACTCATTGGACACATCAATCAATTAAACCTCTGTGCAAAGAAATTACAAGTGCGAGTAAGAGTCTTTAGACATTTTAGAATGCAGGATCTGTGACAGGATTTCATGTGTAGTTATTTCTATCCATCTGCAGAGTCAACCTGTAGCCATCATGTTCTGATGACCCACACGGCAGTCTAATTAAAGCATCCTTCTTGATCATGAGCAGTGCTATGGAAACAGCAGGCTAGCGAAGCACTGTGCTCTAATGCAGCAGTGTCAGTAGAATGGAATGTTGCTTTTTTGAGCCCACAGCCTCAATTGGTGAAAAAAATAGAAAAAAGATTCTTATGTGTTGCATGACAACAGTGAGCCAGACCCACAAGGTAAGGACCTGGGTTTAAAAGCATGAAGTAAGCTAGTGTGAGCTAGTTCCTCATTATCTGTCCTCCAGCAGGCCCACATAGCTGTCTGTGTGTTTGTGTGTGTGTGTTTGTGTGTGTGCCTGTGTGTGTGTGTCTGTGTGTGTGTGTGTATCTGTGGGCACAGGGCCTCAGCTCCCTGGCGACTCTCCTATCTGATCATGTGCATAAACTGGTTCTGAGCAGAAGTCAGCCCTGCCCTCTTCTCAGGGCACCACTGGTCAGCTCTCTGTCCCACAGTGAGAGTGTAGGATAAGCCACAATTATGATCCTCGGCAGCCACCGTAACTAACACTCCTGCAGAGTGCTGTCTCACAGGCTAGCAGCAATATGACAGGCTTGGGTTATTATCTGCTCAGATAAGAGCATGCAGAGTCATTTTAATACTCCCTTTACTGTGTGACTAGAACTTTTGTAGAATAAACCTGATAAAGTTATTTCAGTGCTAATTGCAACTCAAAGACAGAAAATGAGCGCACTCTGTCTTTTACATAAACACACACACACACAGAGAAAGAGAGAGAAATCATTCAAACAAACAAACAAAAACAAATAAAAAAAAATTAGATGTGAGCTGTCAGTATATAGTACTGTTATAATTTATACATACATGGCCATCTCCATCATGGCCATTTGTGATGGTCTGTGGGTCTGAGATGGGAATCCTTCATTGTTTGTTCTGCGAATTAATTTAGCTGGAGCTAAACGCTGCGGCAGCTAATTAACAGTGCTGGTATTTATCAGAGCATGACGGGAGACATGGCAGGTGAATATATGAGTGTGTTTAACCCTGCTGTCCCACTGCACCACAAGGCAGGCTCCTGTTTAACCAGAGCCCATTACTGACTGAGGCAGACACCCACGTGGGTTAGCTGACCAGCTAATCAACCCCACAGATTAAGCACCTGCTTAACCAACACCACCCATTAATGACTGAGACAGCCACATGGGTTAGCTGACTGGCTAATCATCCCCATTAGGACAAATGAGCTTCTTTCACAGTAAATTCTGCATGTTACCTCACATCACGTAAAGAATTTATTATATACCTCCCTCACTTGCTCTTCAATGTATTATCAGCTGGGACTTCTAGGTGTTTCTGTGCTTAGCCTACATTGCAGTGTGCAGGTATCTCTGCCTAGAGTCTCCGAGACCAATAGTGCTGTGTAAGCAGAGTTAACACTAGGCAGTATCATTGCTTATGGGAACAGTATGGGTAAACTAGTAAATAATTCAAATGTGTGGTTCTGCCACTGCCATAGGACACCTCTCAGTGGCTTTGGGAAGCTGGGTTGTAGTAAAAAAAGATGTGTTTCCATGGGCAGGGGCAGTGTCTGGCAGTCAGGCCTTGTGTGTTGGGGCTGGGGTTAGGGTTTGGGCAGGGACAGTGTCTGGCAGTCAGGCCTTGTGTGTTGGGGTTAGGGTTAGGTTTGGGGCAGGGACTGGCAGTCGTTCTTTGGATGCTGGGAGTAGTGTTGGGTCAGGGGAAGTGTCTGGTAGTCATTTCTTGGGTGTTGGGGCTTGGGTTAGCTTTAGGGCTTGGGCAGGCAGTCAGGCCTTGTGTGGTTGGGGTTAGGGTTAGGTTTGGGGCATGGGGAGGGGCTGATGGTGGTTCCTTGTGTACTGGGAGTAGGGCTGGGGCCGGGGAAATGTCTAGCAGTCAGTCTTTTGGCAGTTCGGGTTAGGGTTTGCGGCTAGGGTTTGGATTTAGGGTTAGGGTTTGGGGCTAGGGTTATGTTTGGGGCATGGGCAGGGTTAGGTTTAGAATAAGGGATAATTTTTCTAATGGGGTTAACCCCTTTATTGCACTGGTCAGCAAGCTCCCATATACCTACTAATTAAAAAAGGGAAATTATATATGTAATCAAATAAAGAAAGAGAAAGAAAGAAGGAGAGATAGAGAGAGAGAGACGCCCTGAGGAAGAACACTATGACAAGCGAATGCAAGTATGTAAGGTGTGCCTGTGTGTGTGTCTATGTATCCAATAATGTATGGGTAGACTCATGCGTTGAGAGGTGCATGTAATGTAACAAGAAGGTCTATATGTACCTTAGAAAGGGAACTTTAGGGGGCCTTGTTAACAGGATAGGGCCTATAGGGCCCGTGGAGTTCCACCAGAGGTGTGTATGTGATGTAAAAGATGTGTCTGTATGTGTCTCTGTATGTGGCTATGTATGGGTTAACCCATGTATTTGAAAAGGTCTATCTGTCCAGAAACCTAAGTCCCCCTATATAATGTATGTTAAACTGGCCCTGCAAATAAATCAAGCCTCTGTGAAGGCCCTAGAGATCACCTATAAGGTGTGTATGTAAGATAAAGATCTACCTGTATGTGTGTATATATATATATGCTATTATGTATGGGTTAACCCGTGTGTTGAATTATAGAACCGGAAGGTTCTCACCACCAGGGGTAAGAAGACTACAAGTCACAGAGTAGCAGGCCAACCTCAACTGAAATATGAAGAAAATCAATATTAGGAGAGAAAAGGAAAGAAAGTGAAGACAGAGCCTGACCAGATACTATAAGAAAGGAATGGTTAATGGACGGACAGTAGGATGGAGAGTATGGAGGATTCAGTCATAAATTGAGTTCAAACAGGTGCAGCAGTCTGACCTGGTCCATCAAGCTAACACTGTAAATACTACTATACATAAAAAGACAAACCCAAGCAACATCATTCAATTCATCTCATGTAATGAATATAAGACAAAAAACAACATATAGGACATAGACTTCAACAGACATCAACAAACAAAGTCAGGGGCGACGTCTCCAGTCCCAGATACATAGGTTCCTCAAATAAGTGCTAAGCCTGGACATAAGTGCTGTACTAATAAGTGCCAATTCCACAAATTCTGATCCATCAATTCCACAAATTCTGATCGCGGACACACAATCAAAAGGTCACATCAAGGAGATTCAATTTCAAATTTAAGTCAATCAATCAAAAGGACCCTTGCATCACTGGAACCCGCAAAACCGCTTCCTTTCTGTAAGAGCTGTAAACAGGTAATACAACCATTCATCTATTTTTTATTTTTTTACATTTACATTTTTACATTATTTTCACATTTAACATTTATTGACACACATTTTCCATACATTCACAGACACACATATATATCTATACATTCATTTAGACCAAACAATCAACATAAAAGACAAGACAGAACTGTGGATCAAGTCTCCTGCTACACCTGTTTGACTTCAAACTGAGCCTTTGATGTTAAATCCATGTGGTTCTATTTTATTGAATTCCTGAATCCACACATACTCCCGCCTCCTTCTCTGTCCCTGTGACCAAGTGAAATTTGTCTCTAGTATTTTAACCTTCAATAAAGAAACGGAGATATCGGAGAAGTGCTTAACCAAAGGAGAATCATCCATCTGTCTATTGATATGGTAAAGATGCTGTTGGAACCGGGTCTGTAATGTATACCGTGTCTCCCCTATGTAATGTTTAGAACAATGGGTGCATGTAATCATGTAGACCAGATTTTTACAGTACCAATGAGTATCAGTAGGTTTAAAGAAGACCTTGGTCTTTAAGGTTTTGGAACAATCTGAATTGGATGAGAAAAACACAGTCAGATCTAGAAAGCTGACTTGACAAGAATCTGTACTAGCTTTGAGATTCATGGATGCATGGTGCTCATTTGCTCTCTCCAGGAACACTTCAAAGGCCTGGTGGCCATGCTCAAAGACGCCGAAGATGTCGTCCAGGAAACAGAAGTACACGGAAGGGTGGTGGGAACGCTTAGGGAACAAGGTATTCTCCCAGTTGGCCATATAGATATTAAGCTGGTGCAAATTTCTTTCCTATCGCCATTCTGTGCACCTGTAAAAAGTGTTGTGAATTGAAGACAAAATCATTCCTAGTTAAATTGATATGTAACAGTTTCAGGATCTCCTTGTCCAGCCTCTGCAGGTCTGGATGGGCGCGAAAGATGTACCATACTGCTTGAATATCTAAGACAGAGTCAATATTTGTGAAAAGACTTTCCACATCAATAGTAAAGAGGAAAGCATGTGGTGCAAATGGCAGATTCTGGATTTTGTCAATGAAATCATACGAGTCAACTGTCATATATTGAAATCATCTGTCATATATTTGAGATAATGGATTGAGAAAATAATCAATAAATTGTGTGGAGTTGGAAGATTCACTGCTGATGTCGGACACAATTGGTCGCCCCTGGGAGACCTGGTGAGGGATCGTCCACGATTCTGGATCTTTATGTATTTTGGGTAAAAGATAGAAGATTCTGGGTCTACGTGGATTTGGGCCTATGAGATATTGGAACTGTTTCTGATAATACCTTTGTTTTTCAAGCTGTGAAAGATGGAGATGATCTGTTCCTGTGTCTCCGTCTGAAGAGAATACTTTAGAGGTTGGTAATGTTTTGTGTTTTCCAATTGACGGTAGGCTTCTACTAAATACTGCTGTTTATCCATAATGACTACTGTAGAGCCTTTATCTGCTGGTTTAATAACTATTTCTGTATTCTTTTTCAAGAGAGCTAAAGCTTCCCTGAGTTCTGGAGTTAGATTATCACGGTCATTTGGAATGTTGGAAGTAATGTGAGTTTTGTTTAATTAATGTTTGAACCGGTTTGGACGGAGGACACCAGGAGGATGCATCTGTAATCGGTACGTACTCTATCAGTATTGTAGTAAAAATAATCTAATATTGTAATTGTGAGAGATCAGACAGAGACCCAAATGCAGATCGGTCCAGGAAATTTATTTTAGTGCAGACTCAGGATCAGGAAGATACAGTTCAGGTAAAAAGAGAAAAAAAAAACACAGAAGAGCTCACAATCCGAGTCAATAGGCAAAACAACATAAGAAGTGCAATAAAAGTTTCCAAAAGCAGAGTTCGGGGAAAAACACAAAAAACATCAGTCGAACAAAAGCACCAGTCAGGTATCGTTCAGGCAAAAAGGACAGGAGATCTTACTATCCAAATCAGAAGGCAGGCCGTACAAAGTCCCAAAAATTCCAAAAAGTTCAGGTAAACTAAACATCAAGATATCCGGTAAAACAAAGCACGAGGACAAAAAAACAAAAACAGAGCAAGGAGAAACTAAACTCACGAACAGGCAGGCAATACAAGGTTATATACTTCAAAACACGAGGAACCTGGTCAGACAATCAGACAAAAAACAAAGAACAGACTAGGGCTTAAAAAAGGAACAGGAACACCGGGACAAAACAGGAGCCCGTTGACACTCATTACGAGGGGACAGGATCATGAGGCACAGGTGTGGAGCAGGGGAGGAGAAAGGGGCAGGGCAGGCAAACAAAACAGAAGCACATGGACAAGAACACAAACAGACAAAGAAGCAGCAATACAGCGCCTGCCCAGCAGGGCGGCCAAGGTCCCAGGGAGCAAAACCCTAACAGTAATCTTCTATTGTATTTGTGGACGTCCATCGCCAGCTCCCCCAGGGGGTCCCCCCGTGGTGTAGGAATAAACAACAAGCCTCTGCTCAGCAGCTCTACCTGTGGACCTGAGAGAGAGAAGATACTAGAAAGGCTGAGCACATGAAAATGTGGCTGTACTGTTGTGTTGGTCAACAGGTTGGGGGTAGTAGATGTACCCTCCCCCCACCTACAAGTTTAACTGGTCCAGCCAATACTTAAATATTGCTGACGCTGTCTCCCCCGTCCAATGGATTGGACCATGTCTGCTTTTTAGCAGTCTTTTCAAAATCCTGCTAACAGTTATTGAGGCCCACTGACAAGATGACAATTTTGACTGTATGAATGTGTGATCATTTCTCTAACATTCTGGCTATGTTCAGTGCGTTAGCCCCAGGATAGCTGTCGACCTGTATTTGAGTGGCCTCATAAAATGGAATACGTGCCAGATTGCTGTCGCCGATCACTAGAACTGGTTTGGACACTTTGAGTACCCACTCTGTTTTTCTGTGTAGAGTTGGGACAGATTACTTTAGGTTCTGCCTGCACCATTTTCTGATCCACCTGAGTGGGTTTTAAACCTACAGCAGTCATCAGTACAGGAAACCCCCCATCTGTCGGGTTGGGCTTAATAAGAGAGGACTCAGATTGGGACAGACACTGGAGATCATATCCTAGTGTGCCCGCTCATCACCACATCCTCTACAGAGGTTTGTGAACAGTTTTGCGATGCAGGAGATATATTTGCCATTAGAAATGGCAAAATTGACCGTTTCACTAGTCCCAACTGACTTAAAAGTGGTTGAGGGCCTTCAACAGGAACTGTTAATGTTTTAGAAGGTGGTGGCAGTAGCTGCAGAGGGGGGGGGGGCAGCAGCTGTGTCTTCCCCAGGACCTCTCTCAATGGAAACCTGTTGTGAAATGTGTCTAAGGAAGGAAGAAGAAAAGAAGAAGAAGCGGCAGCAGAAACAGAAGGAGAAGGGGAAGAAGAAGAAGAAATTCCCCGTCTCTAACGCTAACTGCAAAATGTGTATGTGATGCTAAATCTGTAAAGTTTTAAAATAAAGTTTCGTGAGCGTTAAAAGTGATTGTGTTGTTAGTGTTGTTGAGTCGTTGTGTGTGTGTCTGTATAGTAGTATATGTAACGTTAGAGTTCAAATCAGTATTATGGGAGTCCACATTTTCCTCACCCCCAACGTCATTAAATGCACTTTCCAAATTTCTCAATGCTGTGTTTTTTTCTTGTATCAAGAATCGAAGACGTGTACCTTTTTAATTCCAGTTTCCACCCTTGCAATGTGTCGGTAACAAAACTCGTGCGATGTAGCTGCAATCTTTTAGGTTGTGAGTCCTCTCTGTATGACTGTTAAAGGTTCTTGATGTCTTCCTTTATTTCCACAAGAATTGTTAAAAAGATACCTGCTGTGCAACAGTTAGACAATCCCTAGGGTTATGTTTGGGGCATGGGCAGGGTTAGGGTTAGAGTTAGGCTAAATGCCTATGTTAAAGTAGCTCATCCCCTTGGGGGATCAAACTCCACACCTTTGGGGTAACAGGCAAAGCACTAACCCCTCCACCATCCCCCTTCCTCAACATTTGTGATGGTATAAAGGCTCAGGTTCAAAATCAGAATTAAAGTTAGGGTTAGAGTTAGGATTAGAGTATGGATCAGATGTCAAGACCAAGTCCAAGAGGACATAATTCAAAGAAGGTTGGTCTGGGGTTAGCTTCAAAATAATAGGTGGAGAACAATGTCAAATGCCCGGAGAAAGCAGACAAGACCGTCTTCGTTCCTATCAGGGATCGATCTCACCACCTTCTGCATACCAGACAAGGTGCATACCCCTACCCTAGCAGGGTTTTCTCACTACATTTTTTTTAAGTCCCCATGGGTCTATTGTGTGTAATTTGTGAATCCACCACCTGTTTTTTGTCTCTGTTGTGTAGTCCACAACCTGTTGGATTGTAAACCAACAATAGACAATATTTCTGTAGAATGATGTTTAAAGTGCGTATATACGGTTGTGTTGCCATTGTCATTACGTATGGCCGAGAAGTGTTGATAAGTGATAATCTCACTCTCATGTTATGTCGGGTTTCCTCCACATATAGAGCTCCACAAAAGCCACACTTAATAGCATTATGGACTTAGTCCCATCTTTGCCATGAACAAAAAAATACCTCTCTGTCTAGAAATTCAATAGAGGACAAATGATTATGGAAAGTCACCTTAATGGTCTTATGATGGGAATTTAAGACCTGTATGAAATCCCCAAACTCTTGTTGTGTACCTATCCAAATCCCAAAGATGTTGTCTAAAAACCTCAGATATGTGGGAGGTTTAATTTTACATTTAGCCAGGGCTGTAGTTTCCCAAGAGGTATATAGGTTTGCATAGGAGGGTGCAAAGGTTTTGCCCATTGCCGTACCTTGCATCTGTAAAAAATGTTCCCCATTAAAAAACAGGTCATTCCTAGACAAGCCTAGATATAATAAATGTAAAATCTCCTCATCAGGTCTAGAAGGGGCTGGGAGCTGGAGGAACGCATCCTTTACTGCTTGCATCCCCAGTTCAGTTTGGATATTTGTGTACAGAGATGTAATATCTACTGTAAACAAGAAGGCCTGTGAGGGAACACATATTTTCCTAATTTTGTCTAAGAAATTATATGTGTCCTTAATAAAACTGCTATGGCGTTGTTGGATGGATTAAGGAATGTGTCTATATACTTGGCTACCCTATGCGATTCAGATCCCGTGTCACTTACTATCGGCCTTTGGGGCTAGGATTAGGATTTGGAGTTAGGATTAGGGGCTAGATGTTTGGAGTTAAGTTTTGGGGCTAGTGTTAGGGTTTGAGGCTAGGGCTAGGGTTTGGGGCTAGGTTAGGGGAAAAAAACTGCTACCGCTTAAAGGCCCAGGTGCGAAGCTAGGGGTTTGGGGTTAGGGTTAGGTTTAGGAACGGGATTGGGTTTAGGGATGGGGTTAGGTTTAGGGGTGGGGTTAGGTTTAGGGGTGGGGTTGGGTTGGGGAATAGGTTTAGGGTTTAGCTTCAAGATAAAGTATGTTGCACGGTCCTTCAAAAGGTAAGTGTTGTTAGGTAAGTATGATTATTTTGTTTAATTTAAATATTTCATCCAGTGTGTGAGCATATGTTTTGCCGTTGTTGGAGTCCAGTGTAAATTGTCTTGTGTTTCAAAGAGATGTGCTGGTAGTGGAGGAATTGATCGGTAGTTGCGATCTATGTAGTTATTAAGTTCCGTTAAGTTGGACAGTTCTTGTAGTGGTAGTATATTAGCATAATTTATTCTGGGGATGTAAATGTGGGAATTTTTCTTTTGCTACCATAACAGCTTTATGTAGTTGTCTCCCCATGGTGGCCTGAAGTCTTGCAGCCCGGTTATTCCAAATGCTAAGATAATGTTTTTCACTGGGCTGTTTGCTTCGGCCTTATGTATAAGTGCCTCCACGTGGAGAAAACTGGCTCCTGTGTAGCTGTCAATTTGAATATTGTCCTGGTTGTATTGTACAATGACAGGTTGGAGTCTCCTATTATGACATTAGATTTGTAGATGTGTAGCCTCCAATTTCTGATTTTGTGTTGTGTCTCTGGGTGTTTGTTAACTTTATTTGGTGTTGTGTTTTGGTCCTGTGGATGTATTGTAGGTTGTGTGTCTGTTGATTGTGGTGTACTGTGAGGTAAGTGTGTTGACTGATTAGGTGTGTTCTTGGTGTTTGGGTCTATGGTGATCTTAGTTGGCTGTAGCGGGCTCTTATCTGTACGGGGTGTGTCTGTGAATTTAAGTCTTTGTGGTAGTCGTGTTAGGTGGATTGCACATGGTGTCTGTAGAGTTGTGACTGGAGTTTTGTCCTTGAAGTCTCTTTTGTCCAGTGTGATGAGGTCATTGCTCGTCTGTGATGTATAAGTGTGTTTGAGTGTTTGTATGTGGGTAGTTGTACTTGTTTGTGTTGTTGTAGCGTTTGATATCGTTGCATTTGTTATGATCTGGGTTGGTGTTGGTGTTAGTTGATCTTCATGTGTAGCTATATTTGTTTGCATTGTTGTTGCGTCCGTTGTAGTTGCACCTGTTATAGTGTTGGTTGATGTTGGTGTTGGTTGGTCTTCTGTTGTGGTTGAAGTGGTGTTTGTTTGGGGTTCTAGGTGGTCAGGTGGCGCCCCAAGGTAGGCTGATACCACCTCTCTGGCATGGTTGATAGTTTCCTCCTTCAATCTTCTCCCCCGATAGTGTCTGGCCATTTTAGCTGCCCTGTCAAATAGTTCTTGCCAATTGCTAGGTTCTTTAGTAGTTAGTTTTTCCAGTTCTTGTTCCAATGTGTCCTGGTAGTGTTGTTGTAGTATTATCAAAGTTGTATGGGACCAGTTCTGTGCGTTTCCACGTCTTAGTTGTTTGACCTTATCGTTGGGCAAGGCCGGTTTTATATTGTCAGTAAGGTAGTTGACCATATGTGTTATGGCAGGTGGTTCCATTGTCTTGTCTTTGGTTATATTGTGTAGGTGGTGTAGGGTGAGTAATAACTTTGCATATTGTGTTAATGTTTTCTCTGTGCTGAGGATCGATGCTTGGTGTAGGATTGTTTCCTTTATGTTGTCGTGTATAGTTGTTAGCGTAATGTTGTGTTGGTTTCTTGTATAGTGTGGGTTTTTGTTGGTGTGAGTAGGTCTGTTGGTGTAGGTTTTGTTCTCGTTGATGTGAATAGTTTGGGCGTTGACGCTGAACATTGTTGTTGTATGCAGGGGCTGGTACTGCTGCCACTTCTGCGTAAGTTCTGTGGTTTGTGTTTTGTTGCTTGTTGTAATGAGAAGGGCTAAGTTTCATCCTGGTTTGATCTTCTAGCGATATTTGGTGCCCTCTGCGTCCATAGTGGACTATGGTCCATTCATCTTCGTTGTTTGTCATTGCTAGTATTAGTTTGGTAGCTGTGTGTAAATAATATAATGTGTAATCAGTGTAGTGGGAATGTGTTTAGTGATGTGTATATTGTGTTGCGTGTAAGATATGGTTGTAATGTTAATTTTTAAAATCTTTTTGTGTTTAGTCATTTTTTATCTTTTTTTGTCTTTTTGTGTGTATTTTTTGTATATTTAGATGTTTTGTGCAAGCCTTTAGCGATGTGTTTCGATTCTGAGAAGAATCTTCTTCAGGCTGGCTTACTGTTTGCACTGTGCTTTGAATGGTAGATGTGTGTTGTATGTACGAAGGGGATCAAATTCCCTCCACCCTCATCCCTTCCACCCACACCTCCATACTGATCAAAGGAATGTTTAACCTCTGCCTTAACATGTCTGAGCGGCGTGAGTACCCTCTAGGTCTTAAGGCTGCAAAGAGTGTGTTAGTTGCCACTTCAACATCTTCCTCCAAGGAGCAAATGCAATGGAATCTTATTAGCTGGGATTTAATAATTCCCAAGGTGTGCTTGGGGTGGTAGGATGTGTGTGCAAACTCCTCAAAAGCCTCCACACCGTGGTCCCAAAGACCAAAGATGTCATCAAGGAAGCGTAGATACAAGCGGGGCAATTTATTACATTTCAAGAAGACTGACTACTCCCAGGACGCCATATAAATGTTCTCATATGAGGGTGTTCTCATGGCTGTACCCTGAATCTGCAAATACCATTGACCATTAAACTCGAAGTCACTGCGAGTTAACCCCAGATGTAGCAATTCTAATAAGGCACTGTCCGGTCGAGCTGGGTCTGGATACTTATCAAATGCCTCACAAACAGCTTTCAGACCCAGTTCTGTACTAATATTAGTGTATAAAGAGTTAATATCAATTGAAAAAAGCAGCGTATTAGACGGAACCTTTTTGCCTCTCACTTTAGAAACAGTCGTACGTATCTTTAATGTAACTCGCATGACGCTTCGAGATGGGTTTAAGAAAATGGTCAATGTACTGGATTAATAATTCCTGCAGAAATGACGATAATCTCCACCTCGGGGTGACGGTCAAGCTTATTAAGAATCACCGCTAAATGATGGAACGTTGCTCCCAGAAAGCTATCAATCTGAATGTCTTTGTGTGAAACTGGGTATGCGACTCAAATTAGAGTCCCCAAGAAAGATAATAGGTTTGCTAAGCGTCAAATGCCAATTGACTAATTTCTGTTTCGTGTTAGCTTGCCGAGTCGGTCTGTGTATGGGAGGGGGGGGGGGGGCGCTCCTTTCCTGTTACATCTTTGTGATGTGGACCAAGAGGGGTTGTGTCGAGTTATTGTACATTTCAGTTGTGTTAATCCGTGCGTGATGAAGTGTTGTACAATTGGTAAGTGTGTTTGTTTGTGTGTTCTGATGTTTTAACTGTGTTGTGTTAACCTGACTGTTAGCTGGTTTTCTGTTTCACCCACATATTGTATATGACATTGGTTACACCAGATCAGATATATAACATTTTTGGTTGTAGGTGGGTAATGATGTGGGATGTGATATATGTTTGTCTTGTCCGAGTTCTAAATCCATTTTGTGCATGGGAAACAGTCCGTCCTGTATTTTGGTTTGTGTTGTGTATTTGTTTTGATCTTTGAATGTACTAGGTAGTCCTGTAGGTTTTTGTTTCTTCTGTGTGCTACGATTATTTTGTAGTCTGTTAGGAGGCCCTGTTCTTGTAATGTTGTCATGTTTAAGTTGTGTTTAATTTTCTTGCTAACCCTGACGTTAGGTGATGAGTAAGTAGTGATGAGTGGGATGATGCTATTCGTAGTTTGATGTTTTCTGTGTTGGAAAGTTTTGAGACAGTTTCGTAGGAAAGGATGTGAATAATTTCTCTGTTTGAGTGCTGTGAATAGTGTTTTGGTGGCTGTAAGGAGTCTGTAGTCTGAAGTCTGTAGTTTGTGTGCATATCCTGTGGAATCTTAAGAGTTGAGATTTGACCAATCCTTTAAAGGTATGTTTGGGGTGAAAACTTGTTTTGTGTAATAGTGCGTGTGTGTCCGTATCTTTACAGTACACCTTAGTGTTTAGTCGTCCGGTGTTATGGAATGTGTCCCCTTTATATATATAGTTGTGTCCAAAAAGTCTACTGTATCAGGGTGTATGTGTGATTTGAGTTTAATGGACGAGGAGTGGTTGTTGAGAATTTCCGTAAATTGTGTAAAATGCATAGAATGTGTTGCATAGAATGTGTCCAGATGCCGAAAATATCATCCAAATATCTGTAATATCGTAATGGTGTTTTAGGGCACTTGGCTAGTGCCTCCTCTTCCCAGTTAGCCATGAAAATGTACGCCAACAACAAGCTGGGGCAAATTTTTTACCCATGGCTAAGCTGTATGTGGTACTGTGATGTTGTTTATAGTTTCTATGAAATGGTATGTATCCTTAATGTAACTAGGGTGTTTTATGGAGATGGGAGTCAGGAAGTGTTCTATGTATTCTGCTGTGTGATATGATTCTCTGACTATAGGTCGTCCTGGTGGAATAGTGTGCGGAACTGTCCAGGTGGTGGGATCCTTGTGGATTTTAGGTAAGATGTAAAATCGTTGTAGTCGTGCCGGTGAGGTAAGTATGTTGTTTTTGGTTAATGAATTTTTTTGTTTTCAGGTTATGTAGTATTGTTTTAATCTTAGGAATTGTTTGTAGGTAGATGGGTTCTGAAAGTTTTCTGTAATATTCCGGGTTAGGGGCTAGTGCTAGGTTTTGGAGTTAGGTATCTTCTTAATGTAGTCTTTGTTATATGGACTACTGTCCTTTGGGGTACTGGCAAGGACCCAGAAGATGTCTACATGTGATGAACAGTTTGTCACACAGGATATGAACCCCAAACCTTTAGCATTACAGTGACCTGACAAGGTCTACGTTGGAGGCCTCTGGGAGCCCACGGCACAGAATGAGGGAGTCAGTCCCGCTACTTGCATTTTGCATGCTAAGCGAGTACTCTACCATTTGAGCTTGCTGCACATGCTCAGACAAAGCCTAGCTAGCTCGCTTGGTAGACCATCAGACTTCTGAGCTAATGGTCCTGGATTCAAGTCCCTGTTCAAGTGCTTTCCTTCAGCCCCCTAAAACCTGATTAAAGGCAATAATCTTCCAAGGGGAAATCCTGTCGTTAAAAAAAAATCATGTGCGCAATATGAAGGCTAACCCTGGCTCCCCTTTCAACTTAAACGCTGCACAAGTTCCTTTAGATGTCACCGTAAAATAGACAACCTCCTATTTTAGGTGAGAGACACCGTAAGTCTACAAATGGACTGTGCATTCAAACATGCAGCAAAAGGACAAAATCCAGAGGCGAACCTCCCAGTGGGATGACTACTTAAAGTGGCAGCTTCCCTGACCTCAAGGTGAGTTGAAGACGCAGGCTTCTGACCTGGGGTCAGATGTGCCACCATTGCGTCGCAAGGTTCATGGAGGAAGGTGCAGGACAACATTGTTCTGAACTCCAAACCTGTCTGCATCAACCCAAAACACTCTGCGAAAATGGCCAGCCTTTCTTCATGTTGCCTGTTGGCTCTCATATGGCTTTGCTGCGTGGTGCAATGTACGGCAGGCCTGGCTCCAACTGGATAAGGTGCTGTTAACATTGACTAACATTGACATTGACATTAACATTTATCACTAACTTTTAACACATTTCCTCTGCGCCTACAAATGTTACTTTAGAGCTGCATAATTGGAGATGTAAGGAATTGAACACAGGGCCTCACACACTGAAAGCATGGGCTCTACCACGGAGCTAAACCCCCTTCAGCCACTATCAATGGGCATAAGCTTCCCACCTGTTAGCTCATTGAGGATTCATGACCTTTGGTTGTACGTGTTAAAACAGGTTGCATTCCCTACAAGTCAAGACGGGCAAACGCAAATGTTTGTGCCTGACGAGAACATGAGGCACCTTTAGGGTTAGGGGGTTAGGTTTAGTATTAGGTTTGGGTTAGGGTTTTGGGTTATGGTTAGGTTTGGGGCATGGGCAGGGGGCGGTGGTCATTGCTTGTGTGCTGGCAGTAATGTTAGTATTGGCCAGGGGCTGGCAGTCAGTCCCTGGCTTCTGGGGCTAACCCTAAATCAAACTTCTCACCTCTGCCCTAGCCAGGCTAGTGTCACTTAGTGCTTCCACTCAATACCACATTTTGCTACAGCACAATCAGGGATCTCTCCATTAGCTTAGGGATCCTTTGACATTTTTTTTTTTGACTGGGAAATTATCAAGCTTTGCACAACGTGAAAGTGTTTGGTACAGCAGGCTACCTCAGCCCCCACAAAATGCAAACATCTTGAGATAGTGGAATATGTAAACTGCAGAACCCTAAAATTTGGCATGCATCTAAAACATATGGTGGTGATGCAGCATAGCAGACTTTGTTCTTCTTTAAAGGGGACATAAAATGGCTGAATCACAATGTCCTCCATAAGCCCTAAGCCTGATAAGGCCCAGAATTCACCACTGCTTTTTGGGCCATTACTCCTCCTGTCAGGCAGTGAGGAGAAGTGAAGATGGGGGGTCAAAATTCAGTGACAAGAGAGAGAGAGAGAGGTCTTTCTAACAGAGTAGAAGAGGCACACTTGTACCTTCCTAATGAAAAAATCCACTCCTATAATAATGCTCTCAGATACATGAGATGGTGGCACACGAGCTTGGTACTACAGCACATTTCCATTTGAGCTAATCCTTCCATTTCCCTTTTGGAGAATGTAAAGACACACACTCACACACAGAGACACACACACACCACAGACTGAAAGAAAGAGGAACAACCTCCAATCTCAGCAAGCACTGTGATTGTCCTAGAGCCAAAGAATTATGGCTACTAGCTGAGATGCATTCTTTAATTCAGTGCTAAGGTTTACTGCAGGACCAGACAGTCTTACACCAAAGGGCTTTACACAGGAACCAGAAAATATAGTGGAGCACAAACACATGCACACAAATTTATGGAATAGACTTTACAAAAGATGGATACCAACTGTGCATGCACACAAACACACACACATGTATATACCCGCACACTTGGAGTGCTTTTTTCCCCCTGTCTTAATTCTGAGCGCTCCTGTGTGTGCCAGCCAAGAAGTGAGCTGGAATATTGGAGCAGATGTTTGGTAATCCTGTAAAGAGAAAATCCTTTTGCCGCGCACTGACCGTAATCCCCTCGACACAACCCTGCAGTTCCCCAATCCAGTGCACACAGGAGAATGTCAAAAAGTGTAGGATCTCATAAAGAAAGAGCAGGCATGGTTTCACTCTTTCCTCCTCTCTGCTCCCGGCCATGATACACTTTCCACTCACACAGGATGAATCACCTCAGCCTGGCGCCTTCTCTCCACCATGGAGGAGAGAGCTGCCTTACAATCACACCATAAAGCCCCACACAAGTCTGTGGAGACCCATGAGAGAAAGAGCTGATACACAGTCATGTGTAAAGTAAACATAAATCATGTGTGAATTATTCAAATATCACTGTTGTGTTATGAGGGATGGGAAATGATAGGATTTGATCAATATTGATGTACTGTTGATTCTGAATCTCAGTCCAAGTCTCAGTCAATTCCTCCATTACTTTATGTGGAGCTACAGTCACACAGGTTTTCAGCATCTAGTTATTTTTAAAGTATCGGTATACATAGGCATACTTATAAATCCTAATAGTATCATAATAGTGTAGAATGTCTGCCAAAAAAGCCTATAATGTAGCCTATCTTACAGTGGTCTTCACAGCTTATTAGAATAAGGAAAAACATAAACCATGGCATCAAAGAGAGCCATTGTCCATGGTCTGGAAAACTTTCCAGCACTGACTTTGAACTCATTTTCACTTACAGTCACACATCCTTAGTCTTATAGTCAATAACAATAATGAAGAACTAATTACATATGTGGTCTGTCTCGCTCTCTTTTTGTCTCACTCACACACATACAGAACATACACATACAGAAATTTAAGTAATCTGTCACATCTCAGGTAGAACACAGGTAACACAATATTGTGATTACTATTCAATTTTATATATAAAAATAAACCAGCCAACCATATATAATAATAATAATAATAATAATAATAATAAATAGCAATATTTGACATCTCTGTAAAGGCAGAAAAATAAGCAACAGGAATAATCTGTGTGTCAACATAACCTCACACGCATTCTCAGTTCCACCCACAATTAGCGGTGTGTTCCTCCTGACCTGCTTTTCCACATTTGTAAGTATATTTGCATATCACAAGGGTAGAATCCCCTCTACTTTACAAATTAGGATCATACCAAAGACATTCAGGATGTGAGCTACAAACAAGTTAACAAATGACAACTATTACAGTAATTATGTTCATTTTAATCATGTTTTCAACTGTGTAGCGTATTGTAATTAGTTGTGATAGCCACTGTTATTCTACAAAGCTTTTTTTCCTTTTGAGTGGATGGCTTAGAAATGAAGCATATTGCATTAGGAAACAGTGAATTCTGTATCCAGGCAACCAACCCTGTCCCAAATCTTTTAAACCCTATGGAAGCCATTGTTTTTTTATAGTTCCTCCATGTCACACAGAGAGCAGAGCACACCACTGGCAGGCTCCTCCTCATTGGTCTCCAACACAAGAATAGCACAGCTCCGGAATCATAGCAGACCTCCTCACAAATGCACACATTATGTAAGCTATTCAAAAAGGACAAAGAATTAGCCAACGTCTGATCTAGTTCTTGTTCTTGCTTTGATGGAGATTGTGTTGGTGTTGACAACATGGACTTGTGAAAAGCATACAAATATTGTTGTGTGGTAGTGGGTTTGGTCTGTGACATTGTATGTGTTTATCAGCTCTGCAGACAGAGTGAGAGAGAGAGAGAGAGAGAGGACCTTGTTAGCAGTTGACAGGGCAGGAGCAGTTCAAGTCACGACCGATCTAAAGCCTGATTTACAGGGTGAGAGAGGGAGAGAAGCAGCCCAAAGTCTTGATTTATATCTCCTTGGGTCCCTTGCTGAAAATCGATAATTCTGCTATCTGTGGTGTTGCTGGCGGTGACAGATTAATAACGTGTGGCGCTGGGAGCTGGGCCTTCATCTGGAGCGATGTGGAGTGAGTGTTTATTTAAGAGCCTAGCCCGCTGCTTGATCAATAATCGCACCCCGCTCCAAAACCATCTGCTGCATTAACAGATACACTCAATACACACATGCATATGCACACACACACACACACACACACACACACACACACACACACACACACAGAATGTTACATTTATGCCTCAGTCTGAAAAGACTATTTTTGATTTTGCGATTTGTGTCTTATTTGTGGATTGTCTGTCATCATTGTGTAATCTACTCATGTGTCATGTCATGTTCTACTGCTAAAAGTGCAGAACCTGGAAAACTGGGCTTGAAACTGCTAACTGAATGTTCTGAGCATGAATGCATGAGACACATGCTATCTTCCTATATATGGTGCCCGTGCCATTCCAATACATGGCTTTAAAATGCACAGTGGCAAAGAACATAGTTGGCGGTGTCTCATTTGACCTGTGTTGGCAGTTTTCCTGCGCTGTCTGGGTATCAATATTCCCATGTTGAGTTTATTCAGTAAACTGATGTAAAGTGACTAGTGGCGCGGTGAGGGGATCCATCTGATTTTCAGCATATGTGCTCCCACAGGGATTAATCCCCTGACCTTGGCAGGGCTGGCACTGTGAGCTGCCTCTCTCTCTCTTCCTCATAAATATTGATCTGATTTCAATTAAATTTGCCTGAGTGATGCAGCACCATCCACAGATCACTTATATCCACATCTCCATCAAAAACAACCAGCGAAAAACAGCATCTCCATTTGTTTGCAATTTGGAAATAACTGTCAAAATGTTTGTGAGAAAACTGACCCACCGGATCTACTTGGTGAGTCCAGTCAAATCCTTGAGTTCATTTGAGCCAAATCAGAAGTAAAAGCACAAACAGCCTTTTTGCCATGTGCATCTGAAGCTCTGGAGTCAAACTCCGCTCATATAAGCAGCTTTGCTAGGAAAGGGTGTGCTTGCTCCAGAAGGCATAAATATTAGATGTGCTGAGTTGTCCAGGTCCAACGTTGATGTATTGAACTGCGATCAGGCTAAAGCACTGTGTCCATTACCTTTATAGTCTTTCTCTTTACACATTAACGACTGAGTGAACTCCTCGTGACGAATGCCAACCCAGAGGACAACAGTGTTAAATAGGCAGCATGTGCACACACACACACAAATGCATGTACTCATACACACACACACACACACACACACAATTCCAAAACATTATTTCACATACCATCCCTTAAACACACAAATATCTCCCATTGCAAGCGCTCTATGTCATAGAGTGACACTACTCAAACACTTTGACAGTCTTTGTTTTCTCCCACTAAACCACAAACACATTAATTTTCTAACACTTTAACACACACACACACACTGTGACTAATGACAGATTGTTATTATGACTCGAGGCCTTGAGCAGAAGATGGAGCACAAGACTCTTTATAAAAAAAAACCCTGAATGGTCTTTCCTTGCATCGATAAAGCCATTTAGTCCATTAACAACAAGCAAAGGGATCATTTGTTAGTGGATGGGCTGAAACACATGGTACCTCATTCAATGCCAGCCCAGACTAATAACTTCTCATTCTCAGCATGAGCTCTAATTCCAAGACATTCACGTCCTCAAACTAAATCTGAAACAGCTACATGAAACAAATGCTTTGCCTTGAAATGCTTTGCCTTTGCTTTTGGTTAAGCTCTATACCCAAAGGATCGTAAAGGAGCCACAATATTTTTAGCTTAAAGTATCCAAAAATCACCTGAAAACGGCAATCGAATGTGAAGGAAGCCAATTGTCGGTTGAGCAGCGTGACTGATGCTCTATTACACCACTGGGGCTGTGGTAGCGTAGCGGTTAAGGAACCTGGCTAGCATGCTAGTAGCCTGGAGATTGTGGGTTTGCATCTCGGTTGCCACCGTTTTGACCTTGAGAAAGGCACTTAACATAAGTCCTTCTAGGGGAGCCTTTCTCTGAACTGACCACAACTACACATAACAGTCTTAAATGAATTTCAGTGCTGTGGGGTAACCACTAATGCTAACATAACCCGGTGCATGGAGCATAGTCATATTTCTCTGGTATAGCATCAGAGAGTACTTCTGACATTTGACTTCATCCCTGCATGTGTGCACTAATAAAAGTACAATACAGTAGTGCCAAAATGGTCCTTGTAAGAAAAGTATTGACATCACTAATGTACCCAAATTCGTTTGGTGCCTGTACAGTTGTGGTGGCGTCTGTGTGCATCCGTATGGGCATAGGACCATTCAACTGATATACTGGTGCCCTGGGAAAGAACAGAGCCAGTGGACCTACACTACGTAACACCTAACAAGCCTTCTCACAACAGTTAGCATAATGATATTTATGAATTATTTCAATTCTTCCTTTAGTGTTTTTATGAACACTTTTTGTTTCATCCTGAGGACTTTGTCCTCTGTGGCCGCAACACTTCAGCTCATCTGTCTCACTGGAAGAGAAAATCTTCAAAATCTTTTTTCTCAATATTATATGTTCTGCGTCCTCTTTGAATGCCAGCATCTCTCTCTCTATCTTTCCATGGTTCAAAGGGACATAAAGTTATGAGATCTCAATCATGATTGCTGTTTGAAGTATGTGTGTGTGTGTATGAATACAGTTTAAGCTATCTTATGCAGTGCTTTATGATGAGTACTATGATATACTTGCTATCACTATGCTTACATAGACACCCACAAACAGATCTAAGGGCATGCTTACACTAACACAACAGCTTACACACACACACACACACACACACACACTCTCTCTCTCTCTTTAGTAGAGAAATTCTAATGCACATAGTAGAAAATCCTTCCCTTTTTTCACTCATACTTTCAGACATTCTAAATCTTTGATCTCACACAAACACACACACACATACAAACACACACATAGACTGCGGACTAGGTCAACTGCATTTTAACTTGTGAGTCGCTAAGCCATTAATAATACACAGTGCTATTAATATTGCAGTAATAAGCCGTAATATTTCAGAACAGCATGTACATATGAAACATTCATGGCTTCAACATTTTCCTCGGACAGAAAAAAGGCATTATGCTGACAGTCCGTTGCTCTAATGTGGCAAATAGGACAACAGGACACCGCTGGATACCTGCTCTAGTAGCTTAGATCTGAAGCAAGCCACATAACAGCCCACATAACCCTCCAACACATTCCCACTAATAATCCAAACTCCAGCTGTGAGCTCAGTGTGTGTGTGTGTTGGGGGGTTGGTGAGGTGGGGAGGTACCTGACCTAATAATAACAAGCTAATAAGTATTTCTATCCACAGACTAGTTCAAAGGCAGGAAAGCACAACTTTGACCAACTCAGAAGATATCAGTAACATTGTTGAAATGCTATTATGTCTGGTAAATGTATCTAGCTCCCTTCTAAATACTATGAACGTGGTATTTCTTTGCATAGTTGGATAGTGTTTAAACAAGAGTTAAGAAATATTTAGACTATAATGGCCCTGAAATGACTGTGTGAATGTCAAACACACACACTCAGGGCATGGGTCAGTTTAAATAAACCCACCTCAGTGAGTGGCTCCTCCCTCTCATGTATGGCCATCCATCACATTGCAGGCTTTAAGCCTCCCTTAAACTGTGTGCCACTAAGAGACAATTCAAAGAAAGGGTCTGATTTTAATGCTAATCATCTATATTTCTGGATTCCTCTAGTGGCATTTATATTCATGGCTCTGAATTCGGTGGAGTAATTGTGGATGGGGCATGCTGAGCATCTTGGGAAAATGGGCTCCTCTATTAGAGCGCGAGACGAGGGGCCGGGCCCCATTGTCATGCAAATGAGAGCACCACTGAATCAGTCAAATAGATTTCTCAAATGAATCGTTATTGTTCCATAATATTTTCTTCCAGTGTTTATTCTACAGTTATTCCCATCTCCTTCTCTCTGTCCCTCTCCCTCTCTCCCTCTCTCTGCTCGCCAATATACTGGCCGACAAAATGTATGCCGACACACCTGCGGATAGGCCTAGCTTGCAAGCCCAGTCGCTGGTGTGAAAGCTCATTTGGCTTGATGCAATTACAGACATTAGCATAAATGGTTAAGCAAACTCTCTCACTGTTTTATGGCAAACAGTCCTTCAGAGATCCGTCAACAGTTTTGCTCTCTCTTTACGGTTGTGCTAAATATGCATACAGTGCTTTCAGCTAGCGCACAAAAGCTGGAGAGATGGATGGATGGATGGATGGATGGATGGACAGATATCCTCCAGATAGCCTCCAATCCAAACACGCAAGTTTGGCTAGCAAGGGAAATACTTTTGCCAGCTGTGCTCTAGCATACAAATAAACATTGTTAAGATTTGTACAGTAGGCTTAATTACAAACTCCTAAGAATGTTTTACATGCAAAACATTTTTGTTTACAGGCTGGTTTTAGAGAAGATGAGACAGCAAGTGTTGTGAGTGTGGAGGGGGATGTGGAGTGGACTACTGGCAGCAGGGCAAGAGAGGAGGCACTAGAGATGCTCCCTTGGGTGGTCACACACACACACACACAGATCTCACAGGCAAGGAGATTTGAAATGCCTATAATGCTTGAGCCTCATATTCAAACAAGTCAATTGGCAAAGGAGTTCCATTCTGTTTCTCTGGGAACATTTGGCGCTTCCTTTTTTGAGATCAGGGAGGAGGGAAAAACACATTTAGATTCCAAGGATGTTTGTATTTTATGTGGGAATTGTACAGGTTTTTGCCTTCTACAATCTAGCCTTAGGGTGAACAGACTCCTTTGGGCAGGTGGTGTGGGTGTATTCTAGAACACATGCTGACCTAACCTCACAAACAAAATGGCTACCTGCTGTATATGCTATAATGCTTAAAGGCTTCACTTCTGCTGTGTGTGTGTGAGAGAGAGAGAGAGAAAGAGAGAGAGGGGGGGGCAGAGAGAGAGAGAGAGAGAATGAATTATGACAATACAGGAGCATCTTAAATCTAATAGGGACCTAAAGGACGCTGTGCTTCAAAGATGAATGGAGACGCATCTTTAAAACAGGGTCTTAAACACAGCAGTGGGAAAGGTTGAGCAGGGAACATTCATCAACCCTTCGCCCAATGTGGGGTGCCTGGATGAGCCTGACAATGATGGAACATCCCAGCTAAAGCGCCTTCATGGGTGAACGACAGATCCCGAACACTCAGAATGACAATGATGGCACAGAGAGAGAGAGAGAGAAACATGGTGGGAAGACATGGTGACATTGTGTGAGTGAGAGAGAGTTGAGGGGTGATATCAGAAGATATGGTAAAGATGTACAGCAAGGAGACATTGACATTTCCGGACATTGGATTGTATACAACATTGCAACACCTTCCACACTCTCTCTCTCTGACACAAACACACACACACACACACCTACAAACACACTCACACATTCTCTGTCTCTCTCACACAAAGACATAGACATAAACAGAAAAAACAGCAAGCATACAAGATAGCTTAACATTATCTCAGATCTTTCCAGCACTACAATTTCGAGCTTCGTGTGATGCTTAGGAAAGAAAAAGAAAAGTCCAATTATATCATTGAAACCCATGACTGTATTTCAGATCCACTCTGTAAAACATCTTAGTTTATTCCACCACTGTCTTCAAAAGAATCTTGTACATCTCAAAGTTAAAGAAGTTTCTTCTTGACAAAATAAGGTCAAAGTTTAGGCATTTTCTTACACTGCCAAACATTCCCCATGGCAGGGTAGGCAGAGGAAAACAGGATAGATGCAGGAGAAGATAATAGGATTGATGGATGCACAGAGAAAAGAGGAAAAGAGAGAGAGAAGAGGAAAGATGGCTGTGGGTCAGAATTACAGACACATTTCAACATGATAACATCTGAACTTGTCGCCGTGAGCGACTGTGAAAACGAAGGGATGAGAGAGAGAGAGCGAGAGATTTGATCTGACCTCCTCCCATCCTCAGAGCAAGCGTAGGAGAGGAGAGGAGGAGGAGAAGAGAGGGAGGGAGAGAGGGTATGGTTAAGATTCCACCTCCGCATCAGCACATAGGGCCTCCTTCCCAATCCTCCTCAGTACCCTGCTGCCACCTCTTCACACACACACACACACACACACACACTCCTCTCCTCTACTCCTCCTCGCCCTCAGCCTTCAGCGAGGACCTGCCACACACACCATGAGCTGCTATCACATGCTGCCACCACTCCCTCTGTCTTTTCCCACAGAGTTGACGACATATCTACAGAAGACATTAACAAGAGGAGATTAAAGAGAGAGAGAATGAGACTCATCTCTCTGTGTCTCTTTCTCTCCCTCTGTTTTTCCTTATCGCTTCACTTTTGTAATTCTTCTCCATCTATCCCCCCAGAACAATTGAAGGGAGCCGTGGGAACCAAAAAGAGAAGAGAGAGACCAAGTGGAGAAGACTGATAGATGAGAGGAGGACAAAAGAGGAGAGAGGAGAGGAATAGAGAGGAGAAGAGAAGAGAGGAGTAGAGAAGAGGGAAGGAGAGAGGAGATGAGAGGGAAGTAGAGAGGAGAGGAGAAAAGAGGGGAGGGAAAGAGAGAGGAGAGGAAGGCAGAGTGGGGTGAAGTCTGATAGATGAGTGGAGGAGTAAATAGGAGAGGAGTAAAGAGGAGAAGAGTAGAGAGGAGAGAGAGAAGAGAGGAGAGGAAGAGAAGACAGAAAAGGGTACACAGAGAGAGTGAGTGAGAGAGAGAGACAGACAGACTCCAGGCTGTGGGAAGAGTTGACCACAGTTTCACAGCAGGAGAGATTAGAGCCCACATGCTGCCAACAAAACAGTTGGCCTATCAGCTTAGGCCAACATGATGGTGTGTGTGTGTGCGTGAGAGAGAGAGTGTGTGTGTGTGCGTGCGCATGTGTGTGATTCCGATTATCTGTTGTATATTCATTTATGACAAATGAATAACAGTACTAGTACAAGGCACACAATGCAGGCACACACACACACACACACATAGCCGTCTAATTACAGAGCATCACTCTCATCTCTAACATTTATCACTCTATTATAAAGAGAATGCATGACCATGGCTTTGCTGGGTTGAGTATGTCTGTGTGTGTGTCTTTGTATGTGTGTGAATTAGAGAGTGACTGTGTCTGTGGTAAGAACATGTTAACATTGTAAACGACAGGAAGTCATATTTCATGATGACTGATGGGACAACTCAAGGAGATTGATATGAAGATCAGAGCAGACACACATTCAGTGTGTGGGTGTAACTCTGGATGACTGGTACCAAGACTTACACTCAGTGTGTGTGTGTGTGTGTGTTGCTTTAGGTGATTGATACGCTAGGTCTGATTGAATCTCTGCTGGGCGTTTCTTATCATAGCTGAGCTGACAGCAGTGTCACAGCCTAGTCCTCTCATCACAGAAAACGCCTTTCTGATGTCTGAGATTATTGCTGTAGGACACACACACACACACAAACACGCACACAAACACACATGAGAGAGAGAGAGAGTGCTTTAGTAATGCAGCGTATGATTTGATGATGTCTTGCCAATAAAGCATATTTGAATTTGTGAGAGAGGAGCAAAAGTACATATTCTCTTTATGTCTGTACATTAAGAAAATGGAATGAAATATAGGTGCTTTATGCATTCAACTCAGTGTGCATGTAGTGAATAGTGTGGTATATTTATGTAAGTAGACATGAATTTGTTAATACAAATAGATATATCAAAAACTACAGACCTGATTTACTATAATGTTAACATGATTTACCATACGTTACAAGAGGGTTTGATTAGCTGATCGCACAGAGCTTCCTCTTAAACATCCCATAATGTCATCTTCACATCACACAAAACGTTTGGGAACGAAATAGAACATTCATTGGTTTTGTTTTGATCGTCTATACAGTTTTCCACTTTTTGATGTATGCTTCTATCAGACTAGTGTGGGTGTTATTAATTTTGATGGTACTACATATGTACCATCATTCCCACAAGCCACACATAATAGGCACTATGCAGGTCTATGCACTCCATGAGTTGGAGCACAGTGCATTAGCGACACCCTCACAGCACCACCTTGCTGATCGCCAAGTCACCAGTCTGGGTGGTGCAAAGTTTGTTATGTTTGGCCTGCCCTTGAGTTAGCTAGTATGCTAATTTTAGACCAAAATATGCACCAGAAATGGTTTCTATTTGTAAATAGGTTCAGGCAAAACCTACCTGTCTAATTTTCATGGAAGTTGGTGGAAAGGTGTAGGTATATGGGCAGGTGAAGGAAGAACCCATAATGTTTTGAAATGGATGCAACTAACAGGATGAATCCATATGTTTTCCGTTCTCTGTGAGATACATTGAGTTGGCATGAGATCGGCAGGTGTGCACTAAGAGACCCTCTCCTTTACCACAGATACACCTGAGCAGCACAAACTGATACAACTGACTTCCCTTAGGATAAGGTGACCAGACCTCTGAGATGCAAACCGGGGGACATATCCCTGAATCTTCCTTGGATCCTAGATTTCTATTTCTACAGTTAATGTCATTAAAATTAGTCAGTGTTTAAGCTTCAAAAATTGGTGACAAAGTGGGTTTTCTTGCATTTTACTGGGGACAGAGCACCAAAAACAGGGTCGTCTGGTCACAACATAGGATCACAGTGTTACTGAACACCTGCATCCCAAAACAGCAAGGCAGTGGACAAAGTGACCCATGAGAGAAATGGTTTAAGTGGTAAAGGGCCAAATGATCCATCATGTTGTGGTGTTTGGTCCACAGTATTCTGTCTCTCAAATCTCACCACTGGTGTGTGAGAGGAAGCAGCACGTGAAAGAAGCTGCGATGAGCAGCAGAAATACCGCTCTGCATTTACCCTCTCTGCCGCGAGGTGCTCAGTAAATGTCCATGGTCATGTGCTCAGCCCTGTTGGCTGTGGAGGCTGGATGGATGGCTCTGCCATGCACAGACCTCAGAGGAGCAGAGGAGCTACTGGGGAGCGGCAGTGCCCTCTGTTGGTGGCACATCCTCAGAGGCATAACCTCCAGGAAAGGATCCACCCTTTCTGGTGAAAGAGATTCTGAGAAAGACAGGCTACCATGAGACAGGCATGAAAACAAGTAAAATGCAAAACAGGTATGTCTCCTCCGAAAGCTTACACAATAAACTGACATGGGTACAAATTATAAAGTTGTAGCGTAAGTAATGTTTACATTTTCCTGATAGTCACCAATGGAAAGTAGGAATGTTAATAATAAACACAATTATATGAAACACAATCAATTCATTTGTGTCTATTGTCATAGCATTTGCTGGAAAATCCCCATAATATTTTATTGCAAGCGTCATGCAGCTGTTGTTGACAACAGTGCATCTGCTGCTGCTAATTGAACAGATTGTAATAGGTTTTCCCTTCTGCCCAGGCCAGAGCAACTCACTCTCCAGGCCAGAGAGCACCTCACTCCCCAGGCAAGAGTGCACCTCATTCTCAAGGCCAGAGGCGACTCACTGTCCAGACCAGAGGCGGCTCACTTTCCAGGCCAGAGCAGAGCGGCTCACTCTCCAGCTGGGCACCGGCAAGGGAAAACACTAAATCTCATTGCTCTGGCTGGTGTCTGGAGCAGTGTGTCTTAAACAAGATGGGACAGAGGTGTAGAAAACATTGGTTTCTCTACCCAATTTATAAGCTAATTCACTGCACGTTGGATTTCTCTTCCGCTGAGAACTTTCTCTTGGTTTCGGTTCAGTTCCTCATTTTTGATGACCCTGGTCAACCATACAAATGAAGTAATGAGTTACTGACCTTTTTGTGCCTCGGAATTAACAACCAACAAGGTCTTGCTATTTATTAGCTGGAGATGGCCTTGGAAGTTGTGCCCTTAGAGTGCCCTAAGAGTTAGCCATAAAACTTTGTAAGTACAGAGGCTGTGTGTGCCTGTGAGGTGAACAGAGACACAGATGGTATTAAATGGGGAATTTTGGCATCCTCCTGCCGCAACATATGGTTCCAACAACTCTCCTCAATTAACTAATGCAACACTTAATTATTTACTGTTCCTGTACTTTGTTTTACTTCCCCCTCCACACCATCCATAGTGCCATTATGCCACTACACCATTATACCTTTTGTGGGTATTTCAGTAAAACAGTAGGCTACACTGCCATAGTATATTTGCCTTACTGTACCACTTTCAGCATAGTGCAAAGTCATCACTGTGTGTGTGTGTGTGTGTGTGTCAGTCTACTTGGGGACAGAGGAGTTATCAATAACCATAAATCTACACAGTACTGCTGATACCTGCAGATGCAAACTGACCCATGGCTCCCTTCAGACACACATACACACACACACACACATACTTCTGCAGACTGGAACACAGTGACATATTGACGACTCTCTCACACCCAGCAACATTCCCATGTAAACGAGCAAGCAGGCTCTCACTTCTGTCTCTATGACACTCAAGAACAACAAAAGCCAGCATGTAATCGTAAGCTGAAAGAGGCCTCATTACCTCCACCAAAGAAGTTATCTTTTCGCTGGTGTGTGTCTGTCTGTTTGGATGTGTGCAAAATAACTCAAAGAGTACTGCACCGGTTTGGATGAAAGTTTCAGACAATGTGGATATTAGGACAAGGAACAGATTATTTAATTTTGGGGGTGATCTGAATACCGGTGAACACCGTCTGGAATTTGCATTGCGTCAGTGACCCTATATTACCTTGGCGGAGGTCTGTGCTCTCTGAGTGCTTTTCTAGTTCATTCATTTAATCATTCATTCATTCATCCATCCATCTGGTCCTCCCCTAAGTCCATCCACTGATGAGGCTAAGGGAAGAGTACTGTACTCCTGTGGACCTGAATAATTTATTTAGTTGGAAAGGATGAAAAATGCACTTGCGTAACCTTACCCCACATCACTTGACGCGCGCACACACACACACACGCGTGCACACACATACACACACACAGATTGATTCAAGCAGGTGTGTATGAACAACTTCCCTACATGTGAGAACCCCCACAAAGGTGCATTGCCACACAAAAAGACCAGGCCTGATAGACTTGCCTGCTACTTTGCAGTGTCAGCATAGCCAATACCCTTGTAGTGTGAGGTCTGTCTGTTCTTCAGGAGTCCATTCTAATTTCCCCACTTTCTTCCTGTGCTGGCTAGCCTGTATGAAAGATATCAGACTTCATGTTCCAAAATCAACTTGTCAAATACACACATCTACGCACAAAATGCACATACATGCACACCCCAAAACTGGTCTTTGTTTGTTTGTTTGAGATTTTTAAAAGGACTATCACTGAAAATATGCAAATAAAATAAGGAATGTTTATTGAGCATTAGTCTTTGTTTACATGTTATATATTTACATTACAACATGAGACATGCACGAAAGGCAGCTTAACATGTTTTTTATCAATGTAAAAAATCCCTACTGCTGGAACACGCAGCTACAAACACAACAATCTGACAAAGTGGCAGAAGACAAAAGGGAGAGAGAGTGGAAGACATGGGGGGGGGGGGGGGGGGGCAGGAAAGATAAAGACATCAAAAAGGTGAAGAGATGGAGATTATTTAGAGAAAGTTCTAGAACAGCACAAACGAACGACACAGAGTGTAGAGAAAGGTGCTGAATGTAAAGCAATGAGACGGAGACGAGCGTACATGGACAGCCTACAAGGTGACCTCTCTCCGATCTCACATCAGGACATATGACCCCAGCGACTAGACTGCGCACAGAGAGGCCATGAGGTCACAGGACAAGATTAGAGAGGGAAACACATAGTTCGGGGAGGGGGAGGTTACAGAAAGTGCCCTTTCGACTCCCTCTCAGCTGGATTCCCTTGAATTAATACTGAAATCACAACATTCAGATTTTGTGTGTATTTCTGTGTGTGTGTGTGTGTGTGTGTCACTGTTTCTCCAGTCATAGCTTTGGCATGTCTGTCTGCAGGCAGCTGTGCAGCACCTGGTTGATAGACGCCCTGCCAGGAGCATATAGCGATTACATAGCATCAATTCAAGTATCGTAGTGTTTCTGCAGTACAGCAAGACAGACTACCAAGGCTCGTAGAGAAACAGTCCCAAGTAATGAGACAGTGTGTGTGTGTGTGTTTATTGGTTGATTGAGAACAGTGCTGTACATATATTTATATATATAGTCAGTCATGGTTGAACATTGATTAATCGCACACAGATAGAGCTGAAACGCTTCCCGACATGAGCTCAGTGCAAGGAACACGTAAACAATCAAAACACAATCCAGAACTCTGTCAATGGGCAACAACCCAACTATGCAAAGATACAACAGAAACTGTATCATAACTTCAATACAAGGGTAGAGAGGAGAGAGAGGTTTTTAAATGGAAGTGTTTCTTTAACAGGGCCACGCCCAGTGGAATGGATGAAGATCCGTGTCCAAAAGATTTCACCATTGACCTCTAGGTCCAATTTCATCCTTATTATCCACTGGCACAGACACACACACACACACACGTCGCACATGCATACTCACGCATCAAGTGAGATACACACACACACGTCGAACATGCATACTCACGCATCAAGTGAGATTATTGCTTCCTTCACAAAAGCAGACATCCGCTACCCTCTGCATACACATCGTACATCAAAGGGTTTATGTCAAATTATTAAAAAAAAAAAAAAAAAAAACAAACAGAATCCTAAGGGTTATTAATGTACAGTCACATATTACGTTATGATTAAATAACTGAGAGTTACGGAAATAATTTTCCCCCCTTCATGACAACTTTAGGAGAGGCATTACGGAGTCAGGGCATGAAAGGGGTCAAAGACAAACACTGAAGGGGTCAGAGGTGAAAGTTGAGAGTGTACACGGGTTCATACTAACCATAAGGAGTGTTTCACTCGTACATCTCAAAATAAATTATAAAATAACCTGTCTGTTGCCCTCATAACTAATTCAATGACAGATCTACACTACTGCTGCTATTCAGCATTAGTTACCGTTACTGAAATAAATAATCATTTTGTATTTTAATATTTACAGATACCTGATGCTTGACAGCACAATGGTTTGTTAAAATATTAATCCTCTCAAATTGAAACTTCTTTTTTAAAATCTTCAACTCTCTCTTTTCAAGAATAGCTAGAACATTCAAAGGAACTGCACATCAACATTCACACCATTCCGAAGAACGAGTGCAAACCGCAAGAACGAGAGAGGGAGGGTGCATCAATCGCAGGCATCCTTCTAAGTTCTTTGAAGTCCACATAACAGAGTGTGTGTGTGTGTGTGTTTCTGCATTTGTTGCTTATGTAGACTTTGGCTGCCCCACTGTTGTGCTGTGTTGCTTAAGTGTTATGGTGTTGTTGTTTGGATGTCATGCTCTCTGCAATCTGTATTGCTGATTTATTTTGCCTGATGGTGTTTGCATGTTTGTGCCTGTGTGCAGTTTTACTTCAGTTTCTTGTCGATGCTCTTGATGTGTCCATTGCGTTTGAGCTTCCCATTCGGAACGCCATTGTGACAATGTCCATTCTCATTGGCCAGCATTTCTGACCCAGCCCCTTTCCAAAACCTGGCTCGTATTGCCCTGCCTGTTCGGTAAAGGCAGTAACCAATTAGCAACAGGGCTGTCGCCATGACAGCCACTACGTCCAACAGAAAGTACTGATAGGTGGAGATGCTGTAGACAGATGACTGCAGGTGTGGGGCACCCTGGTGACGGAGGATGTAGCTGATCCAGTAGACTGCTCTGCTGACCGGGTGACCAGGCTGGTCCTTATGGATGTTGGACAACATGCGTGCTCGCTCTCTGTACCTTGACATATCACACAGACAAAACAGAGATCATGAGGGTTCCTGCTTTTCTACTTCCAACTCACAGTTTCACTCCATAGAGGGAGACCTCCTCAGATTGCATATGTAGATATGTTAACTAGGATGACACAAACTAAAACATTTGTACAACTGACATACTACCAACCCGTTACATTACATTACATTCATGGATTTAGCTGACGCTTTTATCCAAAGCGACTTACAAAAGAGGATTACATTTAAGCTACAACACAATGAAAGAAACTAACAAAGAGTGCATATTGCTAACATAAAAATTGCAGTAGTTTAAGTTGAAAGTGCAATAGTGTAAGAAAAGTGCAGTGTAAGAGAGATTACGTATAAGGGGTTAAGTGCATTCCTGGTATTCAGCCCCTGCCTGTGGGCAATGTTCACAGGCAGTTGTGGCCAACTGGTTAGGGCTGTTTCGATCCCCGACCAGCAGGAAAAATGTGGATGGGGGAAGTGACTGAGCAGCTCTCTCCCATGCCCACATCCACAGCTGAGGTCCCCTTCAGCAAGGCACCCAACCCCTCACAGCTCCCTGGGCGCTACAGCAGCAGGCTTCACCTCACTGACTATGTTTACGTGCACTTCAGTATCCTGAATATGAGGATAATGTTCGGGATAAAGTGTTTACATGAATGCAGAGAAATCGGGTTATTAATATCCCCATTAACATGATAAATACTAATATTCAGGATACTTATAATAGCATTCTTTGCAGTGTTCTCACAGAGGATTCTAAAGAGCACCGCTTGATTGTCTTGGAGCATAGCAGCATTCAATCTTGCATGTTGCACTCTAGAATCTAAGCGCCATGAGACAATACTATTGTAAAAGCCGCTGTATAAATAAAACTGAATTGAATTGAATCTTTCTTCACAACAGTTAGAAATCAGGATGTTTACATGCTACAGTATCCCGGTATCTTTTGGAGCACTCCACCTAGCATATCCCAATTTCTCAGAAACCGAGTACTGGGTATGACTCAGGAGGTAAGTCTAAATGACTCACTGTGTTTGCATGCACACCACATTCCCATTAAAGGAGACATCCAGCTTGAATCAAACAACAGGACCATTCATTGATTCACACCAGATTTCTTCTTTAAGATCCATATTTCAGTTAAGGCAATATTAAAAATAAGACGTTGTGACATGAACGGGCGCGCGTAGTGTAGTGGCATTTCAGCAGCATCGTCATGACGCCTCGACTCTCAAAAGTGCCATCCATGATGGGCATGAAATGGGTTAAATTGGCAGGATCAGAGATGTTACTGATCTGCTTTCAAACTTTGTAAAAGGCCAATTGAAGCAGTCCATCTGTTTGATCTGTTAGCAGTGCGCACAGAACCTGAAATTGTTACTCTTCCCTCTTTTAAATAATGATGCTTCTGCTTGTAGATGAATTTTTAAACTTCTGTGTCCTGTCCCATAAATTGGGACCCACACACTGTACCTGTTATCTGTGATGATGCTGTGCATGGCAGTGTACAGGTCCTGTTCACTCATTCTCTTCCACTCCAGCATAACGCCCATGCCTTTGGCCTGTACACGGGTCATAGTGTCATAGTGGTCCCCGAACAACGGCACCCCTACCACTGGTACTCCATGATACATAGCCTCATAGATGCTGTTCAGCCCTCCATGGCTCAGGAATGCACGCGTATTCTTGTGACCTGAGCACATGCACACACGCACAAACACAGAAAGCCGCACATTAGATGTATCATCACAACTCAGAATGCATTTAGAGAAAGTCATTCTTTTTGCAAATCATCTCTGTAGCCTACTGACTACTGTCAGCTGAAGCAAATTCACCAATGATGCACCAGCACTTCACCAGCAATTTCAACAAGGCATGGCAATTTACCTTAATTTAATTACAGCACCTATAACGTTTTCAAATGGTCGAATTGCACCAATTTAAGACAAATTCCTGTGCCAGACGGAGAAGCAAAGTAAAGTAAAGTAAAGATAGACTGACACAGAGAAATAGAGATGGAGAGGAAGAGGAAGAAAATGAAAATCAGACAGGATAGCACTGTGATAATGGGTAAAAGAGAGGAAAGAAGAATGACAAAGGGTAACAAAGGAAGGATGGCAGGAGGATAGTGTAAAGGGGTTCATGGTTTGGTTCATTTTTTTTTTGGGGGGGGGGTGGACTTTAAGCCATACTGAAACAGAAATGGGGTCCACAGGACAATCAGGGAGAGGGAAGGCCTTGTGTTCTCTCAAACAAGACTTATATTGTTACTAAGGAAAGGGAGCATAGGGCAGAGACAAAGAGAATGTGAAAGCCTCTCTCATTCTGTCTCTCTCTCTCACACACACACACAACCACACACACACATTCAGAGTCCAAAATATCCTGTGTCTTCATTTCTGTTTGTATCAGTTAGGACTGCACAAGCTAGTGCTGTAATTAGTATTGTAGCAAACATCCTTTGCAATCCGTGTGTGTGTGCGGGGGGGGGTGCTTAAATGTGTGTATGCATGCTCTTACCAAGCAAATCGTTCTGTGGCATCCAATCCACAAGTTTTGTGTTGTTCCCCAGATTGCTGGGAGGTACTCCAGAGAATCTGAGCGAGGGGAACAGAGAGAGGGGGAGACTGCATCAGTGTTCTGTGGTCAGATGTTCCCTTCGTACTGTCAAGTCTGTGTATGGCCCATGCACACGTCTACCCTCATTAGCTTAGCTTGTGCTACTGCCTACTGAGCAGAAGGGAAGCACTGCTATCTTTATCAGAGCACAGTTTAGGCCTCCCAACAAAGACCAGATTCACACATAACAGGTCAAAGGAACAATTCACACACATCCACATTTTTGACACACAGAAAGCTAGGGACTGCTGCTACACACACACACACACACATTCACATAACTTAATTCAGCTCATTTACCCAATAACATGCACAGCAATCCACCCGACCATATTTTATCTGGCAGCATGGTGACTAAACAATAACTTGGCATCCTGCGTTTATTCACAATTTTCACTTTTTTTACTATTTACTATTTTTTCACAGATAAATTGTGCATGTACAAAATTATGGGCAGTGGGCAGTTTCATCACAAGTTGACTTAGGCAGTTTGATCGCAAGTTGACATTCAACTAACTAAACCATGGTAAGCTAAACAGATAAGAGACTCTTACAAAACCTTTAACATTCCAGAGTTACACTCACCTGAAATGATAGCTAGCTTATATATACTTTATGTTACAAAGGCTCCTGTCACTTCAACATTACAATAGGAAGTATTAGAAACTCAGAGTGAAAATGTCCACTCACACTAAGTCTCCTTGGGACAGTTGTGAGGGGGGGTGGCATGTGTGCACAACCTAATGACAACAAAGCTCTGTTTCCAAGAGACCACAAGCCAGCCGGCAGGTGAAATATCAGTTACACTCTTTGTGTGTGCATGTGTGTGATGCATGTGTATGTGTGTGTGAGAGAGAGAGTGAACAGGACTCAAAGTGTGTTGTCAGTGAAATTCTGCAATAGTTCAACCAATTATGTTTTGTAGTAACGCTCTGCAAACATACATATAACATACTCCTATGTCTCATACATAATAATACTGCTGAATAAACTAAGGTTTGTTGGTCTTAGATTAGGGCCTGCCCCAAAAAATAAAGCTAATCTACACACCAACACACATTAAGACATTTCACACTCACTCTTGCTCTCACCCCAGACCCCCAATAATTTTTTTTTCTTTAAAAAAACCTGTTCTGTTAAAACAAATGAATGATTAGCTGAAAGTACACACTAAAAAGTGTCATTCAAAGTCCACCTAGGCCACATTGCTAGCATAAAGAAGTTTATGGCACCATGGCAGTAACATTAGGTTATTTGAGAAGTCAAGGGGAGGGATTTAAGACTTATCTGTAACCATGGATACCGCCCTGGAGTCCTACTTGCTGTTTGAGGCAAGCAACATGCTGTGATCCATCTAGTTTTCGCCTTAATGTTTCGGTAGAGTTATTTTAACAAGACAACAGTTTGCTACCCAGTGATAACTACATTCTACCTGCCCAAACCAAGTGCTTTTCTTTTTCTACTGCTGTGATTTCTCCCACACTTTCGCTGGCTTTACTGCGTGCTGCTGGAGAAACACTGTTCATTTTCCCATAGGGATTTCCTCTTAGGAGTATTACTAACTACAAGACTCCAGTTGACTTCCCCCACTCTATATCTTGACTAGACTGTTTAACTGGACGACTGTCTACCAACTATGGTACGTCAGGTGCCAATTTGCTTGCCCGTCATTGAAAATCCAAATGTTTAATGTTTTCCACCATTCACGGATCTAAAATGGTTAAACTCATTTGGTTGACACAGCATGAAGTCTGTCTTTTTGACAGTCCAAAAATAAAATGGGTCTGGACCTTTTCACTCTCTCCCATGCTGCTGTTAGAAGGGATTTTATTAGAGGGAGCCTATTACAGGGAGGGGATTGTTTTATTAGATGGAAACTATTATAAGGAGAGTACTGTGGGACTTGCACCTAGGCCAGCTGGGGTTCAGTTAAATACAGGAGAAATTCAACTCTCAATTCTGGCTAACCTGGCTTTGAGAAATGAATTGTGATTTCAGTCCAGCTAGCATGTTGAATGCATGAATTTTAATCAGATTAACACAACTGGATTTAACTGGCTTTAATTTAATACAATCATGAAAAGGTGACTTTTAACAATAACTGTGCATTATGGAGGACTATGGATTGATCGAAGACTATACTGGATAGGGACAATGCTGTTTCATTAGAGCAAAGAACAAGTATTTGCATAAGTAAATGTTTGTTTTACCTCCATATGACTTTCTGGGGCAGCCGTGCCAATGCTCCAGCCAGTTTGTGAGCGATATCGTCCGAAAGGTACTTCACCCCAGCACCAAATGACACCACCACAAAGCCCTTCTTATCTGTGTCTTTCACCCAGTCATCAAACTCCTAGAAGGACAAATGGACATTAATGATTCACATTTTTAGCCAAGTTCATGTAAATAGCTTTTTCCCAGGTAAAGTTCTATTTGATGATCTATTCAAGTGCTTAGATGTGTTTATTTAAAGATCTAGCAGTAAACCACATCACTTCCTATGTCTGGTCAGAGCGATGGCTGAACTGGTGCTGCTGATTTGCTGATGAGCTGCCATACTAAAGCCTAATTTATACTACTCCGTATTTACCCATACACGCAGTTGTATTCATGGAGAGATTTACTTTTCACAGTTCTCCGATGTGTGTCCGTGCACTAGCACACACCACTGGACACTAGCTGTAGTGGCACTAGTCTACCCACATACCAATACAATGATTAAAAAGTTGTTTGGTTTTGTCTGATAGTTATTTATTTAGTATATAGTACAATAGGGAAATCCTTACACTGTATCCAAAACAACATCTGAGATTATTTACCAAGCTTGCACTGTGAACTAGCGTGTTGCTACCTACACCTACGGTGGGTAGCAAGAAGCCAAAACAAAGTGAACAGAACAATCACACACTCCCTCTATCCATGGGGTCTGCGCCATTGAGAAGGTATCTGTCAGCCCTTGGAGAGAGCATGTTGGGGAGGGTGTGTGTGTCTGCATGCGGGTATTGATGGAGTAGAGCGAGTATAAATTGACCTTAACTTTGGCTACCTAGACTGACTGACTGCTAAGGAACACTGAGCTGAACAAACTAGCATGAGACATCCATCATTACCTAGGTTCTTCTCAAGCTACATCTTCATTCTCTGGCAGCTACCTCAATGACTTCAGACTGAACCAGCCTTCATAGCTCTCCAGGTGACCAGCAATGCTATCACCACTTTGTGCTTGTAGGCTGGCCTTCCAACATCTGCCTGTAGTAGCCTACCCTCAAGACAGCTGACCAGCTTCCAAACGGCACACAAAGTCATGCGTGGTTCACATTAATGGAGTTACTGCCTATGGATTTATTATTGAGGGTTTCATGTTTATGTTGTCTTTGTCTAAGTGTGAAGCACTCTGAGTGGCCTCTGTGCAAAAAATATATATTTAATACATTTTGCCTGGTGAACAAGTTACAAGTTCCTATGTGAATGCAAGATGATGACCTACATAACCTACTACAACAATCAAGGACATATATTTAAAACAACTACTACAAGCTTGTGGTTTTGTAAGATTTAAAAAGACATGACAATGTGACTACGGTTTAATAACTTGTTTTAGATTTTTGAATACAGACTTTTAACATTCACTTAATACTACAACAGTAAAAACCATGGTGTAAATACCATTCCAGTACTCAACTGAATTATTTCCCAACTGAGTCATGTGACAGTTGACACAGTTGATGAAGAATCAAAAACAGTAACACTTTACAATCAGTTCACAGCCATATTACAGTTTATAATTCACATCACTATCTGAAATCCAGCACTGCTATTACTATGCTTTATTCTACTTTGAACTTTGAATCAAGAAACTGCTGCCTATTCCCACAAACTAAACTAATAAAGGGAGCTAAATCACATCAAAGCACCATTAGAGAGAATACTTTCAAGTGCCCCAACTCCTTCCGTAAATCGGTCATGTTGATATTACTAAGGCGCAGTAGAATCCTATCTGTGGTAACCAGATATGTGAAAAATAATATGGGCTCCAAACAGTCTGGTTAACATTTCAGGAGCACAGGGATCCTTGTCACCATGCTGGTACGGTCATACCAGAGCCTCACGTAAATGTGATGGGTTCATTTACATGCCCATACTAGCAGTAGGACACTATTCAAAATAAGCAAGCTTCTGAAGAGGAGTAGGCCTACATGGCAATGAGGTCAAGTCTTAATGAAATATGTCATAAATATAAGTTTCAGGTAATAACCGAGGAGAGACAGAGGTCCTTTTAGCATGTTAGTGTTCATGTTAGTGATTAATGGGATGGACACACTAGGATTTAACTGAAGTACTGTTGAAGGCTTGAAGGCTTTACCATTGAGTTAGTGCTTCATTAGTGCATGAACACATCTACTACTACATTCCATTTGAATGTGCTAGCAGGTTAGCATGCTTCTTTTCTTTCAGTTTTGTTAGCATGTTACCATTAAGGAAGAATATCAACTCTGCTGCATTTGAGGGGTTCCAGCTGCAAGGCAATTGCAATCTTCCCCCTGGCACTGAATGGTGACCTGACACACAGGACCCAGTGTCCTGTGTCCACACTCAACAATGGGCACATTTACACACACACACATTGCAGCAGCACACACACCGCATAATGTCTTCGGCATGCACAATGCCCCTTTTGGGGGGCTGGTATTCCAAAATCGCAACCTCGGGTCCTGATTCCCCCACACTCCCATTCAGCCAATTGATCTGCACACTTACACACACGCATAGCAGATAACGACGGCTTTGTGTTGGGTCACACACACTCCAAAATGACCTAAAGCTCATGCTGAATTCCAAATACAGCAACAACCAATGGACAGACACATAGATTAGCATTTCAAATATCTACCATACAATCATGCAGCCCTCTGGGTTTTAGGTATATTTCCAGTCAAGGCTTTACAGACTACAAATGAACAGAACAGTATTTCAACATAAAAAGAAGCCTTGCAACCTGAGCAAGGAAGAAATCAGGCATGAGGCATTGACCTGCCTGACTTTGTCATGGCATACTCTATAATTCTAACAGTGAAAGATTGCTACTTGATTTGAGTAGCGGCTCTCACTGGTGTGGGCTAGCAATGTGGAGTTGGGACTATGCTGACGTATGACATTGCTGCCTCCCTCAGAATCCCTCCCCCCCCCCGATCAGCCTGCCTGATCTCACACACCAACATGTATAGGTCAAAAGTAGTTGAACCACTCAACCAGCCTCAGCCCCAAGTAGGCAAAATCTCAAGTTGGCCTCCACAGTAGGTCAGCGCACATAAGTGGCCTACACTATGACTTTCCAAACACCTACAGGGCCTTATTTCCATTTAAATACATTAACCCATTAAAACCCAAACTTTCTGAGCATTATTTAGTATGATTACAAACAAAGTTTTCTACTTCACAAAAATAACCTAATGCTTAGAGAACTTAGAGTTTGCGATGATGAACAAGGTAAACAACACAGCTGCTATTTGTATTTAAAAAGAATTAAGAAACACTCATAATGCTGATTGAAAAAGAGAAAGCAGAACATCAATAGCAGGGTGTAGTTATCAAACTACCTTCTCTCAGCCAACTGTATGCCAAAATGACTATACTGTGGTAAAAAGATCTCTGCCAAGACAATACCTCCCATTCTTACTGTACAATTACCTATTATAAAAGATGTAGGTGACATTTGTTCGCCTACTTTTATAAGGTTAGGCTTCCCGTCCTCTGGCACTGACATTGCTTGTTCTTATGTCACTTTAAGCCAACATCATTTGTTTCACTGATAATTTTCAGTGATATTATTGCCATTTTAAAGAAACTCTGAAGCTGTAACTAGAATCAGGAAAAATCAGGAATTCACAGAGAAATGAACCCTAACCCAAATTGAGGTCACTGTGACATTTGTCAATGTCTTTTTGTAATTTCTGGGCTCAACTCAAAGCCATTTATCTATTTTTGGTCTTTTTAACACCAAGTCAATGGAATCCTAAAACACGGGAAGTCGGCTTTGAGTTATTAAAAATATTTAATTAAAATGAATATATGGTACCGACACTTAACAACCACATTTAAGGTGAGGGCAAGCAAACTGAAACATTCAGTTGACCAATGAATAAGCATGAAAAAAATAAGAATTTGTCTACTCCTGACTACCCCCTCTGTTTACTTGTATCCAGATATTTTTATAAACTGACTTTTTTTAACTGTTTTTTTTTTTTTTTTTTTTTTAAATAGCGTTTACAAGTATCCATTGGAATCCAGAACATACAGCGTTTTGAAAAATCTCCACCTTGGAGGCCGTTTTGAAAAATATCTGTTCGAGGTGGCTAGAGCTCTGTTTACGTGTAAATAAGAGGCCCGGATAAAAACATTTCCATTTATAAAAATATCTAGATAACTATAAACAGGGCCTAGGTCATGTAAGGTCTACATACAAACAAAGAACATGTTCAGAGTGTCAGCTAAGCCATTTTAGCCTACAATTTCACCACAACCATTTTTTGAACAAAACCTGCCGATTTCACTGTCAAAAGCTACAAGTTAGTTTACAAATGAACTGTTTGAAGCTCACCTGAGGAAGAGGGTTGGGTGGTTTGGTCAGGATGCCCCCGACGTAGACGACGTGAGGCAGAGTGGGCCTGGGGAACTCCAGGGCCATGTCTGTGCACAGCATCCATAGACGACTACCCTGCACCAGATCATGCATGCTGACAGCTGGCTGAACGTTGTACTTCTTCATGATGCGGTCATATTTGGGCAGCACCAGGAACTGGACTCCAAAGCGTGACACCAGGTAGACAGCAGTGTTGGCCACACGCTGCAGCAGTGTCATGCGGTCTGTAAGCAGCGAGTTGAATTCTGGGACGTAGCTTAGGGGTGCAGGGGCCCCAACCTCCGCTGGATACCACAGTCCTGTGCTGAAGACCGCATACTGGACACCCAGGATGTGTGCAATGACAAAGCCACACATTTCATTGGGATCTACCAGCAGAAGGTCAAAGCTCTCCTGTTTAAGCTGCGCCATCACAGCCTCGCTGCCCACCACTGCATCACAGTTCTGCGAGTAGTGGTCCAAGATATCAAAGAGCTCCAGAGCAGTCAGGCGGCCAGAGAAGATGTTACGCACTTTGGACTGAAGGAAGTCATCAGCCGTGGAGCTGTTAAAAATACCTGGGTAGCGTTGAAGCCGATAGTGCTCAGACTCTGGCACGTCTCGGCCCTCTGACACCAAGAAGACTGTATCATGACCTTCAGCATGCAGGGCTGTGGCCAGCGTCTTAAAAATGTACAGGTGGCTCTCAAACATGATGGGAGGCACAACAACAATTTTGGCAGCCCATGACCAGTTCAAAAACAATAGCAGCAGTAGCGAAGGAATGGCAGGGGAGGGCTTCATGGCTGTTGAGAAAGACAGAGAAACAAAGAGGAACAGAAGGTGGTGACAAAGAAGAGGAACCTCTTTAAAATCTTTCCGCATTTAGATATGACTTGTGAAATGTGACGCTTCGATTTAACCTGTAGTGAAATGTGACACTATATACATATGTGAAATTTCAAATGCTATACTCAAAATTACACACACACCTGAAAATACCAAATATCACCTATGAAGCACGGATACAAAAGAACTGAAGTGGGGAAATAGTCCATATGAACTGTCCACACTACTAAGTAATGATCACTACAATAATGATTTCCAACACAACAATGAGGAAAGACTCTCTGAAACATGATAATGAGTTCTTAATAGGTTTGCTTTGTGGACAACTCAAGAGTTAGAGAGATGTTTAAAAAGTAAGCTAGTGTTTTTTTACCGTTAAGGTTGCAGTTGGCTGTTAGGACAGACCTTAATAAGTCACAGATTCAGCCTTTCAGAGCAAACACGACATCACAAAGCTTGTGTTTACTCAGTGTGTGTGCTCACTCCATTAGGACAAAGATCAAGGCTTTTTGGGTTTAGAATGGTTATGGGGCATCTAAAGGAATCTGCTTGAATTAGGTGCCTTTTGAAAGTAAGTTTAGGCCTATTAACTTGAGTAGTTTCTTAATCCATCCATTTTGTCATGATGACCAAAGCAGCTGTGAGGCCCTGAGATACAGTATCATTACACATTACGATCATTACATCATTACGATACACTACCGGCATATTATTCCATCTCCAACAAACAAGAACAAACCATTAGGCTATACCTCTGTATAACACAAGCTACAACACCATATATCTAACTCTCTTTGACCACTGTCAGAAATACTCTAGGAATTTTGGATGACCAATGAGATGATTTTGGATGGATCAGACCAAGGGGGGAGGCAGAAAACAGCTCCTGATATTCACCTGAGTCACAAATCCACTTTGCCCCAGATCCCCGACTAAGGCCTTCCCACTATCAGTACTCACATGAGCATTTTGTGTGTCAACCAGTTTTTTTTTTGTATCCCTTGGCTGTTAGATGTAACCTTGGAAACCATCTAGAGTCTACCTCCTTCCTGGGAGACGTCACTGCTAGAGTTACTAATGCAGGGTGCTGGTTACCCTACACCCAACTTAACATGAGGCCAAAAGGGAGGGAGGGAGTGAGTGGGGGTAAGAGGGAAGACAAAGAGAGGAGACAGAGGAGAAGAGAAAGAGTTAATGAGAATGAAACAACAGCTGACAAGAATGAGATTAGAATAGAGATTTGAGACCAAGCAAGTGGGAAAAAGAGAATGAATCAGTTTAAGGAGGCCAAACACACACACACACACACACATTTACTATTAGGCATGATTCTGTATTTCCATAATTTCATTATTATTAGTAGTAGTAGTAGTATGTATTATAATAATAATAATTTCTTTTGTTGTACTGCTGTGTCATTTCTAACTTTCTAGCTATAAGCAGTTGTGTTAATTTAGCACCTTTAAATTTAAATTTCAGGAAGAAGTAATGGACAAACACTGAGAACTGTACAGCTCATGACCGCTGATAGTTTGCCTGATAGACCCCTGATAGTCTCAATGGACCTTGTAAGTGTTCCATATGAAACTGAAAAAAAAGACCAAATGCATGGACAAACAAATTTGTTTGGGGTTCTAGTCATGACCACAGCTACATATCGTGTTAACAAATAGAGATGAGTTTCAACTTTTCAAACTTTAATAGCCAGTCTCATTTGTCACACTTCTAGTATGACAGATGTCATCTGTGCAGCATCCACAATAGACATGGGACTCAGGATCCCTAGACCCTGTGAATAACACTGGTACATTAGGCAACTGAAAAGCTAATTCATCTGAGGTCAGTTTTGCCTGGCCTTCTTTAGGAAAACAAAAAGATTGAAAAAAAAACCCTGCTTATCTCCTGTTCCCTGGGCCAGGAGGTTAATAAACAACGAACTATTTGTGGTTATCAATTTCTGTATTATACACACACACAGTATGAGTCATTACTCTCTCAATGAATGCAATCCAGAAGCCAGAGTACTCTGATGCTAACTGATGCTCTGATGCCTATGAATGAGATATAGCTTCTAGTACAGAAGCTGATCTCTGTGCCTCCTTGTGTGACTTTGTGGAAACCAGCTAAAGTTCATCTCAGGAACCTCTATCCTCTTGTCAATTTCCTCTACTTTCAGGGGAAAAAAATCTGTGAACAAGCACAATGATGTGTTGCCTAAACACACATGTGTTGTTGACAAAATATGTAGTGTATTCAACCACTTAGTTGGTCAAAAACTACCACTCAAACAGATGCAGACCAGTCTTCGTCTCACACACACAGAAACAGCCATGAGGCAACCGACAAAGAAAACTCGTCAGGCAAGTTTTCTTCCTGTTCTCTTTCACATGTAATGGGATGATTCGCAACTGACTTGTAGGTAGAAACAGGGACGCACGTATCCAAATACAAGAATGCCAATTGTGCAAATTAGCAACCAAATTATGCTTTGGTGACACAGCAAAGCTGGCCTGTTCCTTTTCCATGTCATGATCATGGTACAAACACACAGGTTTCTTAATTTCTGTACTTAACAAACCATCATTTTCTCTAACTGAAAAATCTTGCAAAACAGCAAAGATTCTTAATTTCAGGCATGTTTTTGCATCTTAAGACCAAAACACTGCTAACTGTAACAAAAGGCCACCGTTAACACTTAAACACATTTAAACACATACTTGGGTACTTGGGTACTCTTGACTCAATTTTGATCACTGGGTTAATTTCAAAGTAAAACTGTTTCTTTAAATCAAGCCACACCTGACGCAGACACTCCCCTGCACTCGTTAGTCAGTCTAGTTAGAGATCTTATCAATGTGAAAATTTCACAACATGGTATTTCCATGATGGTCACAAGATACTACAACTAATCATATAATATATGACTATAACTCTACAGGAAAGTGAGGAGAGTCCTGGACAGTTGGAGAACGCAGGGCTAACCGCAATACTAAGTCTTCATGTACACTTTTTCCTCATGTAAAAACTTACGTTAGTAAATAAAAATGGAATACAGTAAAGGACAGTATCACCTAATGAACTTTCGTCTCAACTTTTGTCTAAACTTAAGTTAAATCCTCGCAGCTAAATTATCCTACTGATAAACCTTAAGCCAACTGCTAACTGCCCGTTTTCCTGTATGTGGCATCGAAACCTTGTGTTTCGTGCTGCCCATAGCCCATAGTATCTGTTTCGCAAGCTCAGAGTCAAGCTCATAAAATATTGAAAAACCAATGCGGACTCAGCAGACATGGGAGACCGAGCTGGGAACAGAAAACATTATTTCTTAATTTCCATTGTCGTTTAAGTAAGGGATTTTTAATAACCACCACTAACTCGACACGTTCCCTTAAACTGTTTACTTAAAGGTCGAAAAACGCTTACAAGTTACATTCATTAAATGAGCCACTGTCGTTTGCGCTTTATAATTAATATGTAATTTAACAATTTAATACAACGTTCGCAGGTTTAATTTTGTCCAAACACTGTACACAATTTTTTATGTGACCCTAAGATTATAGCATCCAAGTGAGGTTAAGGTAGCGACGCACCTGTTGCCCTCAAACTCGCGGAGCAGCAGCGCCATGCAGCTACGTACCTTCAACAGGTGTCCCTGGACGTATGTGCGCTTTAACAGCACTGAAACCCCTCGTCCCCCGTGGATAAAAAAAATCGTTTTAGCGTCCGGGAACTAAATCCACACACAATGATGACTTCGCCAGAAGTCGCAGATTTCAAGCAGAAATACAGAAAGGGGAGAGAGAAAGGCGATGGAAAGCGACACTGGCTGTCACCCGAGGGGCGTGGCGAAGACGCCTTGTTCCACAATTCCACAGTTCATTAAGGCGATGGCGGTTTGGATAGCAAACAATAGCAGGAACAACCCCACCTTCGAATCCAAGAGTAGAGTGAGCAGGTACTGTTTACACCATCAACAATCTCTTGCTGAGTGGTTCTTAGCGTCTACAGTCTTCACACAGTACTAAGGGCCTCCTCTGGATAAAACTGGCTTACTTTAAACATCAGGTAATTATTTTCCATAGTTGTTGTAAACTAATACAGCGCTTGTATTCAACGCAGTCTTTCAACTCTAAAGAAAACTTAAAACTGAGCAGTTTTGACTTGACCTCATCCTAGGGTGGGAATTATTTACAACCATGGGCTTTAGTAGTAGTGGTAACTGAGGAGCAAATTATTGGATTTTAAGGCAAACAATAAAAAAGTAGTACTTGACAAACAAATATCAGATAATTGAGATAAATGTCTGAATTACTGTAAACATTGCAGCATTCAGCGAAGGCCTACAGCATATAGAACTGAACATGTTGAGGATCTCACACCTTAGTAACTTGAACTGGTTATGTTGTTAAATGCAGTCTGTAGTTTTCAGGAATGTACCCTAAAACCTCTGGTCGGCTCTGGCTTTTAATTTTTTTTTTTATGATACTAAATTAACTGCAGTGCATCAGCACTGTAGTTCTTTAGTCATTTCTACTCTGTTGATTATAAGTATAACAATAGTCGGTTACATTAAACCCTCCTTCACCCAAGCCTAACTTTCACAGTAGTTCTGCTCAACGAAATAAGAACATGGCAAAATAAGCATTATGGCATTGTATGCCTGTGAAGATTCTCAATTATCCAGGTTATGTTAGTTACTGTTATTGTGTTATTTAAGTTTCACGATTCAAATATTGAGAGCGGACATTGCTCAAAAACCCTTAGGTCTAACGCTTGAAAAAAAAAAAAAAAACATTCAAGATATTAGACTGTGAATGTGTTAGTGTGTCCTGAACCTCACTGTCCCAGAATGAGCCGCAAATCAGCACTAAAGGACCATTCATGTAGGCTTTGTGTGTGTGCCACAAACAGCTATTTCATCAAACACTGGCTGTTCTGTTACCCATCTCTCCTTGCGGGGGACTACTATTCCATGAGTCATCACCATCCAGTAATCTGATTGGATATTTGGTCGCCTGTTCTGACCACCAACCCACTAGTGAACATCCTATTTCTGTTCCAGTCACCATCTTTCTTTCTCCAATCTTAATTTCCCAAAGTAAAAATAAAGTATATATCTCTCTACTCATTTATCCATCCATCCATCCATCTATCAATCTATCTATCTATCTTATTGCATTCTCATTACCAATCACTGACTCAGATTTTCCATAGAAAATTTACATTCTTCACACAGAGAAGCATTTTGGATAAAAGCGTCTGCTAAATCCATAAATGTAAAAGTACATGTAAACACAAAGCTATTAAACTCTACAGACTACAAACAAAAAACTATTAAACTCTACAACTCTGTCTCTATATGTGTGTGTGTGCAGACAATAAGTAAGTGTATGTGTGCAGACAATTGTATGGTATGTAAGGGAAAAAAGACACCTGATCATGATATAAATTCTTAATTGCCAGCAGACACTCTAGTTCAAGGGATAAACCAAATGTAAGAGAGGGGAAGACAAATACACAGGAAATAACACACCAAAAACGTGTGAGAATGAAGTGAACCAAGTCAAGAGAGATAACTGGCAAACACTCGGACTTGTTTATCTTTATGTACGTGCGTGTGCGTGTGTGTGTGTGAATATTTTATGCCTTGAAGATGGTGTAGAGAGATGAGGTCTGAAAGAGCTGCTGAATCATTAATTTGGCCAATTACTCTGGGTTCTGTTGCAGTGTGTGTTATTACACTGTTCGCTCCCTCACTCTCTCACTGACACACACTCTCATACCTGGTAAGTATGAGATATTTACAAACTACATTATCAACACGTACAGTAGTCTTGATGTTACGATGCACTCTAAAGACGGCACAGTCACTTGGCTGCTATTCTTCATAGAAGTGAATGGCAATTATCCTATGGAGGAGTTGTCCCTCTTTTATGACTTGGAAGGTTTGTTTGTGTCTAATGTTCTTATCTCAGATAAGGAGTGCCTAGGTCATCATCTGCTGTCTTTAGTGAACTCTGTTGACTAAACACAGAGCCCTCCACTCCTGCCATGGGAACAAACAAGGTGCTACACTCACAAGCAAAGAGTCGTTAGCACAGAGACACACCTAACAGTCAGTCCAAACAGGCCTACATTAGTCAGATATAAACACATCAGCCACATAAACAGCAAGTTAGGAAAGTTTATCAATACATTTGAGACTGTATTATGGTAACACAAACCAGTGATTACACCTACAATTTCAGCCCAAATGTATCACTATAGCTTTTGTAATCCACTACAGGACTCACAAAATTGAACTGTACCATAGGACTGCATTTTGCCTTGAAATTCAAACTGCACTACCAGTTCTCTAGGGAGAGCCCTCTGGCTCCCTCTGTTGGATTACAAACACCATTACAACAGATTTTCTGCAAAAGCAACTCCTCTTGGCAGCAAAAAAACATATAGAGACTAGGCATGCCTAATAAAAAGCTAACCCATTTAATGTTTGAAAACATTTTCTTATTTAAAAAATTATTACAGCTTAAACCATAAAGTTTACCTAGGCTTTAATGGCTTCAAACTCATTTTAATGCTCTGAATCATTCTGATGCTATCTGTAGACTAATATGGAATATGTCTGAAAGTGGGCACTATGCACTATGTAGGCCTACTGCTGATTGGATAGGAAAATGACCTCGTATTTTGATAGTTTCAACACAAAATGGTGTTGAATGGTGACACCAGGTAGCATGACGTATTGTCCTTTAACTTTAGCACATGATTGTTTAAACATGCATATGCGGCACTTCAAGCTTGCTGCTCTTCCAGCATTTTTGCTGAGAGTTTAATGAGTTCAATTTAACTGATAATGTCATGCTCTCTACACCACTGGCTAAGGGAGGTCAATCACTCGCTGTGAGATCTTGCCTGATGTGGGTCTGATTCTCCATCTACAAGCCAAGGGGTATAGTATCAATCCTTCTGTAGTCTTGCTTCAATGTCAACTGTAACATAATATTACTCTTTGTGTTGCCAATAGGATCTTTTCAACCAATAAATTATGCCATAAGTCTCCATGGACATTGCAGTGTTTGTGACTGACTTACTTTGTGTCTTTATGTGCAATACTATGAGTTTGTGCCCATCTGTGCAGGAAAAAAAAGAAGAATCTATAAATAAAATGTTATCTTCATACAAATTCATGTGACATGTTATGGCAACAGTAATTCCCACAGCTTGTGAAGAAGACTTGTTAATGAAGAATTCCAGACGATAAATAGATGTACTGTGTATTGGTTTTTCAGATAACTAGGTGTATTGTGGTTAGCTTTCTCTTTAGGTCGTCATCATTATTGTGTTATTTAGGCTCTGACATACAACAGGCCCACATTCAAAACCACTGTAAGTGGTATGGTAAGTATCATCAATGCTAGCCTACCACAGAGTACATAGCCGCTCAGACAAATTTGTGGGGGAAGCTGAGTTTTTCTATGACACCCAATTGGTGAGTTGTGACGTGACAAGGGGGTTGGCAAGGCAAGGATGTATAAAATCAAGTTTTACGTTACTTGACAGTGCTCAAGGTTGTTTTATAAACACAGCAATGGCATTATGGCTGAAGTCAACACATTTACTTGATCTCATTCATGGTTATTTTACAAACCCACTGCACATGTGTGTATGTGTTGATTGCTTGCCTACTGATTGATTGCCTACCACTTGAATGTGAAGTCCTTGTGATTTCCTAACTAAATATGAGCTTCTGCCCTTGAAGGTGGCACATATGAATGATATATGTGAATAGGGGTCTTGACATGACAGGTGCATTTGGATAAGGAGTGGATCAAATGGACAAATTGAGAACATGACATGGAAGTTTTTGATCAGGATCACTTTAGTCTCTCTCCCTAGGACACCTTTTTTCAGCCAACCTTCAGACTGGACCTCACCAATTCCATGAAGAGTTCTGACAACTGAATTTTTGCATATTTCTGAAAATGGACAGAGGGATTTGCATCTGAACTCACATGGAGATTATCATTGTCAGCATGTAGATGGAAATTGCGAACATTAACAGTGGGAAACCACAGACATTTCCATTACTCATTTGGACTCATACCAAGGCTGCAACATCCCCATCCACACACTGCATGTACTTCATGTGCGCCATCTGCTGGTTCTATTTGAAACCACAAAGCTTCTCATCAAATTCAATTTCCTTAAAAGCAGATGGATTTAAAGATTTGCGGTTTGAGGGGAACAATATCTTATTCTGTTACATTATAAAGTTCTGGTCAGCAAGTCAGTTTTAAAACCATGATTTTTTTTTTGTTCAGGCCCAACTTGACAGATTTAGTCAGATTATGGCAAACTAACATACTTTTAAGGATGGCTTCACACTTAGAGACGTCTCAGAATCATTTCCATGATTATTACAAATGGAAATAAATCTTTTGAAGTTTTTGTTAAATCCAAAATGCTACTTTCACTCAAACAATGACCTGTCTCTGCAAAGTGTGACTGTTCAGGTGCAAATGGCAAGCTCCATCGTTCTATCCCCTATTAATGATGACAAGCACAATATTTTGGATAAAGTGACACAGAAAAGTTCTACACAGACACTAGCACATTTATTTTAAATGGCAGCAAGCTTAGTAATAGTTGAGAATTAACAACTCACTTATACTGCTGGCAAAAGTATTAAAATGTTCTTAAATATTTATCATTGCTGTCAATCAATAAAAACAATAATCTAATTAATCACAATAGAAAAGTTTAAAAAGTTAATCATGATTAATCACAATTAACATTTAAAGAATTCTCCTTTATTTTTCTGTGATGAAAGAATTATGACAGGGGTGCCCATTGGTGACCGACCACATGACTTTGTAACCCCCTGCACTCGCATCCCAGGGCGCATAGCCTGACTTGTATAGGCTACATTACGTTACCTTAGAAGAACTCCATTTACCACAAGTTAGGCAGTAGTTTGCAGCTACAGACTGTCTGTGCCAACCGCATTTATGTCAATTGCGTGTCAAAGGCAAAACGAGGAGCGCGCTGGTAGGTAGTGTGACATATATGTCTGCATGATTAATTTTGCGTGTTAACATTGTGTTAACATTGACAGCACTAATTTTTATATATATAGAAAGAATATGCTTCAGATAGATAACGTTACATCCCTCACAACTGGCTAAACATGCATGACACTTCATTGCCACAGATTTGTTGGAAGCCTATTTGTTGTTCATCAGTTCAATAAAACATCAGTTCAATAAAAGAAAAAAATGTAACAAGACAAAGGTAAATTAGTTGTACTACAATGTTTGCAGATTACACATTTGCAGCATGTGCCATCTAAACAAAAATAAGAGAGAAAGAGAGATTTGAGACTTCCATCCGCTGGCCCGTAGATTGTGGAGTAGAGCACCTCAAAAACTTGAAGGGGACATGGAATGGGAAAAAAAACAAACAAACTGCCTTGGCTTTGATGAATCAGGAGAGGTTGTGCATGGCCAAAGAGCTATGAGAAACATGAAGCATGGTTGTGCCCTCATTCATATGAATATATTAAACTTAAAGATATAGCCAAATATCTAAGTAATGTCAAATATCACAAAGCAATTGTAGTTCAAACGTAGTTACCAAAGAGGGCGCCATTTAGCCAAAAAAACAATTTCAATACCCAGCCTAAAAATAAGATTTTAAATGGGTTGTACAATTGCACTTGAGCTTATTTTTGCTAAATTAAAGTATAGAATATCCTGCGAATATATTCTATTTTAACTAGTGCTGTCAATTGATTAAATCGATTAATCAAATTAATCACAATAGAAAACGTAAGTTAATCATGATTAATCACAATTATCACACATTTAAACTTCCAGAATTCTCCGTTATTTTTTGTGAGGAAAGAATGTCACACATGCCCCTGCTTAGCACAGGCTTCAGCAATGTGGCACTCCTCGGTTTCCTTCACACCCAACGTGAAAAAGTGTAGTTGCCACAGGTTGTCTATGACAGGTGTGCTGTTCGCATAGCACACTCCACCAAATTGCTTTGAGTGGAACTATCTACCCTTAAACCATGCAGTGGAGTCTAGCAAATTCCTTTGTCATGCTTTAATTTTGTTAACATTACAGTTAAAAGAGACACTGCTTATTTCAACAACCTTGTTGTTGTTGCAAAAATATATCAGAACTATTTACAAGGTTTCTGGGCAGTCAGTTTATGTTCTGTTAACAAGCAAACTTCTCACAACTGCCTACAAAGTACTACCTGCTCACGGAGCACTGAATTTCAAACACTACTGAAAGAAAGGCACAGTACAATCGTGAAGTCCTGCAACTGAATTTCCACATTGCTTAAAGTACCTAGTGGACTGCTGAAATACACTGGCAAGCAAAAAAAAGTAAGTGAATGAACTCGACCAATCACATTCCTTATGGCATGTGAAAGTGAGGTAGTGTGGCGGGTAGTGTGGGATATGCGTCATGATTAATTTGCGTTAATAAATTAACAACATTAATACAATATTTTTTTTACATTTGACAACATCGACAGCACTAATTTAAACATCAGAGAACAAGGTACAATACTCCATTCATCCATTCTATGTCCCCTTTAAAAAATGACTCTTTTTGGGGGTGCAGCACTGGGGGAGTGGTCCCAATAGACCGAATTGGCTTGGTATGAGCCTATTAGGTTAAAATGCCCTCCAAGTTTCATAGGACCCAGTGTTTGGAGAAGAGTGCGAGCTGATGAGGAAAAAAAACTAGCCACTTATTTGACAGTGAACCTACAGGCCTATTCTTATTTTTATTTTACTTTCAATACTCTTTATTTTAGTTTTTTCCATCAAAATAGCCATTCAAACTAAACTGAAAGTGCTACTCTGCTTATTAAGTATTATTGCACATTGCACTTCTCCACTAATCATCCTCTCTCATCTCAAAAGTTGAATGTGGACCTATTCCTCCTTTTTCCACCATACATAATTGAATGCAGTTCAATTTTGCCTGGTATGCTTTTAATGTAAATAATCAGCCGAGGAAGTCTTGAGGGGATATCTGTTAAGATCCTCCATATCCTTATCCTCCATAAACGTAAACAGGCTGATCAAACACAAAAGGTCACCCTAAATGTCTGTGTAACGCTTTGCAGTGCTTTGTTCTATTAGGAAAAAAAAAGAAATATACTTAAAACTTCTATTATCTTTTTTTTTCAGATTACTCGGCAAATTGATTACAGTTGCTTGTTTTAATTTTAGATTGAGTATCATTAGGGTTTTCTGTTTAGAAGTTTAAAAGTCAAATAATGACTGAATACTGAATACTAATATTCTACTGACTGAACCATGAGCACTGGTGGTTACTGTGGACAGAGCTTTGCTTGTGAGGTACAAGTTTACTCATGCCATAATGACAGATGTCCATGTCATGCATCCCTGCAGCAAAATAGCAGGCAAACCATTCAGCTTTGTGAGAATTTGCTATTGAACATGGGTACCTTATGTAGGCATCGCAGATTTTTTTGTTCAATCACAGTTGGGATTGTCTTTATTGTACATGTCTTTATTCAAACCAAAGCATTACACACTCTAAATGCAATACTATAATTTACTTTCTAACTCTAGCGTAGTACAGCTAGAAAAAAACTCAGTTTTCTTTCAAATTTAGAGTGTGTAGCAGCAGTATAGCTCTAAATGAGTGTACAAAGAACAGAATAAGAGTTCCCATTAATCATAAATAAAGTTAGCTTGTGCACATTTAGATATAGGTCATGGTACTGTTGGCTAGAAGCGTTAGTGTAACAGTATCAAACACACTTGTTTACATCACTTTACATCAAACATTACTTGCTTACCATTAATGCTATCGTTACCATTACAAACGTTGTTTACCTGAAGTTGACGTGCCTTGGCGTTCTTCTGATAGATAAGAGTATGCTAACACTGACGTTGCTAGATTAAAACTTCAGGACTCTCCGTTTTACCTTTATCTTCAAGACTTGGGAAGTGCCATTAAAATAGATTAATGCTAACGCTAGCTATACATCATTTATATCATGCATTACCTACGACGCTAAATCACTCTGTCAGAACTGCTAACAGCGGGAGCGGGACGTTGGTGAGAGCACGTTGAGAGAATCCATCTTAAGATGCTGATATGAACATGATGAACAAAACTCTACAATAAGTAAATAAATTTCCACGTTTCACTCCAAACCTTTCATAAGAATGTCTGACAGATCAACTACTGATGATACAATTTACAACTATTTTATTACAACTAAGGTTAGGCACAGCTACTTTCATCTTCATGCAGCACTCCACACTGTCAACAAATGGCTAGAGGGCTACCTGGCTAGTTCGCGACATGGTTACAGATTAATTTATTAGCTAATGTTAGCACCATGTTTAAAAATTACTGAACGCCATATGGGAATAATAATACTCAATGTGGCTGTCTTTTCTATCACGCCGATAAACGAAATGACAAGGCTCATCAATACCCAGTCTAGTAAGTAACAGAGAAAACTTACCTGTTTCACAGCTGGTGAGTTGATATAGCAATCAAGTACAGTTGACTTTCAGAGGGGTAGGAGCGTTAATCGTGCTTTACGTCATTCTAATCACGTGACATTCAGAAGCCTTTGCATAGATTATTTCAAGGATCAAGTTTATTTGAGATCTGCGGTGATTCTCAAACATTTAATTCCTGTGTGGAGAATTTTCAGGCCTCACCTGTCCTGTCCCACATTTTCCAAGCTAAACAATAATATCACAAACTATTTTCCACACTGATTCCATGTTGATTTTTTGTCCCATACCCCTAAATCTGATCTAGTAATCGAAAGAACATTTATGGTTAAAAATTGAACAATCACTTTATTGGTGCTTGCTGTTTTGTTTTGAGTGTGCTTAGGCCTACTGTCAGAAAGAAAGGCATTAAGATTGTCAAAAAAGCAACCTCATCGCACCTCACCCAAAGATGGTGAAAGTAAGCCTACACACTTTCCATACTCAAATATAAGTAGGCTACTTGCTACTGACCAGACTTTTTTTTACAGAGATATTGTAATTTAACCACTACTGCAAGCTAACAAGTTAACAGTTTCACTGAATTTCACAAACTAGTTAACAATTTCACTGAATGGTGTTTCATAATGCATTCTGTAAACCTTAATGAACTCTGGCCTAGCATGGCTAAAATGAAAACATGCCTAGTTTGAGGTAACGTCATGTATAGAATTTACAAATGTATAATTTGTACAAAATGTACCATTCTTTTTACAAGCTTTCGATGAAGAAAAGGAAACAGCAAAACAAAGGTATATTTTCCTAAATAAAGAGCAGGATTCATTTTCTGTCATCATGTAAAACCTCTCCTGAATCCAATGGTACCAAGCACTTAATCTAACTCCTTGTATTTTGTGAGATACAGCTCATTTTCTTCAGGTGCAATTTTTAGTTGTTGGACAGAAGGTGTATCTAGTAGAAATGCAAGTTGCGTTGACCACATGGTCAAAAAATTTAATGTGTGTACGGCCCACATAGACTAGTGTGGGAATTAATTACAAAAAACTTTTTCCAGTTTGGTTTTAGGGAAACCTGATGAGAAACATCTCAATCAGTGCGCATCTCAATGTAAGAAAAATATCTCTATCTATTTGTCAAACTTTATATATCATTTCCCCTTTCATACACAGTCAAGATTTATTGATTTGCTGAAATTTAGCTGAATGTTACCTACCAAAATACAGTGGTATATAATGTAAATACAATGGCTGTAAGTAGCGTGTCTGTGTTTGTTGGTGTGCATGTGTGTATATGTGACTGATGGTGTTAGTGTGTACAGTGTGTTTTTGTGCGTAGATGGTCTGTGTGAGTGAGTGATGAGGAGCCAAACAGTCAAAGAGAATGGGAGATTTACAATAAAATTGAGTTTGCTTTATTAATGCTTTATTCAAAAAACCCTATAGAAAATCCCATAGGAAATGGATCTGGTTTCTGCTTGAAGGCAACATCACACCAAGAAACACATGCAATTATGATTATTCTGTTACTAACACATCTACAACAATCACTCTATAAATATTATGAAGATCAGACACCTGTTGTAGACACCTTTTCATGGAAAATAGGAAACCAGTAACCCTGACCAACAACTAAAAACAGCTTCGTAAGAAAAACCTTCACTGTAGCTGCATACTTTGAAAAACTCCAACTGATTTGTGCTCAGCTCAGTTTCCAGTTTAAGTGGTCCACTATGGTCATTAATGGGTTAACTACTACTACTGAACTGACAGCTGCATAGCAAGTGAAGAATTTTGTGTCTGCCTAACGGAATCTCCTGTCTGAAATTCAAGCTGAGAGCTACTCCATGCTACTCCATGCTATCCTGGCTTATAACCCCATTGCCTTCTCATAAAGATGCAGCCAACTTACCTCTAAACCCAGGGTCACTTCAGGGAAGGATGGCCCACAGTGCGAAGAGGCTGATGTCAATGACTCAGAGAGCAAGAAAAAATGATAAAAGTCTAACCAGGCTTAAGTGCCTTTTCACTCTATAATAGAGTTAGTTTTATTAAAAAAGAAAAAAAAGATTACACTACATAACAGGAAAAAAGCTGTGGTAGTCACAACAAAATGGCTACAACTAAACAAGAAGAAAAAAAAGTCCCCTCTTAGAATCCTCACATGACAGAAAGAATAGAGAAAAAAAGCGGAGGGTCCTATCTGACCACCTTGCCGACAACTGTTATCGGTCTACTAGGTTCCAACATTCTCATGCTGTTAACAGTCTTATTATATAGGTCAGTGGTGACCAAACTAAGTTGGCTACAATTGTGGCCTTCTGTTCTCTTTCATGTGGCCTGCCATGAAGTACCAAACCAAAATGCAATTCGGGCCATTGTTACATTATTCTAATATTATATATCCATCACACATCAAAGTTTCAGTACTGGTGTGACATGTTTGTCAATAGCATCGTTAAATAGTGTAACATTAGATAGCCTAATGGGTTTTCTGATCTAAAATGCAGTCTCTCTTTCACTTGAAACTGGTTAAAAACGTTTTCATTATGTTATGTTATTATTTTTCAGTATGTGGCCCGCAGACAGAAAATTTTGGCCACTCCTGTACTAGGTCCTGATGCACCTGCTAACATTTGCCACAGTGAAGACTCAGTGGTACAAACTTTTTGATGTTCAAAACTTTTCGACTTGCAAATGATTTTGATCTGGAAGTAAGCACTTCTAGTTGCAAGCAAAACTTTTTGATTCGCAAAAGATTTAGTGGTGCAAAACTTTCACTATAACGTTTTGAATAATAAAACATTTCAGCCTGCAGGTTTCAGATTTGAAATGAAAGAAAATGAGAACACAGTCGATTTTGTCTGGCTTAAATATTTTGAAACCTTTATTTTTGCTTTCAACTCTTATTTTTTGTTTTCAAAACAGTATTTTTGTTGTTCACTAATACACCTCTGTAGTCAAGGAAAGTCCAACCAGTGACATCCACTGGGAATTCAAAATCAAAGTTCTGTCAGGCCAAGAACTCCTAGTCATAAAAGTTGTCCACTGACCCCTCATGCTGGTGTCTGGTATATGCTGGATCACCCACGCTCAGTCCGCTAGGTGGGCTGATCTTGCAAGGTTGTGAAGGGTGCTGATGGTACGTTGAAGAGTTGCCGTCCATTCCCCTTCTTTTCGTATGTTGTCGCTTGTTCGCTTGTTTTCTACTCAACCAGTTTCTCACCATGAGATATACTGCTCTTGCTGCCAATGCTGCCAAGAGTATTAGTAAAAGAAGTCACCAGGATTTTTATGAGATCTAGCCTCTTCCAATAATCAAATCTTTCATCTTTAACCCAGTTCATTTGAGAATATTGCTTTATCAATTGTGGGCATACCATTGTGGGCATTGTACACTGTCTATGTACTATGTACCAGTCATGTCCTTACAAAGATACAGATATACATCCACTAAACTTGAGAGTGTCTCTCTAATTTTGGTGCCAGACCACAGCACTTCCCTTTGTGGTTTAACTGTGAACTATAGCACGTTGCAAGGCCATTTCCTGCCAGAGTTTCCAGTCTCTGCAAGATGCTGCAATGCACCTCAATGATAGTGTAACATGTTCTGTCAAAGTATTTTACTCATTTGTACCAACAGATCATTGCTATCACGGCTTTCCATCAAATCTGTGAATCTGTTCCAGCTGCATACTGGTCTCTATTATACCAGCGGCCAAGGTTATCTAAGGACAAACATAAGGTCCTACTGTCTTTTGTTCATGGCAATCCACTACAATTCATAGCGTTGCTCTCTTCATGCGCTCTGTCTGAAACCTGGGAACCACTACCGGCTCCAGGGTTGAGTTACTGATTGTTCCCTAAAACTATTATGGGTAGGGGTATATTGGATGACAAACATACAAATTTCACTGTATTTTTCAAAACTTTTGATAATAATTCATCATGCATATAAGACATCATCTTGGCTGTTTGCTTTTTGTAAGGGTGGATCAAAGTAGTCATGAGTATATAGAGCAATGTTGAATTGATCCATTATTTGATAAAAAAGAAAGGTCTGTATTAATAAAACTTTGGAAGTTACTTCAGCATATGATGTACATTGCATTGTACATTGTAGTTGTCCATAAGTGCTTTTGTGAGCCTTACATATTGCAATGACAGTAAGCGTTTTTATATGCGTTTTCGCATCCACACACACACACACACAAACTGTAATTGGCATTTCAAACATGTGTCTGGTCATTTTCTCTCCTGATGCCACTTTGAAACCCTTGACCAACCAATCTGGCGTCTCCACGAGTCGCCTGGTGCCTATCCACTCACGACCCATTGGTTTATATTTTGTAAGGCATGCTGAATAGCACCCCCACTCTTCCAAGGTGGTCAACCATGGAATTGTTTTTAAAGTGAGCGGCCTTGTCCATCGGCTTTATCGGCGTAACGAATGTCGCGCCATCTCTCTGCTATCTTTTAGGAAAGATGCCCATAAAACGGTTTGTCCATAAAACTATTAACATTTGTCAGTAGTATGAGGTCTGAGCAGTTTTGCACAAGTTTATCAGCCTCCACATTTCCCACGTGCTCAAAGTCATCAAGTTTAGTATGGCTATTCACATGTTAAACTTTTACATTTGCATTAACATTTATGCATTTAGCAGATGCTTTTATCCAAAGCGACTTACAAAAGAGGATAACTTTCAAGGTACAACACAATGAAAGAAACTAACAAAGAGTCCATATTGCTAACATAAAAACAGCACTATTTTAAGTTGAAAGTGCAATAGTGTAATAAAAAGTTAAGTGCATTCTCAAAATTTAAGCCAGGAGATATTCTCGGAAGAGTTGGGTTTCAAGAGTTTCTTGAAGGTGGAGAGGGTATCAGTTGATCTGGTAGCACTTGGAAGGTCATTCCACCATTCCTCCAATTTGATGCGAGTAGCCAAGGGTAGCCAGTTGAGTTCAATGAACAGAGGTGTGACATGCGCCCTTTTTGGCTGGTTAAAGCCAAATTCTGTATAGTCTGTAGTGGTCTCACAGCACATGCTGGAAGACCTTGCAGGGCATTGCAGTAGTCAAGACGAGAGATAACCAGGGTCTGTACCAGGAGCTGGGTTGCATGTTGGGTTAGGTACGGCCTGATCTTCCTTATGTTGAATATGGAAAAACGGCATGACCAAGCCACTGGTCATCGATCATGACACCTAGGTTTCTTGCCACCTTGGTGGGAGAAACAGACAGGAGGCCGATCTTGATGCTGATGTTGTGATGTATGGTTTGTCTGGCTGGGAGGACCAGCAGTTCAGTTTTGGAGAGATTTAGTTGGAGGTGATGTCCTTGTTCATGCAGATATGTCAGAAAGACAGTCCTAGATCCGGGTTGACACTGTGGAGTCGTCAGGCGGAAAGGACAGATAGAGCTGGGTATCATCAGCATAGCACTGATAAGAGAAGCCATGGGAGTGGATGATCGAGTCCAGCGAGGTGATGTACAAGGCGAAGAGAAGGGGCCCCAGCACAGATCCTTGGGGTACTCCTGTGGTGAGTTGGCGAAGTGCCGATGTCTGTCCTAGCCATGATGCGTTGAACGACCGTCCAGTAAGATAGGATTTGAACCAGGAGTGCACTGTGCCATCAATACCCATGTTGGTCAGCTTGTCCAGTAGGATGTGGTGGATGGCCATGTCAAATGCTGCTGACAGGTCCAGCAGGATGAGTACTGAGAATTGATACGCCACTCTGGTCTATTTTAATGCAGTGGAGTGGCCATTTCTGAAACCAGATTGGTTGGAGTCGAGGAGGTTGTTCTGAATGAGAAATACTGTGACCTGTTTAACCTTTTTTGGAAAGGAAGGGAAGAAGAGAGACAGGCCGGTAGTTCTCCACTTGAGTGGGAGCAAAGGAGTTTTTTTTGAGCCTTTGTTACCTGGGCTTGTTTGAAGGTGGTAGGAAATGTACACCTAGCATTGACCACATGTGTGGCTGCTGTCACAATGGTGGGGGTTATGGCCTGAAGAAGGGTTGTTGGGGGAGGGTCCAGAAGACAAGAGGTAGGCCAGCTGTCTGTGAGAAGCTTAGACACCTCTGCCTAGGAGAGAGGAGTAAAATAAGAAAAGGAAGCAGTTGGTTTAGAGAGGCTTGGAGGAACCTATGTAGATTGGTTAGAGAACTGACTACTAATTGCTGCAACTTTGTTAGTAAAAAATGCAGCAAAAATGCAAAAAGTGTCAGCTGTGAAGTTAGTTGCAGGAGGTGGGTTTAGTAAAGATTTGAAGGTGCAGAAGAGTTTCTTGGTGTCCATGGCATTGTGAATCTTGTCATGATAGAAAGCCTTTTTCCCAGCAGTGACACTGGAGGAGAAGGATGATAGCAGTTCCTGGAATTGTGTTAGATTGGCCGAATTCTTAGTTTTGTACCATTTCCTCTCACAAGCTCTGAGGTTAGTTGCACATAGTTGCGCATTGAACAAAGTGAGTAATTAAGACACGCATGAGACAGAGTGGATAGTGCGGGTCCGGTAGACAGAGGGCACACACAATCCAAGCAGGAGCTCTGCATAGAGTGACTCTGTGGCATCATCAACCTCAAGAGAAGAGAAACTTCTGGACGGTGGTAGAGCAGATGCCACCAAGGAGGAAAAGTGAATAGGAGATAGAATCCGGAGATTGCGATGGAAAGAAACAGTGGGAGTAGGAGCAGATGGTTGCTGACAGAGAGAAATTTTGAACTGAATAAAGTAATGGTCAGATAGATGTAGAGGAGTAACTGTCTGCAAAGCCTTCCTGGTTAAAATGAGATCAAGTTCCTTACCGGCTTTGTGAGTTGGAGGACTGCAAACCCGCTGTAGCTCAAAGGAGTCCATCAGAGATAGGAAGTCTGCAGAGACTGGATTGTCTAAGTGGATGTTCATATCACTGAGAACAAGCATGGGACAGTCATGCTCAGGGATAGAAGAAAGCAGAGTGTTCCGTTTCCGTTTGTAGAAGCGGAATCTGCGACGACTGGAGACAACTGGAATGGAGTAGAGACACATCGTAGCAAGATGAAGGTTGCACAGAAGATTAAGTTACACAGAATAAGACATGTTAATTAGGTCGGTGTCCCTGCTTTTAAACTATTTATCTTTCTTTGTTAGTTTATTATTTAATTTATTAAAATACTTTATTTCATTTTGTATATACAAAATGTTTGTTCATTTGTTTATTTATTTGTTCATTAATTAATTTATTTAAATCAACATACACATATTTTAGTTCTGCTATGGTTTCCCCACCACCAGAAAGTACAAAGTGCTTAGTGATTCTTGAAACTCCCTCACCTCCCAGATGGGAAGATCCTTAGTAAATCCATTATAACAGTAGTTACTGTCACTAATGGCCTTCTTCTCTAACCCTAAACCTGTATATGTCCTCCTCTGGGAAAAAAGTCATGCCATCTTTGTCTCAGGAAAGATGCACAATGCTGTTGTTCAAAACACTATTTACAACTGTCAGTTGTGTGTGGAGGTGTGGAGATGAGCCTCCATTTAAACATGAGAGACAGAGACTCAGGCACTGTGAGTTCCTGTTCAGTTATACTTTACCTGACAATGGTCTTTCAGTGTTATACTTCTGAGAAGTGTAACACAATTCCTGTGTCTAGGCTCATACCCTACTAAAATAATAATATACTCCTGTAGAATCAGATAGTCCACTGAGACTTTCTATCATGCTGCGTGAACTTTGCTGCATGGAGAGTTTTCAACCCTCTCTCGTTCCAGTCATTACAGCTTATTTGATTTAGGGGTTGATTTAGGTGTATTATGATATCTTTCCACTGGCTTGTCCCTCTGGACAAAACTTTGTTAATAATAGTCATAGACTTTTACAATATGGTCGGCTTATGCCAGCCATATCTAGTATAGGCTACTTTGACAAGAAGGTGCATGTGGTATTAATTCTTTTTTTCTCTAGTAAGCTCATACCTTTGCTGGGTGGTCAATGGCAGTAATGGTTTCCCATCATTAATTACCCATATTGGCTTCCTACACGCTGGTACATATTGGCCTATGTGAAGTGGGGGGAAGGGGGGCACCTGTGCAGGTGTGTTTTGCTGGTTGGGGGAGGGCCCTGAGGATTGTCATCATACTGATACTGCCCCGGCCCCGTCCATGACGGGCAGCCAATACCCTACACTGTTCACCTTCCTCGTCCTCCATATGGGGTCGAGGTGGTGACTCGTATAGCTTCTCTACTGAGGTGCTATCTAAGTAAGCCGTTTGCATCAGCTCCTCCAGGAAACCCTTGTTCTCCTCCCTGGCTACTAAAAACCTGATGGTCATACCGGGCAGAAGAACACCCCACGGATAGGCTGCTGCATTTCTCTTTGATTGAGGCCCGCCAGCCTCCTCTTTTACTCTTAATCTGATAGTGAGCATTTGATCATCATGATCAGATGCATCATAAATGCTATGTCTGAACGCACATACCAAAGCGTTTACCCAGGTCTCAGTATAAATTCTAGTTGTATTCACTAAGGAAAAACAGTGTCTAAGATTACCACATGACCAGGCGGTTTCATGCGTTACCAAGCAGCCCTTTAGCCTCTCAGTATCTCTGCCCCTTCCAGGTCATCTAGATTTCAGTGTAATGATCATCAGGAGACCCACTGGGCTGACCAGTACACCATTGGGTGGCACTGCTAAGACTATACAAATATTTTTCCTCCTTATGGGAGTGTGTATACTCACTATTTATATATACTTCTATAAATATAGCACGCTAAGTGGCTAGGCTAAAATGGTTATCATTTCCCCTCAGGACTCTTATAGCACACTCCCCAGTTACCTCAGGGGCTAAGGGAGGCGGTTGGACCAGGACATCCGCTAATATCTGAAACCTTACCATGTTGGCAGCTACAATAACCCCTGTTATTTACTTCACAAGCCTGCCTGCAGCCTGTTACCAGAAACACCGTCTATGAAGAAGGGGTTCACGATAGTCTCCAGTGGCCCTAAATCCACACACCTCTGTAATAGAGTTGGTTCATAAACTAGGTATATGTAATGTCAGCCCAATTTGTGAGTCATTATCGTCATTTCAATTTTGCTCTTGGTTTGCTGATTAGCTCTAGTTTCTTTACTTCACCTAGGCCGCTACACCAGTGGTGTGCATCAGATGGACATTGGCTGGATTCGTCCCTTACACCAAAGACAAGATCCATACATTTCCTAGACTTATTCTTATGTTATGTCTTGAGGCTAAAGGTTCTATTCTATTAAAAAAAAAAAGTGAAATGGAATTTAATAAAATTTGTAACACAAGCAAGCCATTCAAGATTCTCCCAACCCACGATATATGTTAGTCAAATAAGCCTAGCACTTATCACTCACAATTGAGTTCTAAGCCTTACTGTATATCAGGGGTGGCCAAACTATGGCCCAGAGGCCAATCCCGGTCCATTGCTCTAAAAAAAATGTTATATGATGTTAAATTAAAAAAAATATGTGGCCTGATGTTTCATTAATCTAATTATATACTGTATGTCATTGCCCATCATAGTAGTTCAATAGTTTCAGCACTGTCAGTGATTTCGAGAAACACTGGAAGGATAAAAGCCTGTTTTTTATTGAAATGATAATTAGCTCAAAAAAGATTCCTATATAAATAAGTGTGACTGCACTATAACGTTATATAGGCTGTTCTTAAAATCATTGGGGGTTTTCGGACCTAAAAGAACTGCTCTTTCACTTGTAACTGGTTTAAACCAAATAGCCCGGTGCCAAACAGAATAGGCAAGAGGTGACGCACCCCTCCTGCCCCAGAAATATTTCATTTTTACTTTAACAGGGGAGAGCTAACTGTGAGGAGATATTTGTTAATTTTTTTTGCTTGGCATCATTTGCCCTGCCAGTAACCACCTTTACAACTCAACTACAGAGACTGTGTAAATGTAACTTATGGTACTTAACAGTAATGTCTGTGATGCCCCTGCATTTAAACACACATGTTGTACTGTCATTTCACCAGTAGGAGGCTCTGCATCACCACAACTTCTCTCACCCAACCATCCCTGAAAGAAATCACTGAAGGATGATGAGGCTGATGGGATTAAAGATTTATACACACACACATAAACACACACACACACTCACTCTCTCTCTCTCTCTTCTCTCTCATTTGCTCTCTGTCTCTCTGTCTCTGCTAGGTTGTGAGCAGGTGCAACTCTTGAAACATGCAGTAGCAAAATTCTTGTCATGCTTCACTCACCATAAACAGACACTTCTGTCTTCCTTCTTTTCTGACATCAGTGTTTTCCCTCCCTCTCTGTCACTGGTGATCAGTCATTTTGAGAATCTATGATAAATTAAAACTAAAACTTAATCAGAGTTTCGAAACAACTAAGACTCTCAGCCACTGACCTGCAGGCATGTATTCTATAGTATAAACACAAACACACTTACTTACAAGATTGACATTCAGCAAAGTTCTCTAATAAATTCATGTTAAAATGCTATGGGAACTATTTATGAAGTAAAAAAATTATTGTGTTATGGAAAAGAAAACAGCTCATAAGTAAAAGAAGTATATAGCTTTTGCAACTGATTACCTCAATCTGAGATTGAGCTTGGTCTGGATGCCTCTAGCCATCATCTCCCACTTCTCTAAGACGGAATCAACTCAGATCAAAATGCCTCTGTTGGTTGTCTCTTGATTGTGCCTCCCATTGTGTTAGAAGTAGAGTAAATGCACCATTTTAATCGGTTCCCTATCTAGTAGGGACTAGTGTGATTTCATTTGCTTCAAAGACTAAGATGAGCATGAGGGTTAAAAAAGTACACAGGCAGCAATGGTGCCTTGGAGATTCTGCAAGGTTTTTGCGCATAAAGTCCAATTTTTCATTTCCTTTTCTCTGTTAATGGGCAAAGAGGTTTGTCAGGAGGAATAATGTGTGTCTTGGGGTGTGTGCATGCACAAGCACTCCCTTATGAGCCTTATGAGAGTTTGAGGGGACTGAGCTCTTCCACCACTGACCTGAGCCTACATTTTTAATCCTTATTCATTCAATAATGCATAAGTCCGATAGACACACTGTCCTGGTTGTGTGTGTGGAGGAGGGGGTGTGCATGTGAAAGAGGGATTTTTTGTGTTTGGAGGTTTTTTAAGCTGTAAGAATTGATCTTACCTCCCTGCAAAACCAATTAATCACAGTGTTGAATTTGGACATGAGACACAAGAACAAATAACGGAAGTAAGTATGTGAAAGAAAATGAAAGAGTAGAAAAGTGTGAGAACAATACTAGTGTGGACAGATGTGCATTAGTGGCAACAACAAAAGATCTCTCTCCCTTCAATCTACTCTCACACATTTCCACATATCATGTGTGTGTGTGTGTGTGTTCACACGCAGCTTGTCAAAATGTGTCTGTAGGTCCTGTGACAGTAACAGTGGGGGATTTTGGGGGGGTTGCACAGTGCACACTTAGCTTGGCTAGTTGGCCTACCTAAATATGAACCCCACTATGGGAATACATAAACGTTTTGCTCATTACTCATGGCAGTGTAGCTGAGAGGATGGAATAAAAATTTAAACACCAAGAAAACAAAGGACTGTTGCTGCCTGCAGATATTTGAATCTTGCAAGTGAAAGCACACTGTGGAAAAAATAACTAACTTTTAAATATTTCCAATATTTAAATATTTCTATCCCATCACTAGGGGTCGCTAGCCTAGCAGTGGCCAGTCGTTCCCTCGGCCAAGGACTATTTCGCCGGCGTTTGTCTGTGTATCTGTGAGCAAGGTGACTCGAAAAGTACAACACGGATTTGGATGACATTTTCGACAAACCTGGGTGTTAGGCTAAGGAACAGACTGATACATTTTGGTGGTGATTCAGAACACCGACTGGAATTTGTATTGGGTTAGTGATCCTATATTGGCTTGGCGGAGGTATGCGCTCTCCGAGTGCTTTTCTGTTTCACATTATAATATGACTAATTGCCATCAGGTCAAGGTATGTAGGCATATGTCATTTTTTAGTCCGAACATAATGAGTATTAGACTCTTCTTACAAACATATAGCCTTTAGATAGTTCATATTGATTAGCTGATTAGCTAGCTGATCTGTAAAAATGTGATCGAGTAATTGCCTCGAAAAAGTTCATATTGAGCTATAAAACAAGGCTTATCTAGGCGAAAGCCTATGGAATTTTATCATACAGCCAATAACCGAACTCGTGTCCATAAACAGATGAGTCATAACTGAAAACCCGATGTAACTGATCTAATGTTACAACGAAACGACCATCGGGTCCTCAGGAGTGCATAGATAGCTAGATCAGCGCATCACCGTGTTTTTCTGTCGACAGGAGGAGCAGCGCGCGTGCACGGCACACTCTAACCGCCACGGGCTTGCGCCCTGTTCAGAAAGAGAGAAGGAGGTAGGTCGTGGTGTATCAGCACAGGCAGAGACAGGCGGCAGTAAGGACGCAAGAGGACGGTCAATTACGCGACACAACGGCAATATTCTTCTTAAGGTGATAATTTTCAGTGTTTTCCTTCCACCTCTCGCCTTTCATTGTTGTAGCGCAGCTTTGACTGCGGGACTACGTCTTGAGCGTTCATGTGTGTCCTCTCCGCAGATGCTGAGTGCAGTGCTGTTGTGTGTGTGTGCGTTCGCATGCGGACAGGTCATCGGAACGGCTGCACGTCCAGACAATGGCAATTTTCTGGATGACAAATGGCTCAGCGGAAGATGGGATAAATTCCGAGACGTATGTGCTGCTTATTACCTTTCGCTCCTAAAGCCTGTTTTACTCCCGCTCTCTCTCTGTATGTGTGTGCGCGTATATATGTGTGTGTGTGTGTGTGTGTGCGTGCGTGCGTGCGTGTGTGTGTGTGTGTGTGATGAAGACAAGGATGCAAGGATGTGATGTCAGGAAATATATCGAAGGTCTCTTTTGAGGCGTAATTATGCCTGTAGTCCAGATGCCAACGTTATGCGTAAAGGCATAATGTTGACTAAGGATTTTTTTTGCCGTTGTTGGTTCGTGTTGGCTAATATGCAGCTGGATAAGCTCAGTCATTCACAGCACTGAAAACTAACAGCACACTGAATAACTAAAATAAACCAGTTAGCCTACGTATTATCTTAGGTCTACCTAGGCTACATGGCAGGAATATAGGACAGTAATGTCTGAGAGAAATTCCCGGGAAGGCCTGAAAGCTCTGCGTGAAGAGGATGTGACTGAGATGTTTTCTTAATGTGAAGACTCATAAATGTTAGATAACTTGACTGGCACTGGTTGCTGATGAGCAATGTACCACTATATTTTTTCATGAGTTTTGTGAGTGTGTGTGTGTATGTGTGTGTGTGTGTATGTATGTATGTGTGGGTACTCTGTCCACCAGGGCCAAAAATTTAAAATTTTCAGAGTTGACAAAAATGTAGTTAAGCCACACTGTCTGACAAACATACAGATGCACAAATCTATCTATAAGCAAACATGTTTGCCCTTGTCACAATTTAATACAATAACTGATTGAAATATTTCAAAATATTTCAAAATACGAAATGTGCATTAATAAGTGCATTATCTTCCAAGGTCTAAGGTTGCGTAGTTGTTGTGATATTGTAGTTTCCTCGTGGCAACAGCAAGCCGAGTGTTGGGTGGTCCACTTTCAAGACCCTTTGGGTGCGCGCATTTCCTTTGTTTTTGCGTGGCAAACTTTGCCAGCTAATGATGCTGTTTATGTAAGGGGGCATGGGCGTAACACCACACAGACAATAATAAATCCAGGCTGTGCTTCCAAATGAGCCGCTCCTGCAAAGTGTTTACATACCCTGTGCCAGGAAACGCGTGCACGCTGGCATGTGCGCGCGCACACACACACACAAACACAAACACACACACACACACTTGAAATGCACATCAGAGATTATTGCTTTCTGCCCTTGTGAGAGAGCAGCGTGAGTATTACACAGGTAAGCTGATTGGTGTATACGTGCACTAATTAGCCTGTGGCTCATTTGATGAAGGAAAAGACCTGCTTATATGTCAAACACATGCCTACTCACCAGCTTTAAAACAAGACCTGTTCTGACAGGGAGAAGAGAGAGAGAGTCTTAATGTGACCAGTGTAATGACATGTGAACAGTGCAATCAACAGCACTTTTCCAATGTACACTTGTAGTCCTAAATGATTGATTGGAATGTGTGTTAATCTCTGTTCAAAAGCAGTGTGGTGGCCACTTCAGATGACATTAGGCTGAGACATCTAAAAATATGCTTGGATAATGAGATGCTATTTAACCCGAAGACCTTTCTGGACACATATTCATGAGACATGCGGATCCCGGCATTCCCTAGCAACTGCTCAGCCCGATACAGGCTTTGATCTTCTGCACACCACATAGATTCACACAGAAATAGAGGTTTTAACATCTTAATTAACCTAGCGTGTGTGTGTGTGTGTGTGCATGCTCTTGCACATGCATCGCTGCTTTAACTGAAGTGACTGGAAGAGGCATATTTTGTATGTAAATGTATTTTTCTGTAGAAAATAATTCTTTATGGAGAGAGAGGGAGTGATAGAGAGTGAGTGTGTGTGTGTGTGTGTGTGTTTGTAAGTGTGTGCGTGCGTGTCTTTGTGTGTGTCTGTGTCTGTGTGTGTATGCTGTGTGTGTGTGTTTGTGTGTGTTCATTACAGGCACTGGAGGCTTTGTTTGGTGCATGTCAGGCTGTAGTGGAGTGGAGATTCAGCTTTGTGAAGCTGACAGGCTAAGAATGGCCATCAGTAATCTGCCTCCGGTCCACACAGACATGAGCACACATACACACACACACACACACACACAGAAAGAGAGAGAGAAAGACGAAGAGGGAGGGAGAGAGAGAACAAAGTGACCTGCTGTCTGCTAACCTGCACTGAAGTGTTTTAATGGAGATTATGCAACAGCACCAAAGGCAATTGTGAGGACTGGTTGATGTGAATATGGTTACTGATGTCCTCCCAAGGACATACTAGGAGACATATAGTAGGAGATGGTTCCTGTGTGTGTGTGTGTGTGTGTGTGTGTGTGTGTGTGTGTGTGTATATGGGTTACAAAGAAAGAATTTGTAAGGCAAGTGAGAGGGCTGCTGGTTCTTATTTGTTAGTGTACAAGATTGTTTTTGTGAGTGTGTGTGTGTGTTAACATGTGAAAAGGTGTGTGTGATTTAACACTGCCCAGAGAGAATTCTGGTGTGTGTCAGCTTACTGCAAGAGTGAGTCTTTGTGGGACAATGTGTAAGGAAGAAAGAAAGTCAGCGAGAGAGAGAGAGTCTTTGTGTGATCTGAGCTTTTATCGCTGGCTCTCTGGCATGTGCTTAGATGGAGAGAGATTTAACTGCCGAGGTCTTACTTGCCTCAGTGAGGCAAACACTCCAGCGGAGCTGAACTCAACCCGCAGGGCCTAAGAGGGGCATAGAAGTGCGCAGGCAGGATACGCTTGCTTTGCAGGGCATAAAGATCATTATTATGATGTGAACACAGGTCCTGAAGTTTGACCGAAAACACAATCCTGGACCCCTGGACTAATACGTAAATATCCTGTCATGGTGGCAACAATGCCTTTAATGTCTCTTTAGTCATTGAGTCATATTACATCAGCTCATATAGACTCACACACAGCAGAAGTGGACAAAATGAGTTGAGTTGTATCATGACCTTAACATTGTGAATCATATCATGTTTGAGTGTATTGAGACATCCCTAGTTACAGAATAATGATCTCTTATTCAGACACACAAAACAATTCTTATTTCATATAGGCAGCTAAGGATTTACATTCATGACATGCAAGACACTGAAAAAAATAGCACACTCAGTAAATTGTCTTGTTGCTTGACTGGGTTAGTCGTGTCAAGTTTATGAACAGCAACCTTCACATTTATTGGGAATGCTGAAGTTGACTCTAAAGAAGAATAACAATGGACTAGTGGAAATTATGAGGAGAAATTTTATCTTGAAGGGAAGCTGTTTTCTGAGGGAAAACAATTAAGTATCACAAAGAAATATATTTTTTAAAACGTAAAATGAATTTTTTTGATGATTTTTTTTTTCAGTAACCTAATTTAACACAATTTTCTGATTATCAACTGAGGTTAATACATTAATATTGCAAAAGTTCTTCAATTATGATTGGATTCTGATTCAATAAGTAAACTGTGGTTGATACATAGGTGCAGTTAATTCACAGGTGCAGGTTTGTTTTTCTTAGTTTGCATAAAACACTGACCTGAGGTTTATATGTATGTATATATGGTCCTATACTCAGAATGTCTGTGGGCTTTCAATCGAGTCTTCTCTGACTTCCTGGTTTAAGAGGGATTCAAAATTATTTAACAGAAGTCAAATGCTCTAGTCATTTTTCAGCATGGGAAATACACAAGAACACACAAGTTAGATATATTCAGGGTTCAGTGTTGAGCTCTTAAGATTCTATAGATTCTAGGAATAGATTCTAAAATACTGGTAGGAAGAGGATGGTCAGAGCTGCAAAAAATTCAAGGACCACTGCTGAGGTCACCGAGTCTTACATTAAAAGAAAGAAATCGGGCATACCAGGAAAAAGCCTTTTTTCTCATTTTAAACACTGAAATGTCTGTTGAGACTGAAATCTATGAAATGTATAATTAGACAGAATCTAAATTGTTTAAATGTTTAGGTTACAAACATTTATAGTGGATTTGAGATATGCAGAAGGAACACTATGGATGAGCCATCATGAAGAAATTATAAGTCTCTAATTTCTGATGGAATACTGGATGCTGGAAAAAGTCATATTCCCCAGGTGGTTGTGGGGCTGTTGTAATTCCAACCATCCTTGTTATCTCATTGGGGTGCAAAGTTTCATGAACTCTGTACCTGTCCATTTAAAACCAAAATCTGTATGTTTCTGCCAAGGCAATACAGATGCCTATGACTGGATCATCCACCAGGTCACTGAACCAAAACATATGTTCAGGTGAACATAAAAACTGACTTACTGAGCACAGAATCTCAGTCCAATTTGAACTGCATAGAAAATCATTGGGGTGAGCTAAAGAGGTGAATCACCAAAAGAGGCCTTGACATTTAGAAGACAAATGCATCAAATGCTTTCACATTGTTTGGCTTTGTGCAAAACATCTGAAACCAATCCACAAACAAAAGTTTGTTCAACTGTGGGCAGACACTTTCTGCCTCAACCAGTCGCTAGTTTGATCTTATCAGCTAGCGTTAGCTAGCAGTTTACTTTGGTCTATGTCTTCCTACTGACAGCACTCAGTGGCCTTGAACTACAGGCCTATAGGTTGACTAACCCTACTACAGGCCTATAGGTTGACTAACCTTGGACTATCTCTTTAATTTTGAGATATGGTTGAACTGCATTGTAACATGCTGCGTTGAAACTACATGGCAATATCAATGTTGATTCATCTTTCATTCAGATTCATTCAGAATTGAAATATAATTTAACATTGGTTCAACAGTGAATAAACCTTGAACTGCCAGCTTGGGGTCTCCAATGATTATCTTGGCTCTGGACTAACATCTCCTGGTGTAAATGTGCTGGAGGTTAATCAGGATACTGATTACTGAGTACTGAATACAACTATTACATAGCATACTGATTACGGAGTACTGAATACAACTATTACATCTCCTGGTGTAAATGTGCTGGAGGTTAATCACAATACTGATTATTGAGTACTGAATACAACTATTAGCTGCCACCTATGACGTGCCTTAAAGTAAGAAAATACAAGAAACTATTTGAGACCTTTGCTCTTTACAGAGTCTGTAGAGTCTACAGAGTCTTCTAAATTCCCAGGTTCTTGCCTTGGGCATTCTTCTCTGTTGTTTACCTTTTTATTTGCTGTTACAGTAAGATCAGGTGACTGGCATAGCCATGTAGGAGGCTTGAGCTTGTGTTCAGTAAAACATTTTTATTGATCTGAATGTATGTTTTGGTTAACTGATCTAACTGATCTGCTTGTTGATCCAATTGTGATTCATTTTCTGCCTCTCAACAGAGGCAGAATTTGATTTAAAATGGCCTGGTATTTCATGGAGGACATAACACTATTCCCAGGGCCTGTGGAGTTCAAACAACCACACTATACCAAAAACAGTTCACCATACTCCACCATACATGAGTAAGCATAGGGGTGTTTTTGATGTAATTTTCCTATATAAGCCAAACTCACTAGTAGTGTTTGTTCTATATAAGCCAAACTTACTATTAGTGTTTGAGATGAGATGGAATGTTTCCATCTCACCATGAAATATAATTTCAGGTAATGAAATAACAGAAAGGCCTCTTTCCTGGTGATGACCAGGGGTCCTTATCCTGGCAAATTTGTCACAGTTTGAGTTAACTGGAATTTTTAAGTGATTGTTTTATGGTAAATGGACTGCATTTATACAGTGCTTTTCTACTCCTTCGAGTACTCAAAGCGTTTTACAGAGTATGCCCCACATTCATCCATTCACACACAGGTGCCAACCCAGTTTTGAGTTCAGTATCTTGCTCACTTCGCTGGGGTCAGCCAGAGTGAGGCTTGAATCTGCAACCCTTCTGTTGCCAAACAGCACCTCTGTGCCACCACCACCTCTCTTTTGTTTGCTAAAGCTTTGTACCAGATTGTATGGGCATTTTCTGTACAGAGGTCAACACACTGTCCAGTCTACATTTAAAATGTCTGTTATCTTGTTTTTTCTAAAGGCTACTGAAAAATTACCTTAGTGTCATAATGTTTATGCCTCAGTGAACCAGAAGGTCATGAAATACTATCTGAGAGATGTTAATTTTTTAAAGAAGTTGAATATAAATAAAATTATTCTGTTGCATTTATTTATAATATTTTAGGGGTGCCAGTAATTAAAGATTTATTTCTTTATGATATGATTATGTATTGTTTTTTTCTCTCTGGATGAACTTGCTTCCCTTGAAGATTAGATTTTTCCTCATCATTTTCATCGTGAAAGTAAGATCAATTCTAAGATAAGAGGCAATTTAGTATCCTGTTTGTAGTCATTCTTACCAAAAGTGTCAATCATTATGGGCGGTGCTGTGGTCCATGCAAATACTTAGTGGCAACCAGGGTATGAGTAATCTTCTGGTGTCCTGACGGATGGAGTTCATTAACTTGACACTGTGCTGTTGAGCTGTGGGGCTACTGAAGTGGGCAAAGCAAAGGGGTGCACACTCACTGTCAGCAGAACAGATCAGGAGACCATGAGCCTCATAAACTCAATGGAGAAACTGTAGCTTCTGTTGCTTAACAGGAGCGGACCAGCTAGTCTGGCTGGGTTAGAATGGGAATATGACAGGAGCAGACTGGCTGCTTTGGCTGGATGAGAATGGGAATATAAAATGAGCAGAGTGGCTAGTCTGGCTGGGTTAGAATGGGAATATGACAGGAGCAGACTGGCTAGTCTGGCTGGGTGAGAATGGGAATATGACAGGAGCAGACTGGCTAGTCTGGCTGGGTGAGAATGGGAATATTAGAGGCAGAATTGAGGTCAGAGACGGAGAGAGAGAATAAGATGGAGGGAGAAGTGAGGCAGGCTCTTCATCCCTTTTGTGTTTGTCCTCAGGTGTTCACTCAACCATGTACACACAGACACACAAGTACACACATACACACACACTCACACATACGCACTCACACACACACACACACACACACATTGATATCTAAATGTAATGAAAAAATGAGAAAGCATTTCCTGATTAAAGCTCACTAAGTATGGCCTAGTAACAATGTGTGTCAATGTTTGAGTGTGTGTTAGTGTGAAAGCATTCAACAAACACATTTACATTTTACATAATTAATATAGGATAAAAGATTGAGGTCAGAGTCCAGAATTTGTGTCAATACATCTGGGTAACTCAAGTTATAAAAGCACACAGAGCTATAAAACAGCACACAAATATACAAACAGCATGTCTTTTGTATAAAAACAATGACAGGAGGTTGTGCCTTTCCTCTCTCTCTCTCTCTCTCTCTCTCTCTGTGTGTGTGTGTAAGAAGGAGACAGAATGTGTTTTGGAAGACTTCTGTGAGAATAACAATACCAGTGTGGATAGATGTGCATTAGAAGCAACATCAAAAGGATACACTTCCTTTTAAGAATGGAATCTACTCACTGCCTGTTCCATTAGTGTGTGTGTGTGTGTGTGTGTTTGTGAGTGTATATGTGAATGCACTGTGTATTATGTGCTTTGAGTTTACATTACATTGAATATACCTTGCATTGTATGGGTTTTATGATAATAATGTATTAACTTTTATGACTACTCTTTACTCTTTATTGTGTGTCTTGATGAAGTGTAATAAGTTCAGTGTCCCCCCCTCAAGAGTTTCCCCAAATATTATGCTGAGTCCAATTCTTCCTCTGGGAAGTCATCAGAAACAGCCTCATCAAAATGACACTCATGTGGCCCAGCAGTGAGCTGAGCTCCATCCTACTCTTCTCTCAGCAGCCCATAGTCACAGGGCTCCTCAAAGCACTCTGGTCCCAGACTGATAAGGAGAGAGTTTGTATCAGTTCCTTATAAGGTGGTGCATCAGCGTCTAGTATGTTAAGGCGGTTGTCCAGAGCATTTCCAACCATAGCCTTGTTGTTCAAGCTCACCGAGTGCCAGTCAGTAGGAAGAAGAACCAGAAAATTTGGTACAACCTAGACCAAATAGCAAACTTACAGCTCACACTAACTGAATGGTACCGCAGGTAGTGAAACTGAAATTGAGCATATGGTTCAGTTGGTGTAAGGTGTCAGTTCACTATTTGGTCCATGCTGTACAAAATTATCTTGTTCTTCTTCCTAGTGACAGCACTCTGTGAGCTCAAGCAACAGGGCTTTGGTTGGAAACACTCCAGACTATCGTTTTAAAGTTCAACATACTGGTTATTAGCTATTATTGGCCACTTTCTCAGTGGAGGTCTCCATTGTCTGGGAAACCGGTGCTTTATGAATAGGTCATTAACTTGAGCATTGTCAACCTGCTGTACTAAATACTTGCCTGTTAACAAAATGCATTGTTAATGAACAAAGAATGTGTGGATGTCATGTTCTCCTATGCTGAACGGAGGAAAAAAATCTTATCCAACCCCACGTTTGTATTTGTAGTTTTCCAGTCACCGAACTATTCTACAAATTTGATCGATGGCCCATGCGTAAACATATCTCAGCACAGGTTGCTGTATCTCTGTTAGCATTTTACATTTACATTTATATTTTAGCATTTAGCAGATGCTTTTATCCAAAGCGACTTACAAAAGAGGACAACATTCAAGCTACAACACAATGAAAGAAACTAACAAAGAGTGCATGCTAACATGGAAGCTGCACTATTTTAAGTTGAAAGTGCAATAGTGTAATAGATTTTTTCAGTGTGATGTGCACAATAAAAAGGCTTCCAAAGGTGTGAACTCTTGTTGAAAGCTGTAAACAAAAGGGTACAGTGTACATGACTGGACAGGGTCACCGAGATGTCTGGAAGAGTCTGGAAGAATCTTGGCCAGTTAACAGCACCTGTCAACTTGGATCGTGTCTTTGGTGAAATATAGTTAAAATGTCCATTCTGGTAGAGGTCGGAAGGTAACGGAAGAGGATGTGTTCAGCACAGGACAACTGATCCACATTGGTCCAGAGCTATAATGAGACTGTGTGCAACTGTTCTAATGCGTGTCTGTGTGTCTTCTCTTTTCCTTGCTGTCCAATCTTAGGAAGTGGAGGTTTGTATGGCATAAACCATGTTTGTACTAAGTCACTATAATACTAGCTGTGTATTTGGTGATTTGTAGATTGAAAATCACATCTTTTTCTGTTTAAGGAGCCTGGTACTTGGAATCCAGGAAAGCCATTTGATCAAGGTAATTGTGTGTGTGTGTGTGTGTGTGTGTGTGCATGTGTGTGTGTGTGTGAGTGAGAGAGAGAGTAGAGGATTGTATCATTTCTGATAGATGTGTGAAAGTTTACAAAATCCCTTGCTGTGATCATCCCTTTTGTCATGTCCTTATTATTCATTCTATTCATGCACGCAGTAAAAGTATATGCAAAATCTAATGTACAGACTTACATGCTTTCAAGACACACAGACATTCACTAACAACAACAGCATGAAGCCACAAGTACACTTTTTTATTTCACATTTCATTGATAATCATACACAACATTCACAGTGCACACATACACACATGCGAACAATAGAATTAGACTGTGTTGATGAGCTGGGACTAGATTATCCGGGATTTGCCTAAGAGTCTTAAAGGCAAAGGTCAGCCTAAGACTGGACACCACAAGCTTTGGCAGTGTGTGTGTGTGTGTGTAGTGTGTGTGTATTTCTGATGGAATTAGTTACCACTTCTTCTCAGAACACTCATCCAAGAAGTCTGGATGGAACAGTGTTCAGAAATAGAAGCTCTGCATTTATACTCCTTCACACGTCTTCATGATGAAAACACACATGCACTCTCACACACACACACACACACACACACACACACACACACGCTCTATCATGTGATGTGACTCCAGCTTCCTGTTACACTGTGTGTCAGTGGGAGTGAGGCCGTCCCGAGTATAAGCAGAAACTGTGTGTTGAGCATGTGCTTTTCCAATCTGAAATACTAACAACATCGGTGTTTCTCCCTGTGCTCCCTGTGTGTGTGTTTCAGCTCTTGATCCTGCCAAAGACCCCTGCCAAAAAATCAAATGCGGCCGACACAAAGTGTGTGTCACTGAAGATTACAACACCCCCACCTGTGTGAGCCAGAGGCGCGTGAGGTGAGGAAGAGAAAAACAACAGAAAATATGAGAGAAAGTGATAGAGAGAGTGAGAGAGTGGTGGGTTGGGGGAGGGGGGATCAAAACAGAAGGAAGAGATGATTGCTATTTGTTATTTCAAAGCGCTAACATGTAGCAAGAGGAAAAGCTCCTCTAGGCCTGAATGCCAATGTGTTTGTGTTTCAGTGTGGGAGACTAAATGTGTGTGTATGTGTGTGCGTACACACACAGTTGTTTGTGTGATATGTGTGTGAAAGTGGGGGATATCTCATTTTGGCACTGCCAACCTCTGTTTGTTAGCCCACAAACAAGAGAAAGGGGAGGCAGCAACCAACACAATATTTCTATTGTGCAGAGAGAGATACATAAATGAACACACACACACACACACAGAGACACACACATATAATAAATATGTATCTTTAATGGAAAATTAATGAAAGTCTGTGTTGACTACTATTGTGCAAGACATCTTTTTCATTCAGCATGAAAAGCACATTGGTCTTTAATTGCAACTAGAACAATATTCCACACTGGCCAGTCATAGCTTCATCAACAGTGTGTCCATTGCTATTCATATCTTTAAGTAATAGGAGAAATCTGGTGTCAATAGGCTGTCAGTAGGAAAAAGAACCAGAAAATATTGATACAACATAGACAGACTAGCTAACTAGCAGTTAATGTTAACTCTGATGGGGCATAGGGAAATGAAACTGAAAGTGAGTTTCTGTGCCCCATTCGGTTAGTGTTAGATGCCAATTCAATGTTCGGTCTATGCTGTATCAAATTTTACAATTCCTTTTCCCACCGACAGCACTTGGTGACCGCAGACAACAAAGCTGTGAGTTGATTAACACTGGATTTCTCTAAAATGGTGTGATTTTGCCTTTACAGTAGCCTTTGCCTTTGAGAACAGTCTGCTCAAATTGTATATTGTCTTTGTATCAACTCATCTGTCATGCTAAAACATAATGTTTGTGAAAATATTACAACTCCATTTTGTCATGAGGATTTTGCATACTAAAATGGAATAACTAACATTACTGTGACTTGTATGACAATAATACATTTACATTACATAGAATCAGAATCAGTGATTAGAATCAGTGGAAGGGCCTCTTTTTGAAAATATTGGAAGAAATGTCCATAAGGAAATGAATGAAGTTTAGTATCAGCAGGGAGGCTATCAGAAACTGATGACACAAAAATTAACCTGAGGCCTACACAAGATGAGTTAGTGAAAGTGATTTAGGTGCTGTGGAACAAACCTGGCCAGTTCCAAAGAAAATGGCCTTTTTGTCACATCCATAACGGCAGTAGAATGTTGTGATATTTGTATGATGTGAATTGTGAAATTTCAGCATTTGCTGTATTCAACTGTGGAGGGAACATGAATAATTCACATCCATAATGTGGAATTACAAATGCACCGGTACATTCTGATGGGATACAGGGCACCTATTGAGAGACAGAGCTCATAGGACTCAGCAGGGTGTGGGATAGACAAGCACAGTGAATAGAACAGACCTGAGTGGACCTGATAAAGACCATTCGACTAGTCTGGCCCATTAACCACTGGACACACACAACACACAGTCTGTCAGACCTGCCAAAACTGTCTGTGGATGAGGATGTGTGTGCGTGCGTGTGCGTGTGTGTGTGTGTGTGTCTCGGACAGTGAGAGAATGAGACGACCCGTTGGCCTAATTTCCCCTGACACGTTCTCTGTTGAGCAACAACAGTAGCCGATGGTGATTGTTGCTGTGCAATTTTAAACAGGACCGAATCCAATCCACATGATTGTAGGGAGGGGGAAATGAAACAGGAGAAGCATAGGACACACTGTCACACTCTTTCCTCTTCACCCTCTGTGTGTGTATGTGTATGTTTGCGTGTGCGTGTGTAGTTTTAAAGACATCAGCTTGGCTCAGAGTCCGGGTGGGAAGTGTAAGAGATGTCCAGTTGTTCACCCTTCCCCTGTGTGTGGGACAGATGGACACAGTTACTCCACAAAGGTCAGTTCACACACTCCAATACTCACACCCAAGCACTCATCAGTACACACATTAACATACTTCAGTATCAGTATTACAGGTGCAGGAGTATTAGTGCGGATTTTACGAGTTTGTCTGTCTCTCTCTCACTGGTAGTGTAAACTGGAGTACCAGGCCTGTATCTCTGGGAAGGAAATCACCGTAAAATGCCCAGGACAATGTCCCTGCCCCTCTCCAAGTTCACAGAGTCGTCTGGACAAGAAAGGTACTCGCAGTTGTGCTCATCCAAGCACAGATACACACATGAACTCTCACACACATGCCGACACAGATCTTGTGATCTACACACATCCTCTTTCTTCCAGACACACTCAGACATATACATATGCGCACACACACAAACACAGATGAAAGTCAGAGAGACAGAAGAGAAGAGGATAAAGAGAAAGAGAGATAGAGAGAGCAAGTGAATGGGGGGGTGGGTCTTGCTGTAGATCTCTGGCCCTAAAGCATGGTTAGTTAATGGATTACAGGGCAGAAGGCTCTACTAAATCAGTTTGTCTTTTTAGCGGCCTTCTGATGAAATCCCAGATCCCAACTAAATCCCAGAGAAACCTATTAAAACTTTTCAGCGCTCATGCAAGGCGCAGAGATAGAGCAGAGAAACAAACACAGAGAGAAAAGATGGGGGAAGGGAAGCCAGCAAAGACAAGACAGGCAAGTCATTGAAAGAAAGAGGAGGCCTGTGTAGTAATGGACTTTAATGAATTAAACATTATTTGTATCACGTCTAGAATGGAACAGTGTTAAAGCAATGTATGAAACATAACACACTGTGTGTGTGTGTGTGTGTGTGTGTGTGTGTGTGTGTGTGTGTGTGTGTGTGTGTGTGAATAGAGTGCAGTACCGCCGAGATTGCTCAAGTGATCAGCCGACTAAGAGACTGGTTCAAAGTTCTTCATGAAAACGGGAGCAACAAAAAGCTGAAGTTTCAGCGCCCAGACAAAAGCCGTGAGTTGTGTCTGATGCTGGAGGATTTTGAATCAGATAAATGTGTTCAAGTGATTCAAATGATTTTCAGTTGATATTCCTGTAACATTGTAAACAAACCAATCACTAATCCCCACCTATCCATCCATCTATCCATCTTTCCATCTATCCATCCATCCATCCATCCATCCTGGTTCTTCTTCTGTCTCTCATAGGCTTTGATTCCAGTGCTCTGCTTTGTAGAGACTCTGTGGGCTGGATGTTCACCAGATTGGACACAGACTTTGACCTTGCTCTCGACCAATCAGAGCTCATGTCTCTGGCCCAGGATAAGAATGACCGCTGCACTGATGCCTTTCTAAAGTCATGTGACATCTCTAGTGATGGACGTCTGTCTAGTAGGGAGTGGTGCTCCTGCTTCCAAAGACAACAGGGTACACACACGCACAAACACACACACACTTACACATACACAACTCCACAAATTCATCAGTTTTGATAGTCACATTCTGACATCATGAGAGGGCTATATTCTCTCTACTTATATCTCTGCATCTTTGCTCTCTCTGCTCTCTCTCTCTCCTCTCTCCCTCTCTCTCTCTCTCTCTCTCTCTCTCTCTCCCTCTCTCTCTTTCCCTGATCTCAGGCTCCCCCTGCCTTGCAGAGCTCAATAACATCAACAACAAGCAAGGTGGCAAAAGGCTGCTGGGTAAGACACACACACACACACACACACACACACACACACACACACTTTCAGGCATAAACATTATGTGGAGAAAGAGAAAGAGAGAAACGTGTAGTGTTTTTGTAACATAAGGAAGAAGGAAGGCTTAATGCAATCCCTGAGGAGCAATCTGAAGTCACCTCAGGTCAGCTGCTTGTTGACAGCCAGCCTCAGCTAAACACAAACTCTCCATCCCCCATTCTCACACCCGGTCAAACCAGCCCTCTTTACAAGTAGGAATTTATATTCAGAGTCATGATGGTGACATGTGATAAAGCAGACCTGTTGCTCAGCGATCACTCTACGTCTGACCTAGTGTGAGTGAGTGAGTATACACACAGTACAACACACAGAGTCTAACCAACTCCATAAGAGGGAATTTATTATAGAATTGCTGTGATGATTCCGTGTGATAAAGTTAACAGTCACTCCACCTCTGACCTAGTATTAGTTACATGTGCAGAAGAGATGTAATATCACCTGGTAAAATAAAGGACAAATAAATAAATACTATATCTGTATATGTGTATGTAAAAGATCATACAAGTATGAGTAGTATACCTAGATTTACATTTCTAAAGCATGGCTGTCATGAGAATGAGCAGCTGATTGATTAGTGAGTTTGAGAAGAGGGAGGGGCAGAGGGATCCCCACCCCCACCCCACACACACAGAGCCTTCACTCACTCATTACACTAATAGCAGAAATCCATTATTTCTCTCATGATTAGTTCAGGCTAATGTGTAGCCTTGTGATACAGCCCATAAAGAGGGTGTTGTCACTTTAAGCCCCAAACTGACATGTATTGGAGCGGTGACTATAGAGATCCTAGGCTATAAGCATAAGCATAAGGCATAAGCAGTCTTATGGTTTTACTGGTTATGGTTTTTATGGTTTTACTTACCGGTTCTATTTCACTGCTGATGAGTTATTTCTGTGAATGAGTCTACGTGCTCCGAGGGAAATTGTGTAGCTTTAGCATATTTGTGTGTGTGTGGTCATGGCAATGTGTTGAAGTACTGCTGACTTGTGCACCATAGAAAACAGTGCAGTGCAAGATTTAAAAGAGAAGGTGTGTGTATGAGAGAGAGAGAGAGAGAGAGAGTGTTTGTGTGTGCGCATGTGTGTGTGTCTGAGAGAGGACGAGAGTGTGTTGTGTGGTATGCGTGTGTGAGGTATAAAATGAGTAGGATATTTTTAAACTCTCCTGAGTGCAACCTGGAGAGACGATCATGCCTTCAAGCCACAGCTTATGAAAAGAAGGGCAAACTCTCTCTCATCTTGTGTGTGTGTGTGTGTGTGTGTGTGTACTCATATGCAGGTCAGTTTTTGCCCGTGTGTGATGAAGATGGCTTCTACAAAACCCACCAGTGCCACGGCAGCAGTGGGCAGTGTTGGTGTGTGGATCGCTATGGGAACGAACTGGCAGGCTCCCGCACACATGGACCGGCAAGCTGCGGTACATTTACTGATACTATTCTTTCTCACACACACACACAGACACACACACACAAAACACACCAGCATGCACAATAACAACCCAACCACACACTTATTTTTTCTTAATTCATTCAACATGCATTGGATCGGTACGGACATACAAAGCTTGAGTTACCAAGGTACCATAAGTTGCCATTTTTATTTCAGAAACTGTATCTGTCTGTCTTTGTCTTTGTCTGTGTCTGTGTGTGGTTGTGTGTTTCTGTGTGTGTGTGTGTATTTGTGTGTCTGTATATATTTGTGTGTGTGTCTGTGTATCTGTGTGTGTGTGTGTGTGGTTCAGGTCCAGTGACAGAAGCGTCAGGTAACTTTGGAAGTGGAGATGCTCCAAGCCAGTCAGATGATGAGGATTCCGACTACCTAAACGAGGAAGAGCTGTATGATGATGAGGATGAGGAGGAGGAAGAGGCCACTGAGTATGATTAATATCTCTCCTATAAGAAGACAACAACAACACAACAACAGACAAACAAACAAACAAGCAAACAAACAAACAACAAACATTTTAAAACTCATCATTGGTGCACGTTGCTAGGTGACTACCCCCAGTGAGAAAAATACTTACCATACTAACTACGACAAGTGATCTCTTGACTCTTCCCCCCGCATTGTTTGTCCCTTTGAATGAGTCCCATTCCATTTCCTGATGCGCTCGTCTCAGTTGATGTGGGTGTGGGTGTGCTAGCTGATGGATTTGGGGGGGGCATCAGCGTGCTGGGCCTTCCTGTCCTCCAGAGCAGCTAGCTAAGGCACAGATAATGTGCAATTCACCTGCCCTTATAACATGCACACACACACACACATGCATGAACACACACACACACACACACACTCACACACCAATGTATGAAATACACATGGCAAAACCACACAATGTTGGCTGTGTTCTTTTGTTTCCTGTGGTCTGTGGGTGTTGACCGTGTGTAGAATATTGCACTTTCTCATTCCTTTCATCCAGAGTTGCCAACAGAAGGTTAGCTGTGCTACTTCATAGCCTGATAGGTTGTATAGCGAGCATAAAGTTTAATGGTATCCTGGGACAGGGGACAGACGTGTTGTAAGGAAATAACATTATGGTGATAATGAAATAGTTGATATATAGGACACTTAAAAAGCTAAGAGGCTATTTTTCTATGGCATTGTTTTACATGCGTCAACCTTTCATTTTCTGAGGCACGAAACAATTGAAATGGATCCCAGTGTGGTTGGTTTAATGCCAGTGATGTAACATAGTCAACATAATAATTCTACTCAAGTAAAAGACTCTAATCTGCATATAGGTAATATATAAACACACACAAATACACATTCCCATTCCCGCCCTATTATCCTCATTGTCATACCAGTTAGACACTGACTGCTAGAGTGAGGTGCCTTTGAATGGTTAAGAGATGATGAGGGGAGCAAGAAAAACGAGAAGAACTTTTTTATTTGGCTGTAGTAGACATAAAGGCTGTAGTGCTAGAGGAAGCAGTTTCGCTACCCTAATGCTTTACTGCTGGGTTTGACTGGCTTGATGAGTGAATGGGCCTGTTTGTGTGTAGCTATACACTTTGTGTGTGAGTGTATTCATATCTATCAGTGTGTTCTCTTATGAAGTATGCAATTGATCCATATTGAACTGTACTGTAGCAGATAGCGGTTAAGACTTCTAAAAAGACGTGTCAGTTTATTTTTTTATCTGTTGGTTTAGTCATGTTTTTCAATTGGAGTATCCTCTGATAAAATAACATGTTAGGCCTATGTCGTTGTTCTGATGTTCTGATTGGATGTTGAGCCTCGGCTTCGTCCACTGGTGGGCCTGACTCATTCCCATCTCTCTGTCTCTCACTCCTCCATCTCAACAAGGACCATCACACTCTTCTTGGTCTCTTTTAGACATATAGACATTTTTTACAGTCTATGTATGATTTGCTGAAATAAACAATATTGACCAAATGTGAATTTGCGTAAAACCATTGTATTCTGAGAAACCTGTACATTATTTAAAGTGTTAATGCTTAGGGGTGTGGGTGTGTGTGTGGGTGTGTTTGTGTGGGAGAGAGAGAGAGAGAATTTAGCCAATACTCCATTATGTATAAACAAATCAAATGAATATTTAATGTGTCATACTTTCTTCTCAGAGCTAACCTCTTTTCCAACCTCTCTGTCTCTCTAACACGCACACACACATGCACACGCACTCACACACACTCTCATATCTGCCAGAGACCGGGTTGGAACTGGGAGGTAAGTGGTTGAAAGTGGGTTAGGTGAACACAGGCACTGTCTGTATGGCTGCAGTACGCTGCTTTATTGATTCCATGGCTGGACTTTCATGACCGAGTCAGTCACTCAATATTACACATCAGCTCACCAACACACACACACACACACAGTCACAATGTGAACTGGATGTACAAGTGTGTGGGAGGAGTGTTACTATGTTCAGTCAGTTTTCACTTTGATAAATGAAATTAGTGGAGAAAAAAAACGGTGACCTAAAAATCTGACAAGCTTTTATCCCAGCAAGACTGGAGGGCATGTATTCATGTGTGTACGCACACACACACACATTTACACATGCACACATACATAGACAGTAACATTTAATACCACACAGATTTTATTTCACTAAGAATGTATGTCAGTTGTGGGTTGAGTATGATTTTAATTTGAGTGTTAGTATAATCAAATTCAAATTTAAAAAAGGCTTTATTGAAAAGTGTTTGTGTTGTCAAATCATGTACAAACAATTCTATACTAATACTAGATAATAGATAAATAGATCCATAAGAACATAAACAACTTGTGGCCACTCTCTCTCTCTCTCTCTCTCTCTCTCTCTCTCTGACATGAAGTAACTGAGAGAATAATAATGTATTTGAATTCCTCTTTTTATTTTTAAGAATTGGCAGAGGATGGTCACAGACACACACACACACACTTCCAGACTTACCATGCTCATGACTACAGCTTCTTTAAGATGTCCTCTCAGGGGATGAGGTCCCATTAACATCATTATTATGCTGAGGGTGCACCCTTTTAATGTTAAAATCATTAGGTTGCAAACTGCAGACGTAGTAACTTAAACATACATACGCACACACACACACGCACACGCACAAACACACACACACACGTCTGTCCGGTATATCATTCTCACTTCGTCTTACGTCTTGTACTTCGTCTTGTACTTACCAGGAACAAAATGCTTGTGTTACTGAGATCAGGATGAGTTAAAGACAACCAGCTGAGCAGGACCACCATTAATCTGCCCATTTCACTCAAAGCACTCTCTCTCTCTCTGTCTCCCTCCCTTCCTCTCTCTCCCTCTCTCTGGAAGGAAGGAACCTGAGCAAGGGGAGGTGGGGGATTGAGAGAGAGAGGACGAGCTGATAAGTCAATAAAGCTCCATCTTGGCTCAATCAATACCCTGCCGTAATGAGTTTGGCACTAAAAAGGCAGCTGAGTGAGGAGGCAGGGGCCCGAGGGAGACGGGGTGCCTGTGGAAGACAGCACAGGCGCATTACGGCTGAACGTCAATGCCCTCCCTCAGTCTATATCCTGTCATTTGGTACAACATAGATTGGATAATGAAAAAGCAGCTAAAGTTAAAGGAGAAATCCAGGCTTCAGGGCTCAGGGCTTAGAGGGGACATTGGGATTACATGGCCTGAAGAAAAATGGGAAACTGAACCATTTCAATTCCCTCACCTCTGTTCTCTTTGTATTACGTTTTTCCATTTTGTTTGAATTCTGTGTGACATGAATAGATTAGATTTTAAAAGGTAACTTTCTCAAACACTGAATAGTCCTGTAATATAGTAAAAGTCCTGTATTCATAAAAACAAGATAATTCTGTGGATTTGATGGTAGATAGCTGTGATTACTGCTTTGAGTTATTTGACCCAGCTCTCCGTATCAAGAGGGCAAATAAAAGTGTGTGAAATGGGGACAAATGTGGCCAAAACCACTAATGCCAAAGTGTCATGTGAGACGAATAACTGGACATTTTTTGAATTTCCAATATTAAAAGCCAAAGAATCGCATTACACGGTTTACGCTGGCAAGGGAAAAGATCAGCTGCACCAAACATGGAATTCCTCCTCTCTCACTCGCGCTCTCTCTCTCTCTCTCTCTCTCTCTCTCTCTGGGTAAACATGGTTGTTGTTTGTTAAATCGGTGGAAGTAAAGAGCTGCTTTCTTTTGTGTGTTGTGGTAGGCAGGCCTTTCCACTGGAACAGGTTGTGCTGAGTAGTCTTATCAGCCATAAATTAACACAGGAAGCACCAGGAGATATCAGAGGCCTGCAGCCTGTGCACTAACCTCTGTGTGTGGGGACACTGGGGGGCATAAAAACATACTGGCACACACGCACACACACACACACACACACACACACATTCAGACAGCGAGAATATGTGTGTGTGTGTGTGTGTGTGTGTGCGCGCCCCACATAAACTCAATAAGACACGCCTGACACTAAACTCAACTACTCTGAACTACTTATGTCCAAACAGATTCTCGTGCAGCCAATTGAATTCCAAAATTCCAAGAGCTTATGCTTAATGTTTGGAGAGGCTGAGGAGAGGAGACGGACAACAAATCCACATATGTTCTCCAGACAAGAAGAGCTTTCAAGTTAGATAGACTACATGTTCTAGCCTGGTTCTGTCCATAAGTTTCCACAGGCCCATGATGCTTAGCGTGAAATGTGGTTCCACACTTCCACTGTCATGTCAGACATTATACCAAACGTCATGCCATCGTCAACCATTAATTATTTAACCAAAATTATTTTTAACCACCCCAGGAAAGTTGTATATATCTATAGGACAGATTTTTTAATGGGTGTAAAAATATTGGTGTGCAAAATATGAATTTATTTGACTGTGACTTTAATGAGTCTTTGAATTGACTTGAGTGTTTGGGATGCTATATAATAGTGAATTTTGATTATTGCATTTAATGTTTAATGGATAAACATTCATTGGACAAACTATTCACTTGGCCTGGGAGAGGTGTGGGGTTGTAAACAAACTACTTACTTTGTATTAGTTGGATGAAAATGAAGACAGATGCTTAGTAAATATTGTTCAGTAGAATGAAATAACTCTGACGCCACCTGCTGGTGACCCAGTAGAGCTATGCAACGTGCACAAACCCATAAAAAAAAAGACTGTTTTTTTTTCAGACTGTTATTGATTTGAAATATCGTTCTGTCTTCTTTTGAGTCAGGTGCTGACTATCTTAAATCATTCTTGGTTTCAATTCAGTTGTAACCTTTGCCAGTACAACCAAAGAGCTTTGGTACAACCAACCAACTCATGATTTAAGTAAATAATGTGATCTCTGAAAATTATTTAGTAAAATTGCTCAGAAAGAGAGAGAGAGAGTGTGTGTGTCACTGATCACTAAAGTAATCTTGAATTAGTAGACCTCACAACACTCCTCACCTCTTTAGGCATTGACAGCATCAGAAGTTCTCTGCTTTTTTCTGTGGTGAGACCATCCAGCTGCATATAGACCTCATGAAGCCTGGCACAAAGTGTTTCTAATGACTTCTGTTTCACCACATAATGGTATCATTATGTTACACTCGGCTGCTCAGCACACACACACACACAAAAAAACACACACACAAAAACACACGCACACAGTGAAAGCCAACACACGTGTTTGTGGGAGCTGCGAAAATTTTTGCTCATTAGGGTGTGTTCCAGTCAAAGACACAGACGTGGGTTTGACTTATCGTTTTAATCATTTGTGTGTAAGGTCATGTCTCAGTTGTCAGGCTACACACAAGCTGTTGATACACTAGGATGACAGAGGAGTCTACACTGGGCTTGGCACATGGATTGACAAAAATCATTTCACCCACACAGTAAGTACACACATTTTAATCTCAAACACACAAACACACGCACACACCCAAACACACACACACAGTAATCTCACACTAACTCACCACACACAATGCATGCACAAAGTTGATGTCAAAATAAATTCATTCCCTCTGTTGTCTTCAAAAGCAATATACACAAGCACGCACACACACACGCACACACACACACAACCCAGTCTCTTTATCTCAACATTTCTCTGTGTATATTATTCACAACAGTACACAGGTACACACCAAGTTCTGTTTTTGTTTTTTTGTAAGCAGTAAGCATGTACAGTAGTTCAGAGGTTGTTTGTATGTCAATGACAGTGAAATTATGTGATCACATTTGTGTGTTGGTGTTTCAAAATTCCTCTGTGTGAGTGTGTGTGTGTGTGTGCTTGCACTTGTGTACGCGTGTTTGTCCCACAAAACGTGGTGTGTCACAACTTCAGAGATCAATCCGATATCACCGGAAAACGTTCAAGTTCTTGATAATAACAAATAAAATAAAATAACAATAATAAAAAAACAAACAACATTGACGACACCAAACATATCTACAATAACACATGTGCAAGAACATACATTTGGTTCTAAGGCAAGATTTGTTGTTATTCCACAGGACTAGTGCTTTCAATGCAACGTCTCAGTAATGTGATCAGGGTCCACCTCTCCCGTCCACCGCTCCCCTGAGGCCGCGTCTTGGCTGAGCGTCGCAGAGGCTCATGGGAGTCTTTCACATTGAATAGCACCATAAGAATTCCCTTCAGTAACAGTAATCGCCTTCCCTCCACTGGCTTGAGTGTTTTTTTTTTTTTTTCCAGAGAGTTCTGAGCTGTTGGCCCCAGAATGTCAGGAGATGAGGGAGCAGAATGCGTCAGACAGATACTTGTGGGGGTTATCAAGGGGGCCATTTCCACAAATGAAAACTGACTATGAGCTTCTCTCTCTCATCTCTGCCTTGCATCTCAAAGAACACAATGCCAAAATCAGTTGGTTTTACTGAGACTTGCAGAGGAGTAAAAGGTAAAAGAGAGAAAGAAAGGTGTGTGACTGTGTGTGTGTGTGTGTGTGTAAGGGGGTCCATCTCCTACTTCTGTAAGTGCTTGATAAGCACACTTTCTTCATCTCTCCTTGTGTTTAGCTCATGTCCGTAACAAAAATGTAATGTGATAAGACACGCACAAACATACATTACATCAAACACATGCGTACACACATCTTTACATGGGACAGATCCATTTAAACAGTCTTATATCATAGGAAAGGTTCTCAGATACATCAGAGTCATCAAAGGCATCCACACACACCCACACACACACACACACACATACATACACACACACACATACAGAGTCAAACAGTCGCTCACACACACACACACACATACACACACACATATTTTGTTCACCTGTAGTGTGCTTGATCTCCAAGATACCTATTAGAGCAGCAGATTCTAACCCAAAGTCTGAATCCCAACACTGAGGCCATACACTGGAGGCCTGAGCCAGCCTCCCAGCCAAACACACACACTCCCAGCACGCCAGAGGGACAGTGAGCATGCATTTCACTTACTTACTGGTAAGGGGATACATATTTTAAAAAAAAACCATACGTACATACATCCATACACACACACACACACACACATCATATTTAACACAGACAGACCATCCCACGTGTTGTAACAGAGTTGTTTGTATAGTTATGTTTATGCTTTGGGGATGCTGGCGTGATACGGGGCATGTCAAGTTCAGGCCCAGTCATGCACCTGGCCTCCTACCCAGTGCAGTCTAACATCTGTGTCAGTGGTGTGGGCCAATCGACCAGTGCCACACACACACACACACACACACACACATACACACATACACACAAGGAGCAGTCCATCACCGACAAATGTGTCTTTAGTCATTTTCCATTCCTCTCTCTCTCGTTTTTTTTACCCATAGTCTCTTCCCTTCCCAGTTTTGGCGGTGGAGAAGGTTCTGGTGTTGGGTCGGGGGTGGATGAGGCTTGTGGAAGGTTCTGGTGTTGGGTCGGGGGTGGATGAGGCTTGTGGTGGGGTCATTTGTGTGTGTGTAACGCCTCCTGAAACTTGGTGCTGGTGTAGCGGATATGGAAGCCTTTCTTACTGATGGTGTCGTCACTATGGAAACGGATAAGCATGGCCTCTCCTGCAGAATAGATCTCCTCCCGAGGCTGAAACACAAACAGAAACATATGGTATTAAACACACTCCTATGCAAACACAAACACAAACACACACACACACACACTCCAACACAAACACACACACAAAATTAAATTTGATGTTATAGCATCTGTATGTTTGTCTGTCACACATATATACCAAACAAACATATACACACAGACACACACACTCTTTCTCACACACATACCCCTGAACCACAGAAGCGCCCAAGCTTGTGTGCTGTGGAGTCGTAGCCATCATAGAGCTCTATGTAGTCATAGCCACAGTCTGCCTCCTCCTCCACC
>JAIFZK010000017.1:14320000-14352500 GCA_027481765.1 Tenualosa thibaudeaui
AGGGGGTTAGAGAGAGAGAGCAGGAAGGAGAGTGAGAGATTACTGGTGCATGGGAGCCCTGAGGGACCTCCTTAAACCTGTTGGCACAGGGCCAACTAGGATCCAACCCTGGGAAGCTCCAGACAAAGGTTGGGCTGCTTTTCAGAAACACACATCTAAGGGCTCAACTGTCTATCTCTCTCTCTCTCTCTGTCTCTTTCCTCATAAGCGTGTGTGTGTGTGTGTGTGTGAGACTAACGGTCTGCAGCCTGCACTAATCTTTCACAGTCGGTACCTCTGTGTGTGTGTGTGTGTGTGGCCTATAATGCATTTATAATGCATAATGTGTTGTATTCTCTATTATTGGCTATATAACATTGTACTGTTTACAACACAGTTGTATTGTGTGTGTGTGTGTGTGTGTGTGTGTGTGTGTGTGTGTGTGTGTGTGTGTGAGAGAGAGAGAGAGAGAGAGAGAGTGAAAGACAGTGGTCAGTGGTCCTCTAGGATGGGGATCTCAGCATGCTCTTTTGCGCAGGTTTAAGAGGGAGCCATATGTTAGCTGAATGCTCAATGGCAGTCACTGAGCACTTCCAAACAGTTTACTAAGACACACAAGAAACGCCAGCGAGGCAGTTTCTCCCCTGAATCCCTGAGTCCCACGGCGGTGCCTCCCTTCTCCTCACACGCACAGCCGCTCTGCAGGCCTCTGCCCTGAGTCTGCCCTGAGTCTGCCCGCGGGGGCTACAAAATGGCCGCAAAGTAATTGGCTCTGTGTTAACAGGGGTGACAACAGCAGCAAGAGCAATGGACAACTACAGCGACTCAAAAAAAGTAAACTTTACGCACATTGGCTATGACAAAATTGATTTTACAGCTTTAGTAGTTCTTGGTGTGAACGCACAGTAAGGCTCAGTCCCTCCAGCTAGTGGAGCAGTCAGACTGCATTACAGCCAATGAGTGTGCTATGGGCCTCAGGACAACAGCCTGCAGACAAGCAGCAAGTAGATAAGAGAGTCACTATCCGAACACCAAGCACCTGAGATCTTAGCACCCCCACCCCCGTACGAATCAACAAATGCACACGGCCACTTCCAATGGGAGCGCATTTGTTGTGATGGAGAGAGAGCTCCGTTTTCCCATGTGACAACGGAATGCTGATCAGCAACCTAAGAGGATGGATCGATTCCCTTGGGTTCAGGTGATACTTATCGACCAATCTGAGAGGATGAATACCTGGGACCCGCCCCGGCTGAGCCAGGTGGCCACTCAATTGTACAGAAGGGGGTGTGGCTACATCATGGCAGGTATGAAATATAAAGAGGCTCTCCCTGCAGTGGGCGGGGCGGTCTGTGGAAGACGTATGTACATACATACATACATACATCAAGATCAAACACATACACACACACACACACACACAAACACAGACTGTACATACATCATCAAACACGCACATATACATAAACATGGGCTTACACTGACTAATGTATCTGATAAAATGAACACTGATAATCCTTCTAGCTATCTATCCTTCACACAACACAAGCACAAACACACACACACACAAACAAATACTTAGATAAACATACAGGGAGTACAATGTAAATGAACAAGTTTTGTCATGGGCATGTGGAAACACACACACACTCTCTCTCTTTTTTTAAAAGTGCTTGCCATAGGTCAGCCTGAGAAGTGAGTGTAGCTGAAGGCCAGTTTAGCACCTCTGAGGTAATGTAGGTCACAGAGGCTCGTCCCCCATGCCCTGGGTCTCTGAATTCATCACTGCCCCAGAGCAGGTGGGGAGGAAAGGTCAGGTTAGGGTTAGGGTTGGATTAGGTTAGGGTTGTGTCGGAGCTTACCGGAGAAGAAATGTGCTTTGAAGCCCTTCTTGGAGACGGTGTTGTCGGACTTGAACTCTATGCGCATGTTGTTGTACTGAGAGGTGATGACCTCTGGGACTTCAGTCCCACAGTACTTCCCATGGAGTTTTGAGTCGGATGTCAGGCCACTGCGCACTTCCACAAAGTCATACTTACACACCTGTAAAACACACACACACACAAAACACACATGCATATTAGCAAATTAGCTAAATCAACCCTCTCATAGTTAGACAGCTGTCAGAGACCTGTTCCTTCCCTCCATACACACACAGACACAGACAGACAAACACACACACACATACAAACACACACACACACAAGGTTGTTGTGACTCAAAAAATTCACTCTCACCTCGTTGCCCTCGAGCTCAAATGCCTCAAACTGCATGGATATGCGGTACTGGTTGGGCGCCACCACCTGCCACACACAATTCTTATTGGGCGGATACTCCTTAGGCCAGCCAGGGGTGGTGATGGTACCGTTGAGCTTGGACAGGATCCCACCACATGCAGCTACCAGACACAGAGAGAAGGAGAGGAGAAGAGAGGAGAGGAGAGGGAAGAAGAGGAGAAGAGAGGAGAGTAGAGAGGAGAGGAGAGGAGAGGGAAGAAGAGGAGAAGAGAGGAGAGCAGAGGAGAGGAGTGGAGAGGAGAGGAGAGAGGAGAGGAGAGCAGAGGAGAGGAGAGGAGAGGGGAGAGGAGAGCAGAGAAGGGAAGAGGAGAGGAGAGGAGAGGAGAGGAGAGGGGAGAGGAGAGCAGAGAAGGGAAGAGGAGAGGAGAGAGGAGAGCAGAGGAGAGCAGAGGAGAGGAGAGGAGAGGGGAGAGGAGAGCAGAGAAGGGAAGAGGAGAGGAGAGGAGAGGAGAGGAGAGGGGAGAGGAGAGCAGAGAAGGGAAGAGGAGAGAAGAGGAGAGCAGTTTGAGTGGCAATGGATAGTAAATTCATAGAATAATTGAGAGAAGGATTGATGAGAGAAAAGGTAAAGGAAAAAGCAGGTTGAGAGATAGAAAAGAGAGTGATAGAGAGAGAGAGAGAGAGAGAAAGAAAGAAAGAAAGAAAGAAAGAACGTTAATGTGTCTTCCTTCACACAGAACCTCAGTGCTGTGTCTAATTAGCATCCCCCCCTCTCCTCGTTAGCCTGAAATAATGATTTTGTTTTGTTTGAAAGATGCCTTTAATCTCACAGCTAGTGGTTACGGTGACTTTTCTCCAGAAGACTTAATTAGTGTGGGTAGAAACACATAACCACTGTCACACACACACACACACACACACACACACACAAACACAAAGGTTTGATTAGTTCTGTGGTAAAGCTGCTTTTTCCTGTTAAAAGCGGATGTTTGGTTTTTCATTTAGTTTTCTTTACACTGCAAGTGAAGAGCAAGGAAACACCTGGTCATGCACAGAACACACACACACATACACACACACAAACACACAACACACTCAGACAGATTGGTAGACATACTTCCTCACAGTGTGGTCACATAGGTAAACAACAACAGCGGCTCATTTCCACATGTAAACACATAAATAAGAGTGTGTGTGTGTGTGTGTGTGTGTGTGTGTGTGTGTGTATCTTACCTTCACAGCTTTTCTTGTCAGGAGCCAGCTCATAGCCAGGGTCACATGCACACTTGTAGCTGCCCAGCGTGTTCACACACCTCTGCTCACAGCCTCCATTATCTGGTTTGGCACACTCGTCTTCCTCTGTGGCACACACACACACACACACACACACACACACACACACACTCTATTAAAATATGTCCTCAGAAGCCTCCTCAGACAGAGCCCCAAAGGGAGCACCAGTGAGTGTGTGTCACAAATAAAGGTGAATTAAGGTGATAAGAAAAGTCTTAATCATGCTCATTAAAATCTCAGACAAAAAGTGCACACAAAGCTCAGAGGTATGACTCATCACAGCTCCCTGCAGAACAGCTTTCACTCTCTCCATCTTTTCCATTTCTCTTCCCCCCTCCTCTCTCTCCATCTCTCTCATTCTCTCCATCCCTCACCATCTCCTTCACGTCTTACTCTGTTTCTTTCTAACTGAAATTATTTTCATTTGTTCATTTGAGCTACGTTTTCATGAAAATAAACAAGAAACACAGTCAATGCTTCAACTTATAGACCAGAGACGGACAAGAGAGGCAAGCAAGCCTTTGTTTATTTGGAATATCTACTATAGTAAACACGCATTAACATCATATAACATGGAAAATGAACACAGAAAGAAAATAGAAATAAATACAAATGAACAAAAAACAGAACACTTGAACACACGTGAACCCAGTATTTATAGGACATCAAACACATCCATAAAGGCTTATAATGCATTTTTAAAACATAATAGTTATTGTCACTAGCCTGTAATCATAAAATGCTACCTTATAAGCCTTCAGGCCTTAAAGTGTCACAAGGCATTATATACCCACACGGATGCAGCTTGATAGTGCCATAGTGCCATACAAGTTCTACATGTGCCATGTTTCTATTTTGTTAATTGACCTTTTAATTGACCTTTTGATTGACCTTTTGATTGCCATTAAAAGTGCAAACACTGAATAAAGTAAGAGGAGCACCAATTACTCATGAAAATGAATAATGTCGTATGAATAAAGGGTTGATTGAAAGTATTACCAGATAACATTATCTTACTAAAACCACTAAAGATAATAAACTGGGAAAACAGCCTGGAGCCAGTGAGCTTGTCACGTATTTAGTCAGAAACCCAATACACAAGAGTCACTACCCTGAGGTAGCAGCCACAGACGGCACGTTCCTGCTAAATGAGTTGGCTCTTATGATAAGTGTGTGTGTGTGGTGTGCGTCTGCGTTTGAAATGGTGTGTGTGTTTGTGTGCGTGCTCTTTCAGTGGATCAAGTGTGTTAGCACTGGGCAAGAGTACATGGCTGTGTGTGTGTTTGTGTTTATGTGTGTATGCGCGCAGTCGGTGTGTGAATGCCTGTGAGTGGGGCTTTGCTTTGAGGTGTGTGTGAGGTCTTTGGCTGAGAGAGCGGTCACCTTTAAAGAAGTTGGCGGCAAAACCCGCCTTGTTGACGGTGCCATCAGAGACGAACTTCATCCACAGAGTGTTTGAGGTGGAACGGATGTCCTCAGGTTTGTCATAGCCGCAGAACCGGCCAATCAGAGGACTGCTCTCAGAGAGACCATCTCGGACCTCCAGGTAGTCGTAAGCGCAACTGTCATGCCTCTCAATCTGCAATAACAAATTCACACACAGATACATGTATACATATACACACATATTGGTCAAAGGCCCTTTGGAAAGAAAAGAGACATGATATATTTTCACACACACACACACATACACACACGAGAGAGAGAAGCTCACTCTCAAACACATTCCCTCATTTTGACTTTTGAGGGGTGAAGCCCTCAGTCCTGGTGACCTTCACATGCACACCTCTGGTCGTAAGACACGTTCGCACACGCGCACACACACACACACAGACACAGACACACACCAACAAAAGCAGAAATATGCCCTGAAATGCCCAGCATGTATGTATGAATTTTATGTGATAAAATACAAGAATGTATATAGGCAGTCCATCGCAAGCCACACACACACACAGACATGGTGTAACAGACTGAAAGTGTGTGTGCTGTTGTCTCAATCTCATGCTGGCAGTTCAGGGTTCCTCACCTCAAATGCCTGGAAGCTGAGGCCAACATAGTAGCCATCGGCAACAGTGATTCTCCACACACACTCTTTAGACGGCCGGTAGTCATCTGGGTAGTTGGGAGACTGGATCTGTCCAGCATCCTTACTGATGTCCCCTCCACAGATGGCTTATGGGAAAACATAGATTGAGAGGGATCGAGAAAGACATTCATTTCAGAATCTGAACTTCACTGGCAGCAGCAAAATTATCTGTGCAGAGGATTAAATCTATGAAACAAGACATCTACAGCATCATTCAAGTGACTGCACTGTAAATGCGTGCCTGCACATGAGGTACAGTAGAGACAGTGATTATGACACTGGAAGTGTGTGGGAGGAGAGAAGTGGCTCAGAGCCATTGCATCATATAACACACTGTCAGTTTATTAGGTTTAGGTAGGACAAAACTCACATCTTATTGGATCTGATTTCTTGTGTCTGTTTTAATCGAAGAAACACTAATGCTTTAGTGCCTTTATTACCTATAAATGTGTGTGTAATTACCAGTATCAACAAAGCATGTTATACAGCAGTGAGGTCTGGTCAAATGATTACTTATTACCAAAAGTACATGTAAATTTGTGTGTAAGTCACAGCAAGCAAATGGCCACGAATACAGTGTTTATTACATGGCTCTTTATAATGCTGTAAAATGCTCCATTCACTTCCCAACGTTCTACTCTGTTTCTTGATGACAGGCCGTTGCTAGGTATAACACATTGCTGTCATGGAAAGTGAAACAGAACAGCTGATCTGTAAGTTAATGGACTACTTTTTTCACGGACGCTATTATCTATCTTAATCATTAAATGACTATGAAAGCAATGATTAAAAAATACTTCATTGTCACATGATTGATATCTTCAATAGGTAACCGTGTCATAAGCATGATGCTCGGTTCTGCGAAGCGAGTGCCTGCATCACTCTGTCAGGGGTTGTTCCACGATAATGAGCGTCTCACAGAACATTATCCCTTACCTATTTGGAACACTAGCAGTAGCGCTAAGACAAGTTTAGCTATTTAGCATGGCCTTGGGCACAGGTTGAACACAGGCATAATGTTAAGCAACGTCTAATCATGGCCATATCTAGAGACGTTATTAGGATGTTGAGACATCGGGGTCTTTTATGAGACAGACTGAGGCACCTCCCAACACCACCAATTTGAGTTACCAATTTTGAGTTTTAATTTGTATAAATACAATAAACAACAACTGTATTGCTGTTTAAGGATTTAGCTCATCGTAGGTTTGTTGTGTGTATGCTTGTTGAGTAAAAAACACGTTTTTAGATCCTGAAATGATCCAGGGTTATTGTGAAAAGATCCATGTGATTATAGCCCCGAAGGCCTAGGCCTAAAGACATCTCTGGCCATATCTACTTTTCAGAGACAAAGATGATAGTATTCCTAAAGGGTCAGATCAGATCAGATCAGATCAGATCAGATCACTAAATATAAGATTGTGTACTGTGTGCAAGGGCCCGCCCCTCATCTTACCCTCATATGCAGCAGCAAAGCCTTTGCCCACCCAGTTGCTGCTGCTCCGGAACTCCACCCACATGCGACTCTCCGTGGACACTAGCACCTCTGGGACCTTATCACCACAGAAACGACCTGTACTGACACATGTGCACACACACACACACACACACACACACACACACACACACATACACACATACACAAAGAATGACCAAAGCAAACTCTATGCAAACCCCAAACATATGTATAAATAGACACACACACACACACACACACTCTCTCTCTCTCTCTCACACACACACACACACATATATATATATATACACAAAATACTGACCTAATAAAGGGGCTTTCCTCCAGTACCCATCCCGCACTTCAATATAGTCATACCAGCAAAGGCTACTCTTGTACAGATCCATGGTGGTAAAATTCAGCACTATCTACAACGGCACAACACATGTGATTAGCCTTGGTGTGTGCGTGTGTGTGTGTCTGGTCTGTGAGATTTCATTCAGGTAGGGCCTAGAGGCAAGTGCAAAGTGCTCTTGAGAGGAATATGCTAATACTGTGCTGTGGCCTGTTAACACTGAGACTGTCAGGAAGAGAGCAGATCAATGTGAATGTGTCAGCAAGACTGTTGTGGTATTGGCTAGGCAAGCATATTCAACACACACACGCACGCACGCATTCGCACACACACACACTCAAACACACACACGCACACACACGCGCACACACTCACACACACACAAGCTGTGTATAGCTCTGATTACTGTGAGGAAAAATGTTTGCTTTTTACAAACTTGGGTGTGAAAACTGATGCATCTTGAATGAATAATCACATCTAAGCACCACGTGGTGTTGTGTTTTCACTCTTTGGTAAAACATTTGTGTGTGTTTGTATGCTTTTGTTTGCTCACACCTTTTCTCCTGGCGTGACAGAGATTCTCCACACACAGTGTGTGTATGATGGGTAGCCATTGGGGTAGCCTGGGGAGGAGAAGTTTCCCACCGAGTCTTGCAGGGTCTCTCCACAAGCTGCAGAGAGACAGGACAGAGGACATGTGTCTGTGGGTGATGCTGTCTAGGTGTGTGTGTCTCTGTGTGTGTGTGTATCTGTGCATGTGAGTGTGAGTATCTGTGTGTGACGGTGTCAAGGTGTGTGTGTGTGTCTGTGCATGTGTGTGTCTGTGCGTGTGTGTGTCTCTGTGTGTGTGTGTATCTGTGCATGTGAGTGTGAGTATCTGTGTGTGACGGTGTCAAGGTGTGTGTGTGTGTGTCTGTGCATGTGTGTGTCTGTGCGTGTGTGTGTCTCTGTGTGTGTGTGTATCTGTGCATGTGAGTGTGAGTATCTGTGTGTGACGGTGTCAAGGTGTGTGTGTGTGTGTGTGTCTGTGTGTGTGTGTGTGTCTGTGTGTGTGTGTGTAGCCAATAAAAACATATGTCTGGCTAATAAGAATGAAAATTCAGGAAACAGATGCAGCACAGTCAATGTGTTAACGCAGATGCAATTTAATTGCAATGCATCGGCCCACTTTTCCTCTTCTCCAAGAGAGAGCCATGAGGCATGACTACATAGGCAATGGAGTGGAAATGTGAGTGGGTCATGGTGGGCTTGAAATGGTTCCCAGCCGATCGATCTAAATCACCGTTTCATTAGTTAGATTTTCTACCAGATCTAATCACTCTCATTTAGTATTGGCCCACAATGTACTGGCTGAAGCTGAGCAGTTGCATGAGAGAGCAATCTCATAGCCTCAAAATGATAACATATGCTGTTTGAACACACACACACACACACACACACACACACACACACACACACACACACACACACACACACACACACACACCTCGTCATGGGGTTCAGTGGGGAGGCCAACAGGGAACACCTCTCCATGGATTAACTTTGCATGTGTGTGTGTGTGTGTGTGTGTGTGTGTGTGTGTGTGTGTGTGTGTGTGTGTGTGTGAATGGAAACACATGTAGAGTATAAGTGCTGTGGTGTGTGTTTGTGTAGGGTGTGTGTGAGCATGTGGGTGTTGGTCTGTTGTCTGCCTGTAAAGAAACACCCCAAATCACAACAAGGTCTTAAAGAGTGGAGAATTAACAAACAAATCCTCCACGATCCCTCCACACACACACACACACCCTCGTACACACACACACACACAAGACTGTACAATTTCACGGATCACTACAATAACAACTGACATCAGAGCAATTTTATGCCAAATTCTTCTCTGTCTTTTTCTGTCTCAAACACACACACACACACATACACTAATCCACATCCCCTATAAACATGCACACACATACACACACACAAACACACACACTCATATATCTTAACTACAAACTGAGATCATTTCTCATGGTTGAGCGTGACGGAAACATCACTGTCCATCTCTCCACCCTGCTCACAGCTTGAGTCAGGGGATGCATTCTCACGTCACTATCACTGATTCATATGCCTACTGGGAATGTGGACAGGATCTGCCTGTGTGTGTGTGTGTATGTGTGCGTGTGTGTGTGTGCACACAGACATACAGCCTGTGCATGCATTTTACATGATCTCTCTCTCTCTCTCTCTCTCTCTCACACACACACACACACACACACACACACACACACACAGGAAATGTATGAGAAGGTAGAAGTACCTGGACATCTATACAGCTTCCTTGCCTGTGCAATGTCTCCTTTACTGAGCCTGGTCCGCTGGCCAATGGCAGGCCTGACTCCATTCTCATCGCGGGAGGGCAGGATGGTGTCCAGAAACATCCCCCTGGAGACGAGGAGAGGAGGCAAAGCTCACACACACTGTTTCACACAAACACATGTTTTTTCTTTGACTTGTGATCATGTTTGTTTGTGTGTGTGTGTGGTTCTACCTTGAGAAAGTGTTTCTTGCGTAATGCATAATGCTGTCAAAGTCATATGGCTCCCCAAGAGAATTTACTTCTCCAGGCTCCATCTTCAAAAAGTTATACTCCTGACCTAAGAAACCACACCCACACACACACACACACACACACACACACACACACACACACACACACACACACGGAGAGAGAGAGAGATAGCAAGAGAGAGAGAGAGAGACATTAAATTACTTTCACAAACCACAGAATGGTTTTTCATGCAGTTCTTCACAAAAGCGCTACAGTTCAAGAGGCACTCCTATTAAATATGAGCCATTGCACTGACACATGCATTTAGCAAAGATACACAGCAGACCATGATGCCTGGTGTGTGTGTGTGTGTGTGTGTGTGTGTGTGTGTGTGTGAGTGTTTGTGTGTGTTTTCATGTGTGTGTGTGCGTGTGTGTGTGTAAGTGCATGTCCTTGAAAAAAGACATCCAAAGGCAAGGCCACCCTGAGTTAAGGGAGTTGAATGTGGGAATTCCCCAAGAAGGGATCCCTGTGCATCATGGGTAGTGTAGTACCTGGCTGGATGTTGTCTCGGATGATGGTGACGTGATCGTCACGGTCGGGCCGCGTGTGCTCATGCCAGAAGCCAATGACGTGTCCCAGCTCGTGCACCACGATGCCAAACTTGTCACAGTTTTTACCGATGGAGATGGCCTGAGGCCCATTGCCACGACGACCTACATATGAACAACAGCTATTGGAGGAGAGGAGAGAGAGAGAGAGAGAGAAAGAAAGAGGAGGAGATGAAAGAGAGAGAGAGAGGAGAGAGAGGAAAGATAGAAAGAGAAAGGAGAGAGGAGAGAGAGGAACACAGGAGAGTCTGGTCACATCAAAGCTCCACACTTTAGCCTCATGAGCTCTGAGATGGCCTTCTACATTCACCACTCAGACTTGTGAGTCTCTGTGTGTGTGTGTGTGTGTGTGTGTGTGTGTGTGTGTGTGTGTGTGTGTGTGAGACAATGGCAAGTAGCAGTTCACAAAACACAAGCCACCGTTGGGAGGGAGTCTGGGAGTGAAGGGAAAGGATAGGGAGAGAGGAAGAGAAAGGTAGAGAACAAAGGTATGGACAGGGAGAGAGAGAGAGAGAGAGAGAGAGGGAGAGAGAAAGAGAGAGAGGGAGAGAGGGGAGAGAGAGAGAGAGAGGGAGAGGGAGAGAGGGGAGAGAGAGAGAGAGAGAGAGAGAGGGAGAGGGAGAGAGGAAGAGAAAGGTAGAGAACAAAGGTATGGATAAGGAGAGAGAGAGAGGGAGAGGGAGAGAGGAAGAGAAAGGTAGAGAACAAAGGTATGGATAAGGAGAGAGAGAGAGAGAGAGTGAAGGGGAGAGGGAGAGAGAGAGAAAGAAGGAGAGAGGGAGAGAGAGAGAAAGAAGGTGGATGGTGGAAGAGAGAGAAAGAAGGAGAGAGGGAGAGAGAAAGAATGAGAGAGGGAGAGAGAGAGAAGGGGAGAGAGAGAGAGTGGGGTAGCAAGGAGGGATTTTACCCTCTAATACAGCGTGACCGAGGGAGGGGGGAAATCATGCCACCTCACCCCATACTACACACACAATACCACACACACACACACACACACACACACACACACACACACCACACACACACTAACAAGCATGCTGCCCCTCCCCCACACATAACATCAGGACTCAACCAGGAGTATAAATCCCCCCAATGAGTTATAGAGTTAGCATCAAAACACATATTACGCTATGTAAACTTTGTGTGTGTGTGTGTGTGTGTGTGAGAGAGAGGGAGAGAGGGAGAGAGAGAGAGAGAGAGAGAGAGACATATGAGTGAGAACTACACAAATGATTGTCACACACACACACACACACACACACACACACACAAATGAAACACAACAGACAGGCACAGTGAAGTTATTGGACTGGACAGTTCTCAATGTTATTTTCTATGCATGTCATCTCTTGTACAGGCATAGCACCTCCACAAAGAAACCCATTACACAACCCTTCACTTCACTGTGTGTGTGTGTGTGTGTGTGTGTGTGTGTGTGTGTGTGTGTGTGTGTGTGTGTGTGTGTGTGTGTGTGTGCAAATACAGCAGCTAATCTTCTCATAACTTAGTATTAATGAGAGGTAATATTTTGAGGTTTTCAGTATGCCTTATTCCCTTTATTGGCTTCTGAGAGATAGAGAGAAAGACAGAGAGAGAGAGAAGGAGAGAGAGAGAAAGAGAGAAAGAGAGAGAGAGGGTTAAGGAGTTCCTGAGTATTCTCTCCTGGTGGTAATATATGAGAATGTATTTGTGTGTTTGTGTGTGTGTATGAGGGAAGGGGGGGAATGTGAACCTCATTGCCTCAGACAGACTCGATACAGACACAACACACACACACACACACAGGGTGAGAGTATAATCTTCATCTCAGCCAAGAGAAGTTGGCTGCTATTTATATCCTAGATTAGCACACCTTAATCCTCATTTTATTCCCAGTGATAGGAGAGCACAGCAGCACACCTCACGCACAAACACACTACTGTGCTCTACCGTCAGGTGAATTACTCATGTGCCTGAAACACACTGCAAAACATACACACACACACACAAACGCACACACATGCACACACGCATACACACACACAAATTCACATGTCAACAGATTTACGGTCATTCATATCACCCTGCTTGTGTTTGGGTCCTTTGTGTGTGTGTGTGTGTGTGTGTGTGTATGTGTGTCTGTTTTGTGCATGACAGGGTTAGGCCTTACATAACAGAGCATCCCCCCACACACTCAAATTTCCCTCTTCCTAGGGGATCATAGCGGGGAGGTTTCATCAAACCCAACACTATAATAATGCATGATGTAATATATTTATCATGCCCTAATGTAATTCAATCAGGTTGCACGTTGGCGGTCCATTCTCCTGAGTGTAGACATGAAACAAAGCCACAGCAGGGCAGGGCTCACATGCTTGGGAATGTGCTGGCCTGGTGCAATGCCTCCTGCAGGCCCAGACCCCAGAGCCCAGAGCCCAGACCCCAGAGCTCAGAGCTCAGACCCCAGAGCCCAGAGCCCAGAGCCCAGAGCCCAGAGCCCAGAGCTCAGACCCCAGAGCCCAGAGCCCTGAGCCAGCAGAGCCGTAGAGGACTGGTGCTGTAGTGGTTTAGGACTGGAGCAGCACAATCACTCACTCATTAATTCACTCAGTTCCTCACTCACTCCTTCCCTCACTCACTCACTCCTTTACTCACTCACTCATTCACTCCTTCACTCACTCTCTCTCACTCATTCACACTCACTTACTCAGTCTCTCTCACTCACTTCTTCACTCACTCCTTCACTTGCATCTTCACTCACTCACTCACTCACTCACACCTACACTCACTCATTCATTCACTCACTCACTCACTTCTTCACTCATTCCTTCACTTGCATCTTCACTCACTCACTAACTTTTTCACTCACTCACACCTTCACTCACTCACTCACTCACTCACTCACTCACTTATTCACTCACTCTCTCTCACTCATGCACTCCTTCACTCACTCACACACTCCTTCACTCACTCACTCACTCACTCCTTCACTCACTTCTTCACTCTCTCACTCACTCACCCACACGGTCTGTAGGTGAACACTATGTAGCTCTCTTCATCTGTCTTCTCAATGAAAGTCACACACGTCTGCTTCTCCCAGTGGCGCATTGCTTGGCGGAACATTGCCCTCTGACTGCCTGCACACACACACACACACATATATACAAAACATAATTCCATTACAACAATACAAATGCATAAAAGCATATAAATACAGTAAACACAGAAAATAAACTGAATGTGCCACCAAGCATAGAGTTTGGATATAAAAAAATCACATGCACACACACTGAAACACACACACACACACACACACTCACACACCGGTGAAGTTCCCTCCAATGACATAGGGGATGACACCGCCTGGCCAGATGCGCTCGGCCCGAGAGGTGGCTGCGCGTGGCACACGCGTCTTTGCACTCCTCCTGCTCTTGACGCTCTCCTGCGCAGGCCTGGAGCTCGCCGCCTCCTTACTGGAGTTCTTGGACCAGGAGTCTGCCGCAGGAGCACAGGCACAGACACAGCAGCAGCAACAGTTATATTTGGGAAGAATGCAGAGGACGCATCAGTCCATACCTCAATGTCAGCATCTTTACATTTCAACAACTAGTCTAATATCCTTTAGAGAGTAAATTAGAGTAATGTGTCAGTACATTATACTAAGCGCCATCAACCCTGGACAGTAATATCTTCATGTCAGCACACACACTTCAACACAAACACACCTATACTTACCATAACCAAATCTCCTAATCCTCTCCAAGAGTAGATACAGAGATCCCTTCTTTTTTGAAGAATCATGTTCTCCTATGCCCCCTGAGAAAGAAAGAGAGAGTGTGTGTGTGTGAAAGAGAGAAAGAGAGAGTGAGAGTGTGTGTGTGTGTGTGTGAGAGAGAGAGAGAGAGAGAGAGGGAGAGGGAGAGAGATAGAGACACAGTGCGAATGTGTGTGTGAGAGAGAGAGTGATTCAGAGTGAGAGAGCGTGTGTGTGTGTGAGAGAGAGAGAGAGAGAGAGAGAGAGAGGGTGAGAGAGAGTTAGAAGAGAAAAAGTAGAGAGAAATTATGGATACCAAAAGCTCTTCCAGCTTGTCTTATCTTTGTCAGCCCCATTTTACAGGCAAGTCTGACAATGACACATGCAGCAAGTTCTCAGAGGTTTCTCAACCTTCAAACACACTAATTGTGTAAACTAATCCCACATCATCATCATGCATCACGAAGATGTGCAAGAACAATCATCTGGCATTACTGGTCTCTCTACCACAGTCCCTGCTGGAGAGCATGAATCTGGCCTAAGTGTCTGTCAGAAGCTTCACTTTAGACTTCAGCTCAAGCATGGGGAGGCATCACTCCACCGAAGCTGATAAAAAGGCTGATCAGACGACTTCATATTTGATCCAGGTCACTGCCCATTACAGACGCCATGGACAGACACACATCCCAAAGGATCGGCAGCACTCAGGGTCATGACTGCTGTCACTCCACAGATGTCTGCACCAAACCCAGCAATAAGTCAGTGAAAAAATGCGCTATTACATATCTGACATATCTGTTATTACTGGGCCATGGTAGTGTAGTGGTCAAGAAACTGGCTAGCATGCTAGTAGCTTGGAAATTGTTCGTATCCTGCCTGCTTGCCACTGTTGTGCCTTTGAACCCACGCACTTAACCCTAAATTGCTGTTAGGGAGGGCTGTACTGGCCCTGCAGTAATTGATAGTTGACAAATGTAAGTCGCTTTGGATAAAAAGTGTGTGCTAAATGCATACATGTAAATGTTATTAGACCACAACCAGGAATGAAATGATAACTTTTGTGTGTTTCACTTCATTTGTTTTTCACAGGGGACAGTTCAACTGGTGTAATGGTACGTAGTCTATTACAGAAGATAATTCTGTATTCTGCATGAATATCCAAACACAAAGCACATAAAATACATAAATACATTGAAATGGTTCAGGTATGTAAAGACCCATGAATTCCTGGGAATATTCCTAGAATGCAAATAATAATAATTTAAAAATAAAAACAAATAAAACACTGAGTAAACGTGAGCAGCTTAAACTAAGAAGAAACACATTCCGGTGAGTTCTCCCTGTCCTGAGTATGTCTTTGTGTGCTATGGAGGTGTTTTATGAGGGTTTGTGCGGATGTTGTGTTAGAGGTGGTGGCTGCTGTATTTAGAGGAGCGGTTGATTGTTGTAGTGGAATTGTTGTGGTAAGGACATGTTTAAGGTTGTGTGTTGGTTGTGCTAAGGTTGTGCTGAGGTTGTCAAAGTGTTATCTGTGGGCTGGGCTGGGCTCGCTGACTCAGCTGAAGCAGAGGTGTGAAATTCAGAGTTTCCTTCTGTAGCCGAGCCCACTGGCACTGGGCCAAAAAGCTCTTCTCTCTCTCTCCTTTCCTTTCCTCTCCTCTTCTCTCTCTCTCCCCCCCTCTCTCTCCTTTCCTTTCCTCTCCTCTTCTCTCTCTCTCCTTTCCTTTCCTCTCCTCTTCTCTCTCCTCTCTCTCTCTCCCCCCTCCCTCCTTTCCTTTCCTCTCCTCTCCTCTCCCTCTCTCTCCTTTCCTTTCCTCTCCTCTCTCTCTCTCTTCCTTCCTTTCCTTTCCTTTCCTCTCCTCTTCTCTCTCCTCTCTCTCTCTCCCCCCTCCCTCCTTTCCTTTCCTCTCCTCTCCTCTCCCTCTCTCTCCTCTTTTCTCTCTCTCTTTCTCCTCCCTCATGCCTGTCTGCTGCTCTTGCTGCTCTCTGGCCCTTCTTTTGTTCCTGACTCTCTAATCTCTCTGCCCCAGTCCATAGACCAGAGCTGTCTGTCTAGGACTGCTTCTCCCTCCACTCACTCTCTCTTTCTCTTTCTCTCCCTCTCTACTCCACTTCACTCTCTCTTTCTCTTTCTCTCCCTCTCCGTATCTCTATCTGTCTCTCTGGAGGAAAGGAATGTCCAGGCGGACAGGAAGACCGGGAACAAACAAAACTTGCCTAGTTAAAGCCGCAGGAAAAGGCTGAGTACACATGAAGAACCACACACACACACACACACACACACAGGCATACACTCAGACACACACATCAACACACACGCACACACACACACACTGGAAGAGACAAACACATAAATGCACACACAGAGGCTTGCACACACACACGCACACACACACATACATACATACACACACACACACAGATACAGTGAGAGAGACATACACACACACAAAGCAAAGTCAACTGGAATATCAGAGTTGAGAACACTGGTCTATTTCTCCAGGGTCAAGTCCTAGAAATGACTGCTTTCTGCATAATCCATGTATTCTTGCTGTTTATTATCAGTCAAGCTAAAGTTAATGCCACTGCTAACCATGAATAGAGTAGGCCATGTGTAAACAAAACGAACTCATATTTTATATCTGGTCAAGTTTATGTTTGGCTGATGGAAATTACAATGTAGTGGCTTAGTAATTTACAGTACACAAAGCCAATGTTGATTAAAATTGCACTGAAACACTGTGTTGGGGCCAAAATGTACGAGCACTAAATGTTTTGATTGCACCATTTCGGGATGGGAAAATGGGAAATAAAAGTGTCACAATGTTGGATGCTGGGGTTTGATGCCATAGAGGAAATGTGGCATTGGAGAGCAGCTGTTTACAGTAAGTCAGCATACTAGAGCAGGCCAGTGACAGTCTGTTGACAGTGAAGACTATATATAAGCCCTGAATTAGGCCTGGAGTTTGAGGGTAGGACAAAGGCCATGGCAGAGCTAGGATGGGATTTGTATGAGCTTATGGCTGAGCTCAGGTGATGGTTGTAACTGTGGTGAGAGGGGTTGGCGTGTAGGTTACTTGAGCTTCCAGGCAGGTTGGCTTACTGCGTGTATATGTTCTACAGGAGATACATAACTTACAACACCTGACACTAATAAATAACTCAGTTTATTTATTCATAAAACACATTTACAAAACAGATGATGATGAAAGTGGCAGAAAAAAGTGATTCTCTCTCGCTCTATTTGTGTGTGTATGTGTGTGTTTGTGTGTGTGTGTGTGTGTGTGTATATATATATGTATGACAGAGACAAAGAGAGAGAGAAAGCTCACAAGATTGTGCATATGTGCTCACTCACCTGACGTGTGTCCTTGCCTCGGGTGTGTGTGATGTAAGTCTATCGTTCTGTCGATCTGAAACATTTTCAAATCTTCTTCATCTAAGGCAATGTCTCCCCAAAAGACAGCTGCAAAGAGAGAGTTTAATCATCATATGATGGTAACTACAGTATGCACACACCACACACACACACACACACACACACACAGATGAAGCCTGCACCAGTGTGGTAAATGTAATGGAGCATGCCAGTCCAGACTGCTGTCCACTCAGACAGTCACACAGGGCACCTCTGACCCAGACAGCATGGCTCACCTTCTCTCTCTCTCCCACACACACACACACACACACACACACTCCCTCCCCGTCTCTGTGAATCTCTATGCTATCTCTGCTCACACACTCACATTCAGATGATGTAAGCTCTTTATTTAGGTTGTCGTCTCGGTGACTGTGGTGATGACCCTGATACCAGGAACACTTCTTAAGGGAACTCCTGTCCTTGCCTCTGTCTGCCAGTGTGTGTGTGTGTGTATGTGTGTGTGTGTGTGTTGGGTGGGGGTGAGGGGGTCTGTGTGTGAGAGATTCAACTACATGCAAAGCTTAACAACCTGTAACCTTGATATGAAACAATAAACAATACACTCTGACCAGACTTCCAAAGATCCTTGGATTGCATTAGATGTGAAGCATTGTGGACTAAGTGTGTGTGTGTGTCTGTGTGTGTGTCCTCTTTTTGAGTGTGTGGAGTCCGTACCTGCTGTTCTTTTGTGTGTGTGCGCGTGCATGCCTGCGTATTTGTGTAAGAGTGTGTGTGTGCATGCGCATCCTGTACTTTCCCACCATAGTCTGTGAGCAGCACTGATAGCCATCTCCATCTGATTAGTTTAGCCCGGGCCTCCCCAGGGAGCCCTTAGCCACCCGCTAACACGACTCAAGCACAAAGGCCATTATCATAGTCGTTTATTAAAGGCTAACAATAGGCCAGAAAACCATTCGTCAATGATTCCCTGACACACACACATACACACACTCCCACACACAGACACACACACACACACATGCACACACACGTACTCACGCACACACACACACACACACACACACACACACACACACACAGACTCCCATGCTTATGTGATGTGATGGAGCTGCATAAGTGGCTTTCTAGGGAGTCTGTGATCCATCACCTTAATAGATATGAGGCTACCATCTAAGGCTTAGGCTACTGTGCAGTAAAAACCATACACCATATGCATCAAAGGGATGCATATATTCAGAATGTTTTATTCTGTGACAAAGAATAAGCAAAGGATTTTATTCTGTCAAAGAATAACCAAACGATTTGTCTTAATTTTGGCTACTCACAGCTTCACTGTCTTCTGTGTTCTCTACTGATACATTAACTCATAAAGCCTGTATAAATCCTGTCAAAAACTTTAAATCCTTAAATGAAATCCAACACAAAAAAGAGGGGTCTTAAAGGAGAAAGCATGAGCAGAGCACACAGACCAATTTCACTTCAAATGTTATCTGCCTTTCAGTCACATTCTCTGGGTGTGTTAGCCAGACTATGAGATTTTCATTTCAGCTGTTTGTTTCATTTCAGCTGCACTAAGATGTTCAAATCACATGCATTTTAAAAGTCCAATTCTAGTCGGACTAACAAGACATTTTAATAATGATAACAAATTTTTAAAATAATAATTTGATAATAACAAATGATTATGTCCTGTAAGTACATTAGCCCTGGTTCATTGTTAACTATTAACACACTGTGGCGTCCTAAAACATTAAATTAATCAAGCAATGAAGCTGATGACATTATTATTACAATCATAACAACTACAATCAGCTGAACTCAATAACCCCAACATGACCAACATGTTTCTGTAGTGCACACAAATCATTCCATCAAGTGTCATAGAAACTGAATGACATATCACAAAGTCCTGTTTACAAACAGAGTGCCCTTTGTGGCAGTAGTAAACATATGTATTTCATGCAGTCACACGCACACACACACACACACACACACTCTCACACTCATGCAGTCTAGGACTGCCAAGTAACTTGAATAATTTGATGACAAAAAATGTTCAATTCCTATCGACAGAGTAAATCTTTTTAAAAAGTCTCTACTATGATATCACTTGTGCCTACTATTAATCTCTGCAGTGTTACCATTGAAGCTCATTCAAATATATAAAGCTGCATGCTTACTGTATCTCTACTGTCTAGTGATGGTCGGAGGACCAAGCTCACGGCGGGCGTAAAAGGTTGAAAATGTGTACATTTAATGTTAGAGGAGGACAATGTCGCACAGTGTATAGGCTACACTGTAAAATGCACATGGCCTACCATTAAATAACGTCAATGCTCCAACACTTGTACAGAAAGCATCCGCACTGCAGTTCACTTAGCGGAGTGAGCTTCAAAGTTGCGTGACAGTTGATACAAATATGAACACTACCGCTAGTTAGAAAGAACAGTATCTGTGAGTATTTGTGAGTCTATAGTAATGACAAAGCATAATGTTAAGTTTCAAGATCTCATGTCATCAGCTTGGCCTTTATTTGTCATGGAAGTTGTGTTTCATAGTTTTTAAGTAGAAGGCAGTAAATCAGAGATTTTGAGCTTTGAGCCAACATTTGGAGTGTTGGAGTTAGAGTAAAAACCTTTTTTGATCAGGTATTACAGCCAATTGCTTGGCTATACACTACTGATATTGTTGTTTAAAAACACAAAAATACATTTTATCCAATTAATCAATGAAAAATTCGTCAGAATACTCGATTCCAAAAATGTTCAATAGAGACAGCCCTAATGTAGTCAGACTGTCTAGCATTGAGCATACTGGAAGATCTCATCTCTTCTCTTTGCTCCAGCAGCCTGTATTCCATCTTCTCCTCTCTCTGCTCCAGTAGGCTGTCTGTCTGTCTGTCTAATACTCATCTTCTCCTCTCTCTGCTCCAGTAGGCTGTCTGTCTGTCTGTCTGTCTAATACTCATCTTCTCCTCTCTCTGCTCCAGTAGGCTGTCTGTCTGTCTGTCTGTCTGTCTAATACTCATAGCTGCTTAGCCACATCTGCACACTCATCCACTGGACATCCACCGCTAGACACACACACAAAAAGGCTGAAGGAGGTCAAAGCACCTCTCTGCCCTCAGGCTCAAGTCTTACAGCAGTGGTACATCAACAACCACCACAACCCCCCCCAACACACACACACACTCAACCACTATTAATTATGTAGTCACCTCAAATCTAATCTCTATTGCTTTTAAATGCAATACAGGGTGATAAAGAACTGAGATTTTTTTGCCTGTGACTGCCAGAAAAGTTACTACTACTGCAAAACACCCCAGGAAGATTCTGACTCAGGATATTGCTAAGTGTGTGTGTGTGTGTGTGTGTGTGTGTGTGTGTGTGTGTGTGTGTGTGTGTGTGTGTGTGTGTGTGCGTGTGTGCATGTGTGTGTGTGTATGTGTGTTTATTTTGTTGATTTTATTTATTTATTCTAAAATGTGCTTATTGTCTGTATTGTGTGGATGTCCAGTATATAAATGGATGAATAAGAGCATCTCACACACACAATAAGTGTGTCCGTGTGAGTGTGTGTGTGTGTGTTTGTGTGTGTGTGTGTGCATAACAGAGATCAGCGTAAGGGCTGTCACAGGATAGGAGTCTTGCATCATTTCAATACGTATTCATTCCAGCTGATGTAAACAGGAACTAAATGAATGGAATGAATCTACCCGCTCACAAGACACAGGCATGAAGGAAAGGAGGCTATTACATGACAGATACACACAGACACACACACATATACAAAGCTAGTCATACACTACAAGCCTTTTTCAGTGGAGACTCTGACCAGCCTTGGTCCACGTACAAGAAATGGGCCCTACATCAGCAATATGTTCCCTGATTCCTCATTAAATCAATGATTCTGACTGCCCTTTGGAGACTACTGACCACCCAGGACAGGAAAGCAATGCCTGTCATTGCCAGTTTTAACTTTTCAGTGATAGGGGACTGTGTGTGAGTGTGTGTGTGTGTGTGTGTGTGTGTGTGTGTGTGTGTGTGTGTGAGTTTGTAAGTGTGTGGAATACACATTTAAAGTGAATGAACTGATCATTCCAGAATTCTATGTTTTTGTGTATATATCTACGTGAAAAGTAATAATTAGTGTTGTTCTATTGCAGTCATGAAAATGACAACCAAGCAGCCTTTAGAATCTGCAACAGTTACAGCTTGTCTCTGATTTAATAAACTCCCAGTTACAGCCTGTCTTTGATTTAATAAACTCCCAGTTACAGCCTGTCTCTGATTTAATAAACTCCCAGTTACAGCCTGTCTTTGATTTAATAAACTCCCAGTTACAGCCTGTCTCTGATTTAATAAACTCCTAGGAGGGTGTGATCAGTTGATCTAGTGCTACCTATCTATCTTTCTCACATTTCATGCAATATGAGATGGATCCAGCATGAATTACAACTCAGTGACCGCCCCTTCCTCTGTGTGTGTGTGTGTGTGTGTGTGTGTGTGTTTATGTGTGTGTGTGTGAGTGTGTGTGTGTGCATTTAAAAAAAAAAATGTATTCCATAATAATCCAAGCATTGTATCAGTGATTGTTATGCCACAATTCTAAACCAGTCTGCCCTCGGATTGACCTGAAAGTTCTCAGAAAACCAGAGCCATGCATATATGATAGGAAGTTGAAGTGAAACATACTATGCCCTGATTAACTACTTTCAGGATTTCATCATGCCGATGTTGGGAAATACAGGAAAAAATGTGTGATGGTGTCAGAGAGTGGCGTGAGTGAGTGAGTAAGTGAGTGTGTGAGTGTGTGAGGGAGTGTGTGAGAGAGTGGAGTGAGTGTGTGAAAGAGTGGAGTGAGTGTGTGAGAGAGTGGCGTGAGTGAGTGAGTGAATGAGTGAGTGTGTGAGAGAGTGGCATGAGTGAGTGAGTGAGTGAGTGAGTGAAAGAGTGAGTGTGTAAGAGAGTGGTGTGAGTGAGTGAGTGAATGAGTGAGTGTGTGAGAGAGTGGAGTGAGTGTGTAAGAGAGTGGTGTGAGTGAGAGAGTGAATGAGTGAGTGTGTGAGAGAGTGGCGTGAATGAGTGAGTGAATGAGTGAGTGAATGAAGAGATATTGAGCAGCCGCCCACTGAGTGGCACATCATGGCACAGTAGCACCTGCTCACTCGACAGACGTGCACAGGTGAGCCCAGGTGAACGCTCTGATCCCTCACTGATGTTAAACCTGGCCAGCATCACATGGACAGGATAAGCACCAGCGGTACTGCTGAGGTTCCACCTCAACAAAACACACACACACACACACACACACACATATACACTCACAACTCAGTTCAGCTCAGCTCAGCTCAGACAGACACACACACACACACACACATATACACTCACAACTCAGTTCAGCTCAGCTCAGCTCAGACAGACACACACACACACACACACACATATACACTCACAACTCAGTTCAGCTCAGCTCAGCTCAGACAGACACACACACACACACACATATACACTCACAACTCAGTTCAGCTCAGCTCAGCTCAGACAGACACACACACACACACACACATATACACTCACAACTCAGTTCAGCTCAGCTCAGCTCAGACAGACACACACACACACACACACATATACACTCACAACTCAGTTCAGCTCAGCTCAGCTCAGACAGACACACACACACACACACACACATATACACTCACAACTCAGTTCAGCTCAGCTCAGCTCAGACAGACACACACACACACATCTCAGCTCAGCTCAGGCAGACACACAGACACAGACACACACACACACATGCACAAGGGTCAAATCAACATGCTGCTAGCCCTTCCTCAGTTGTGTCTCTTGGTCTCAAAGCAAGCCTTTGATTTTCTTTTCTTTATCTTGGCTTTCAGCATTTTGTAACCCTTCTCTCCTTCCCCTTGAGTTTGTTTTTTGAACTAACGCTGTGCAGCACTGAGTTTCACGGAAAGGTGAGCTGTTCTGCCCAACCCAACATCCAAGATGAACAGATGAAAGAATTACCACTCAGCCAAAGAATTTGGTTTGTTCTCAACGGTTGGCCATGTCAACAGAGGACAGCTCACAAATACAGTATGCTTACCACTGTGTGTAATAGCATACCAGTGCCAGTGATATTGCCCCCCACACACCCACACACACACACACGCACACACACACACACTGAGCACAAAGTACAGAATGGATGAGACAGTGCTAAAGTATTATCGAGAGCGTTCCAACTTTTCCAGCTGAAACCTCAGAGGATGCAGGTGGTGAGAGATGGGCACATGAATGTGTGTGTGTATGTATGCGTGTTTGTGTGTATGTATGAGTGTGTGTGTATGTGTGTGCGTGTGTGTGTGCGTGTGAGACAGAGAGAGACTGCCCCGAGGAGACGCTGCTTGGCCTGACCTGCAAGAGCACCTTGTGTGTGTGTGTGTGTGTGTGTGAGAGTGAATGTGTGTGAGAGTGTGTGTGTGTGTGTGTGTGTCTGCTTGAGTATGAGTGTGTGTGTGTCTGTGAAACAAAGTGCTCTTCACTAGACTGCCCTGAGGAGATGCTGCTTGGACTGGCCTGCAAGAACACCTGATGCCGCACACATCCTCTCCAATCATACTATCCTCTCACCGCAGATCAAACATCCCCATCCTACCCCAGCATGCACCTGAGCGCAGATCCCTGTGTTGATATTACACGCTTCATGGGTTTATCTGATCCAAAAACATCCAACTAACTACAGCTAGTTACTTTCTGCCAACCCCCATCTGTGCACATTTCCACTCATGTGATGAAACACAAGAGGATAAGTTACAGACAAGGACTCTGTGATCATTGTGTGTATGTGTGTGTGTGTAGAAATCGATAGGTCTATGTAACATACTGCAAACATTGCTTTGTGTGTATGTGTGTGTGTGTAGAAATCGATAGGTCTATGTAACATACTGCAAACATTGCTTTTCCTACCTCACACATGCTTTTGAGTACAGACAGAATTATCACAAATGACAAAATCATGTAAAGATCACAGACCTCAAATGTGCCATGCTTGCTCCCACTTCCAACTGGAATACTAGAAATTCTACACACACACACACACACACACACACACAAAGCACACATTTTGTAGCTATACAGTAGCTAAGTTGTTGTATATAATTACACAGCTCTAGTTCTGTAGCTCTGTAATGGTGGTGGTTAGAGTATTTGTTTGGTCACCATTTGCTCTTTGTATCTCTTGCCTGGAACATAAGGCATCAGTGTGGCACCTCTATAGTTCTACAGATGAATATTTACTCTTGATCACTCTGCTCCAGACCAGGCATATATACACGCCAAAGCTTGCTGAGACTCTAAGGGACCACTGTCCTTGTGTCCATATGACTATCCCCCCCACGCACACACACAGACACACACACACACACACACACCTGAGGAGTAGCATTCCTCCATTCCAGTCATATTTCCGTCATCTTCGTTCCGACAGAGGGAAGAAGTTCTGGGTGAGCATCAGGCTGCCTTCCCATACTGCACTCATAATCCCTAAACAAACTTACATTCCCCGTCCACAGCTATGAGAGGATCACTACAGTGTGGAGGGATATACACACACACACACACACACACATACATACACACACACACACAAGCACACAGCTCTCACTAAAGGTCCAGGGGAAAGCACCATGGCTAACCGCTCTGTGGCTAATTCCCACTTCAGTCATGGCATTTGCTGTGAATGGACATGATGGCATTCCTCTAGTCTCTGCTCCTCTTGTCACATGGCAAGAGAGAAAGAAAGAGAGAACGGAGAGAGAGAGAGGGCGAGAGCGAGAGAGCTGGAGGAGCAGGAGAGAGTTGCGTGTGAATGTGTCATCAGGGAAATGGCACATCACACACACTTCAGACGCGTGAGGATGTTTAAACAGGTAATTGCTTAATTATTGTGGTGCATTATGGGAGGAAGTGAGCATGCTGCTGACTCATGCTTTGCCAAGTCCTCTCTACCCGCCAACACAAACATTCTGCGGTACACACACAAGAAAAACGCATGCGCGCACACACACAAACACACATGACACACATACACAACACACATACACACGCTTCTGCTGAATCAGGAATTTGAAAGAATTTTTCGGAAGCTCGCTGTCAAGCCATTTTGCTCCTGGAAAATCCTGTTTAATATAATGTGACTCTTTAGCCACTGCAGCCAACATTTCCTTCCGCTGGGTAGCGTTACACACTGAGACAAACAAACTCTCTCTCTCTCCCTCTCTCTCATGCACACACACTCTCTCACACACACACGCACACACACACAAACTGATGCTCCCACACATGCATGCAACTTTGATGCCATTCCTTGCCTCTCTTGCAGCTGTGCAGCACACACACACACACACACACATACACACACGTCATGGCCCCAACACATCAAACCCATACTGGCCCCGGCCACCTCACTCAAGTCAGGCTGCTGCACGCATGAATGAATTGCCACTCAGCAATGACCTTTATCAACAGCACTGGAAAACTCCAACATGTACAGCTCCGAATGTGTGTGTGTGTGTGTGTGTGTGTGTGCGCGTGCACAAATGTGTGTGTGTACACGCATGTGTGTTTAGGCTTCAGTGTAGGTGTCTAAATAAATGTGTGTGCTGCTTGATTTTATTTGATTTCATGTTTTACATTGTTCCTACACACCCTCATTCATGCCACTCTATGTTTGCATAAGAACTGTGTGTGTGCGTGTGTGTGTGTGAGACAGAGAGAGAGAGAGAGAGAGAGAGAGAGAGAGAGACATCTCTAGCTAAGTGGCAGGATGCAGACTACCAGGAAGAGATAAGTGCGTGAATGAAGTGGGCTCCCACAGAGTCCTAGAGTACACACACACACGGAGAGAGAAAGACACACACACACACACACACACAGAGACACTCACAGAGGGAAATCAGTACACAAAGAGCTGGAAATGTGTGTTGTGCTCTGTAATAGTATCTGATAAGCACACAGCCAAATATTCACGTTATGTTTTCCCTTCAATAACAAGAGCAGGAATACCTGCTCCTCATGGCCACTTCCAGCAGGTCAGGCCACAAATGAGCCTCACACACTAACACACACACACACACACAGAAGGAGTGAGAGAGAAAGAGAGTAGACAGAAAAACACACACTAATATGGCTAATATAAACATAAATTCTCCAATCTTTTCAGAGATGATATCACTTTTACATTACATCTTAAACACCACTGATCTTTACAGAGTATACCCCATCAATAAGAATAATATAATTTTTAAATACACTTCTAAATAGAAATATATTTGTACACTTTGTGTACGTGTTATTAGTAAACACATTACTATCCACTACCACTACTTAGAGGCAGTCATTAAGTGAGTTGTGCATGTGCACTTGAACTGTATTATGTAAATATTACATATAGGAATGTATGGGGATTAACATTACTTACATTAGTGCAAAAACCCAACATAGCATTCTATATTAAATATAGAATTTTAATACAAAATTTTAAATTGTGTGTGAGTGTAGGTGCATGTCTCGCTCTCTCTGTGTCTCTCTGTGTGTGTGTGTGTGTGTGTGTATGTGTGTGTGTGTGCATGACATACATGAGTGTAAATGTCCTGTGCGTGTGCACATACATATGTTTTGTAATTACGGTTATAAATCAACAAGTCTGTTATTACTGCTATGCAAAAGCCCCTTTAATTAACCTGAGAAAACAGCCCTCACACAAACACAAAGCTATACATGTACATGGAGACGGCTAGGCACCCATGCCAAAACTACAACACACTGGAGCTCTACTGGCCAGTCCACTCCATCAGATGATGTGATGAGGTAACGCTGAAGTAGGAGATCAGTCTACAGGATAAACAGGTACAGCCAGACCATCACACATCAGCATAGCTGTCAGCCTGCAGACTAAAACCAGACACTTTACCCATGCAGGGAAGCAAGATGGCAGAATGTAGAGAAAGAGAAAGAATGTAGGTAGGTAGATAGGATACTCCCTCACAGAGAGAGAGAGAGAGAGAGAGAGAGAGAGAGACGGACACAGACACACACACAGAGACAGACACACACACACACACACAGACACATACACACACACACACACCGGCAGACACAGACACATACACACACAAACACACACACACACACACTACTGATTATCATCATTCATTAGCAGCTGCATCAGTGTGTTTAGGCTCCATCAGATGGCAAGTGTGGATCATTTGCATTGGGTGAATAGGCTTCAGTAGCCTAAGAGAGTGTGACCCGTTAAGACCACAAAAGCTTAAGTAAACAACAACAGATCGCCTCGTTACATTAAGACTTAATGTGTCAATCATCATTAGAGACGGCAGATACTGTTACCGGCCCCAGGTGAGTTTCTATAGGCTTAGCCCCACCAAAACACAACACCCCAAACAAGACCCAACAGCCCACACAGTTGTCTGTCCTGTCTCTCTAGTGAAGTGCTAATGTCGAATGTTAGATAGAGACTTACTACACAATGGCTTTGTTTGATATTAACTGCACATTCTTAAGAAAATGCTGTCTTTGTTCGGAGGATTTGCATTTTGTAAGTGTGTGTTTATATACAGTATGTGTTTGTGAGTATCTCTCTCAGGGTGCATGTGTGTGTGTGTGTGTGTGTATGAGAGAGAGAGAGAGTGTGTGTATGTGAGAGAGAGAACAAACTATGTATTATAAATCAACATGGCCTCCATGACAGACATGATGAGCTCCTATGATGAGACCCAGAGAAAGCAGTCTGATCCAGTCTCAGTCGATAAGGAGAGAGCTCACAGCACCCTGATGCCACCGCAACTATGCTAAGCTAAGCGCTATAATGCTACAAAGTGCCTGATCAGCCCTGACCATTTTTAGCACACACTAAATTAGCGCAACGTAGCACATTAAACAAGTGGACCCCGATCAATGCAGTCGATGCACACTGAGCTTTAGAAGGGTAAGCACTTCAAACACACAAGGGCCCATCAACAGAGCGAAACACACACCTTAGCATTTCCTGGGGCCCTTAAGGGACCAAACTTAGCTCCAAAAACACAACAGTGCACAAACTAACAAGCACAAATTGGTGTGTGTGTGTGTGTGTGGTCACACAAACTGCATTTCACTGTTAAACTTCACTGAAACATTGGGCACAGTGCTTCCTCAGAACAAAACACACTCTTTCACTGTGAATCACATACACTTAAACACTGAAGACACACACACTTTAAAACACATCTTTAATAGCATCTAAGTTGGTGTATATGTGCAGTGTGTGGAAGAAACTTTATCGCTGTAGCTGCATAATGTCTGAATATTTTTCATATTAGGAAAAACTAAATCCACCCTTCACAGATACTCCTATTCTGAGAGACCCTAATCTACAGTTTACATATTCACAAGCATGTATACACTGTGAATTTTTATCTCATTGATTAAACATTTCTTATGCAGGTATTAGGCTCTTTGTGTGTATGGATACAATTGAAATGAAAACTAGAGGACTAGGAGCAGAGAGAGAGACAGAGAGACAGAGAGAGAGCACATCTGTTTACCCTTGGGTGGGGAGCAATACATGCACGCACGCACACACACACACACAGCAACACATGCAATGTAACTCACATGTTCCTATCACATTTCTCCCTGTCTTCAGTGAGACGTCAATAGAATAGTGCACGTCGCTGCACCTGAATAGTGTCTTTCATTGAAAACCAACAGACTAATCCAAGAGAGCCTCAACTTGTGCACACACTGTGTGTGCCTTTGTGTGTGGGAGTGTGAGGGTAGTTGTGTAGTAGTATGCCCTATGGTTTACTGTAATATTAATCTAAACACTAATTAGCATGACAAGAAGTGGTATAGTAGAAGGACAGCAACAACAGGCATTCAGAAGGTTTCCACCAAAGTTTGCAGAGTATGGTGCTTCCCTCAGCTGCGTACCGATCTGGATTGCATTCTGTATAATGAACCACCTGCACTGCTTAAACTAAAGCACCCGTGCAAACGCACCTTCCCCTTTCCCCGTGCCATATCCCAATCAGTTCCGTGAAATAGGCCTACCAAGAGACAAACCTCTTAAGTCTTTCCAACATGGGGTGTTAGGAGGTTTAGGAGACAGAAGTACTTAAGTGATGGAGACTGAGGCTGGTAAAAGAAAACAGACATTTCTTCAACATTTCACCAGTCGTCATGTGCACTGAACAGGTGGAATGCGTGAGTGCTTTAAAACCACTAATGGTAGCGGGAGGTTGATAGGTGGAACGAGACCGGCTTATGACAGCGACGGTGCACGTGTCTTCTGGATGGATCAACTCACGGGAGTCTGATGAGGGCGGTGCGAATTAAACCGGGTGCACGATCGCTTACAGTGGGGGTGGAGGCACGCGGGATTGGTAAAGTCATATCTCCACGCAGAATAGCCGAAATTACAGAAATACGCACTGATTATAAACTTAACATTTTATAACCAAACGCGAGCAGTCTGTTCACAGCCTTATTACAATGCACAGATTGAATGAATAGCAATCAAGTACCCAGCTTGGGCTAAAACCAAACATCACAAGCTATGTAACCTATCCCTTGACGATGTTTCCATAAACTTCTTTTCCTATCGTTTATCGGTGTTAAACAGCAAGACCCCCTAGGATGTTAAGTTGGTCTGGGTCACGGCGCAAGAAAAAAGCATGTTTTAAAAGGAGATGCTTTGACTCATGATTTAAAGGGAGGTAGCACGTGCACACAACAATGCAAAGAATGTGCAATTAGTTCACTTCATACACCCACATTTTACTTTGGCCCGACGTTAAAAACAAAAGTCCTACCGGCTTTGCAGGGATCTTTGTAGTCTATGGTTTCCATCTTCTCCTCTTCATAGTAGTCATAATTTTCTTCGTAGTCTAAGCAGTAGTGGACGGATACTTTGCTCCATAAAGTCAATCCAGTCAGTAGGAGGGTGATCCAATGCATCTTAGTTGTAGGTGTCCTCTGTGCGCTGCCCATTTGAAGTTTGGAATGAATGAGTGCGTAAGCTGCCTGCCCTCCTCTAGAGGGAAACGATGTGTCCACACAAGAATCTGAGCGGCCAGGAATTTAGAGACTCATTGCGAAGCGTCGGGTTGTCGGTGTGAGATCATTGGACCGGTAACATTAGCTGACCGGCGAACAGGCACAGACCCAGACGAGTCGCGAGAGTCACGACTCAGCTTTGTGCCTCTGCATTTGCGGTTATTTCAGAACACCTGAACTGCCCCGCGCGCGTGCTGTGTGTCTTCTCCCCTAACGCGAAATCCCGTTGCGTCTTGCTTGCCCTGCTGAGAAATAGAGAGAGAGAGAGAGGGAGGGAGGGAGGGAGAGAGAGAGGTTGGTCACAATGACAGAACAACGTAATGAAGTTCTACAACAGCGGAACATCAGTTGGTTTCGGAAAGCAGCGAGTCAAAGCGCTCAAATGTGGAGATCCGCATAAAATAGGTATGGCACTGTCTGGTGGTAATCTGTTTTCTCGTAAACTAGTCATGAACTCGGCAGGCAGTTGGCTATCTACTCACAGAGCTATCCTGCTTACAGGACAAACATAGTGGAATAGTCTGTCCCGCGGTTTAGCTCTTTTGTATTGCGCCCCACTGTTGTAGGAGCGACTAGACTGCATATTAACTTTAAGTATGATTGCCTAACAACTTGGTGAACACCACCACCTCGTAAATATTACCTGTTCCCATTGTTCCAGTCCAGTCTAGCTAACCCGAGAACGAGACCCGGCAGCAGTAAAACTCGCAAGTTCCTTAAAATTTGAGCAATAATCCTGTAAAACGCATTACCCTTAAAGTCACTGATTCTGGGCTGCGGGAAGACAGGATGTAGCAGTCAGGTTCCAGGTAGATGAGAGAGAGGTCATAAACAGGCCTACTATTTGGACAGCGCTAAAACGTAGATATGACGGGACACACAATTTAGGTCTACAATAACTTGGTGTAGATCTGTGTAAGCAACTCTCCATATCTCGCAATTCCACACACGAACATCTTCTCACGCCTTCGCTACACCATAAACACATTGCCTGACACTGACACCATTTAACACAATGACACTTAGCCTATTTAAACGGCACATGCACAGCTCCATACACGCATACAAAAACATTCCAATGTTTAAACTCACCTCAAAGATTCCAGTGCATGCTCTAACGAATTCATCAAAAACGCAGATCCACTGCTAATTCAGCATTTTGTCACAAACCGATTCAGACACGTTCAGAGAAGTATTGAAGAGAATAGGTAGTCCTTCATATCATCTGTACCATAACTCTTATTGGCTGCATAATCTGGTGACAGTCTGATTTTATCTCATTATCTTATAAGACCTAATGCAACATACTTATGGGCCATGCCATTTGGTCCTGAAAAAATATGTTGTTTGAGAAAGCTTTTCGCTTTTGCGCAAACCAATTTAGTGTTTGCTGATTTGACAAACAATGACACTCGGTAGTGCAATCTTTTTGGGAGAAGATATGATATTCACTTATTGTAAGTGTCTTAGTGTGGACAATCACCGTTCGCGAAGCCTACACCCGAGACGGGCGTGCGGGCCATTCACAAGAACGCACAGGTACTCCGTTAACTGTAAATACTGTGTCAAAAATAAAAGGCTCTTTAGACCTTTACGTATCGCCTCAAGTCACTAAGTCATTAGGACATGGTAGCCTAATGGTCGAGTCCCTAAGTATACCAATGCTCCATATCGGAGTGAGAACACCTCAACAGGAAATAAACAAAAGTTGTAGCAA
>JAIFZK010000017.1:14357500-14590000 GCA_027481765.1 Tenualosa thibaudeaui
ATACAGCACCTTATACAATAGTATTGTCTCATGGTGCTTTACAGAAGGACACCCAAGAGCAACACAGGCAACTTATGATTAGTTAGTCTAGGAAGAAACCTTGGGCAGATCCATGGCTCAAGGGACTAACCCAACTGCCAGGGGTCATGCAGGAAAATTACAATCAGTAGTAACCACGACGGACTACAAGTTGCCTATGGTTTTAGTTAAGGTTCATAATAGTTCCAGAGTATCATCACTAATAATATTAATTATTGTTACATTTCATCATCACTTAATCATACCTGAATTTGTTTTCCACAGGTGGTGTTTTTCGTTGTTTTTATTAGCATTGTTTTAATTTGCTGCTGATTACTGTGTAAAGCTATCCAAATATCTGAACTACCAGTCGATATTTAGTTCTGTAATTTTAATTCAGTGTGTTCTTCCTTTACATTAAATAATATTTGCCAAACCAGATTTTCATGGACTGAAGCTTTTCTGCAGACTTTGGAGTCAACAGAGCTGTCACACTGGTGAGAGCAGTGCATTTAACACAAGCATTAGGCTAATTGGACATTACCTGACTTCAATCAGTCTGGCCGCCAGTCGCCTACAGCCAGTGATGCTCTCTGGGTTGAAAGCCCTTTCATATTTCCAGTCCATTATTTTTTTCTACCCAAAATGTATTTCTGGCTGCAGATAGTTGCAGCCGGCTTGATAACATCAGGTAGTGATGAATTTGCCTGATGACTATACTGAGAGTACAGGTAGAATAGACATTACTGGACTTTATCAAGCCGACTGCAGTCAGCAATGCATTCTGGGTTGAAAACAGCGAAAATGACCAATGAGATGGAAATATGAGAGAGCTTTCGACCCAGAAAGCATTGTTGACTACGGACAGCTTACAGTAATAAATTCAGGTGATCTGGAATTCGCCCACTGTTAGCATTAAATAATATGGATGTATATTTTCTTTGGGATGGAATAAATAACTACATTTAGTTTACTTTCAAAGCTGGGTTACCCTCCTGGTTCCCCAAGTGAATGAAGGGTCCCCAGATCCACTCTACAGTAAAACTCAATTGAGATATGGTCTGGTTTCAGCCAGGCTATCCTTACTGCAAAGTGATTTAGTGAATGAAAGTTAGTAACCTTCATATGTCCCTGTCACTTCAACATATCTACAGATGACCTCACCATTGATTAGCCTTCAGCTCTCAAGGAAAACAAGATGAGTGAGAGAAGCAGTGCATCAGCACACAACTAAAATCAATACTGGAGCCATTGTTCTTATCTTACAAATACAATAACCCTAACAACAATATTATTTGAATAATTCAGTATATACCTAGAATATACCTAGACTGTACATCATACCTACAGGTTTTTTTAGACTTTCCAAGTAGGCCTGTAGTAACAGATTAAGGCTTTATGCAGAAGGTGTGCATGTGTGTGTGTGTGTGTGTTTGTGCACATGAAGTGATTTCAGGAAGCAGGTGCTTAGTAGGATGAGAATCAAATTCAGCCTGCTGAAAATCAGACCAACTGGCTCTGGTGCCAAGGGCAGTCCTGCATGAGGAGGTAAAACCTGGCAAGACAAAAGCCAACTCACTGAAGAACTGGTAGAATGCTGGAGTGTGCATGCATGTGCACACACACACACACACACACACACACACATTTATCATCAACATTTACACTGTCAACATAGATAGGAAGAACAAGCATAAGGCAAGCACAAAATTTATTTGTATTGACTTATCACACAAGTAAGATATGATCTAACACACATACAGTGGAGATAAACACACACACACACTGTTTTGCCACCTTTTCATTTTCTTTTCAGAGGTCTCCTGCAGTCTCCTCTGTCTCTCTCTGTCTCTGTCTCTGTCTCTCTCGCTCTCTCTTCATCCTGAGTTCACACACTGTAAAGTCAATTTAATTCACTGAATGGTGGCATTCTTCCTCTCATTGCACAGAGAAGCTAGGGTGATGGCAGGAGGCCTGATGAAAGAGAAGAGAGCAAGACCACCCGTAAGAACAGAAGAATGGAGAGAGAGAGAGAGACTTGAAACAGGTCTTCAGTCAAAGTGGACCTCTCTCCACTTCACACACACACACACACACACACACAAACACATGGCATGCAAGTTCTCTGGCAGAGAGAGACCCCCCTCTTCTTCATTAGTGATGACCTCGTTCTTTTTGCCTTTTGAATGCTATCGTTTTTCTCCTGGAGGGGCTATTTTCCTCCTCTCTTCGGGCTTGGCACTCAGATGAAACTAGAGATGAAATGGACTGATGACCCAATGGCTTTCCCAAACATTCCCCTGGGAGATGTTGGGAGAGTGGGAGAGTTGGGCCAGACCCAGATGCCCTCCTGTGAGATGACAGTGAGATCTGTGCCACAAAACAGATGATTAAATCACACAGATAATAATAAGTGCAGCAAAAGCAAATGTGTGTGTGTGTGTGAGTGGGTGTGTGCTGTGATTGGCAATGAATGTTAGGTTAGTAATGCAGACTTGTTAGGAGATAGAGAAACGGTTAATGATGGACTTTGTGTGTGTGTGTCTGTGTGTTTGTGAGGAGCAGTTTCATACACGTGTGTCACACACAGAAACAAACACGCACACCCTCACACGTGCACACACCATCTTCAGCTTTGACAGACGTCCTAATTTTTCAAAGCTGAACACTGCCCTCTAGTGTATAAATATAATTAGCACGGCCTCAGATATGGCACAGCCAGAGTGAGATACTGCATGCTCTCATATTGTCTAGTCACTCCTCTCTTCCTATTAGAAGTAGGCCATTCCATACATCACTTACGTTGTTCAAAGGCAGTATTGTATTTAATGGTGAAATATATAACCTAAGTAAAATATGCTTTAATTCTTGGTCATTTGATGCACTTTGTTTGAATCTGTTAACTTCTCTTATGCATTGAAAATGCTAAAAAAACACCTGAAACATAATTGGAACTGAAATTACTGGACAGGTAAGAAGACTTAGATGCTCATAACAAATTGATCACCAAAAAAGCGATTCAGACCTAATAAATATTTATTGCTAATTGGAGCTGTAATGTGTGGTGATATTGATCTGCAAAATAAGCAGTTACTTGAGTTCAGCGCAGAGACTCTCACGGGACTTTATTAGAGGAAACTTTGTTAGCATTGAGAAAAGAACTCGGGACTTCTGATTCGTGCCTGTGTACACTGGACTATGGCAAGGATTCCAGCTTGCTGCTCTGGAAGTTTCTAACACACACAGTCTTGATTTATCTTATTTTTGTTACATAAGGTGCCCTCCAGAATGAAGCTGAACTTCAGATGTAGTTGCCTTCACCCTAGTAACACCATGCATTTAATTCTTAACATCCTTGAGGTATGGCACAAATGTCACTATAACTTGTATATAACACAAGCAATATCACCAATATCACTATAACCTGTATATAACTGTAGGTATAGGACAAATATCACTATAACCTGTATATAACTGTAGGTATAGGACAAATATCACTATAATCTGTATATAACTGTAGGTATAGGACAAATATCACTATAACCTGTATATAACTGTAGGTATAGGACAAATATCACTATAACCTGTATATAACTGTAGGTATTGGACAAATATCACTATAACCTGGCAGATGGAACTCCACTCTGCATTCTTCTTCATGAAGTCCTTTGACTCCACCTTGTTCATTAATTCCGTATAATAGCACATCGTATGCCACTGCTTGGTCAAATTTCTTATTGTGATGTGCTGTTTACAAGGTGCATTTTTTCAGATAACTGCACTACTTAAATACTACTTAAGTTATTAAGTAGTTCCACTTTTATGTGTGTATTACATTTATCAAAATGTGTAAATATTGTTAGCAAAACCACTGATGCAGACGTGGTAACAGTGGTATAAGCAGGTTAACTTCACTATGTGCTGTGGCCTTACTACCACTTGGATCATCATGCATTATTTTCTGATATATATGAATACTGTATCATTCATCATACCTTTCGAAACTATAAGCTAGTTAACTTCCAGTCCCTTTCATAGTAAGACTATAAGCCAGAAAGAAGCCAACACCACAGAGAAGTTTGACAACAGAGAGAAGGGGCTTTATTGTTCAAATCACCTCAGATCAGTTCACTGGCATTGATTCCTATGATCTCTTCTTGACTGGGTCACTGAGTCCAAGAGCTCAGAGTGGTGCATCCTTCCTACAGGACAGGAGAACCTGAAGTAACATCAACAGTAGGGAGCAGAAGAAACGGCTGTGGGGAGGTGTGTGTGTGTGTGTGTGTGACAGAGAGAGAGAGAGTTTAGTGGGGTGTTCCCTATGTGTATAACTGTACATATTTAATACTTGAATACTAAACTCAGAAACTTGGATATAACAGGACTGATAAAAATGCTTGTGTACAGTAGTGTATTGTTATGTATGTAAAAGTGTGTGCATATCATAGCATACAATTTTTTCTTCTATGGTACATTACTTGTGCAACAGATAAAACCAACCCTACATACAGATTGTTGTATCTGTCTGTATGCTGTAATAAAATAACATTAATTACATTTGTGCTGCTGCATTAGAATTTGCAATATACTGTTAAGTTTAAAATGACATAATACCTACTTAATGTCTATAATATAAGATTACATAAACTCTAGGTTCATTGTTTTTATTTGGAAGTTCTCTTTTCCTAATAGTTAGGAATGTGTGTGTGTGTGTGTGTATGTGTGTGTGTGTGTGTGTGTGTGCGTGCGTACAGTAGTATGTCTACTATGCGATATGTGTGTATCTGAGTATGTAGTGTCTTTGTACAAGCATCATTCATAGTTATCATCATTATAGCATACATTCAACACAACACAGTGTCCTGATTGGTTATAGATTTGGTGACCATGATTACAGAAAACCTCACATGAACAAGAAAAAACACAACTTCACAAAAGAGGACAGTCTGCACCACATACTGCCTAAAAGTGTGCTTGTGTGTGGTGTGTGTGTGTGTGTGTGTGTGTATGTATCTTTGTGTCTGTGTATCTGCCTCTGTGTGTGTGCAATATCAGTGTTTAAAAATCACACAACAGCTGTGTGCAAAATTATGTTTTTCTAATTTAGGGTTGGTGTATGATTTCACAAAACACAAATAGGCAGTTTGTACTTATTACAATAACATTAAAGATAATAATCATTAAAAACAGGAACGTAAAGCCAAATAAAAATGGTGCGTTCATTACAGCAAGTGAGCAGACATATGGGAGACTAAATATATTACATCTCAATGGCTCACACTGCAACAGCCAATCAGACGTGAGATAAGGAGACAAGACCAATTAGAAGTTCAGGGTCTCTGACATCATCTTCCACCAGTCCATAAGTTCCTCCTTCTCTTCCTCTTTCCTCTCCTCAAGAGACTCCAGTTCAAAGTCCAGCTACCAGGGGAAGAGAGACAGGAGAGATGGGGGGTGAGAATGGATGAGAGAGATTCGTTAAAACTGGGATCATTTCCTTAAAAAACCTGTGTCTTAAACCCTGGTGCTGGTGGGTTGCAGTTTCATAAATTGTTGACAGAAAATGGGTAACCACTGCACACCAGAAGACATTCTCTTTTCTTCATTGAGCCACACATCTTGCATTATGTTTCAATATGCTACAATGCAAAAAACGTTGCTCAGTTGAGAAAAGTAAATGCATTCCAGCGTGCAGGGTAATCTCTTATTTCTTTCCCCACATTTCTGCTTGTGCTGCTAGGTGATGGCTACTAAGATGCTAAGATTACCCGTGTGGCAGGACTGTAAGGAATGGCCACTTTCTTGATGACTGTGAGGTAGCCTGGTGCTGAGGCTGACACCTTGTAGTTCCCAGGAGCCAGAAGACGCCAGTAATCACCATCCTTGGCTGAGAGGAGGCGGGACATTGTTAGTCAAGGATAGCAAGACCCACAGAGCTGGCATTTGCATTATCGTGTGACATTTATTACCAGTGTTGTCCACTAGAGGGCAAAATACACTTTGCATTTATCACACAGCATATTCTCAGGTAAGAGAGTTACTGTAGAACGGAACATAAAAAAATATCTTTTTTTTTTCAGACATGTTTTCAGACATTATGTGGATGGCTACCAGTACAAAAACACCCGAATGACAAATGTTTATTATTATATTACTTTTTTATTATGTTTGTTCCTGAGTTGCTTGTTTATTAAAACTACCGCAGTTTAGTCTATCTGGACAGATTCTTCGGCTCTTGACCCTGCTTACATCTGAAGGACGACAGTGAAAAAGTCAGTTTTCATCATTGATGTTCGGGGCCTGCTGACTTGAGCAAATGTCAAAGCACAGGCACAGGCACAAACATGAATGAGGCTCTTCAAACGGGGTGATGAATTCTGAGCTTCTTTTTGGTATTTTAGTATGATGCAGATGTTTCATTATGATCTCAAGAAAGTATTTAAAATTGTGCAAAGATATGTCACAGAAAATATGTTAACTTAAGTCTGGTGGCAGGGCCACTGAATTAGACATAGTCTGGAGGTATCGAGGCACAGCTGGCTACAATGTCTGTAAAATAAGCGGGCCAGGCGCCCACGGGTGCTCAGCATTGAGTCCGACATGTGGCCATTTCATAAAACCCCACCCTGTCTCTCTCCCACTCGCTTCCTGTCTAGATGTACTGTTCTATCCAGAAAAAGCAGAGTCCAAAACTATTATGTTTGGGAAACAACAAAATATAGCTAGAAGGGTTTTTTTAAAGAATGAAGAGAATCTTTATTTTTCACAATCTAAATCTAAGGAAATGCATTCTGGGTAATTGATCTTTCCTATGGGCAAAAGAAATACTGAGAAAAAAGCTACAGTGTACTGGACTCAACTCCAGACAGACTTGAAAAGTGAGTTAAGTTAATTTTCTTGCAGGTTTGTCTGGTTTCACCCTGGCTAAGAGGAAGGGTCATGATTTGAGAATCTCTACCTGTGGTGATGTCATGATCAATGCCTTCCACAGACACAGAGGCGTTGGAGATTGGGTTCCCCTGGAGATCCCTCACAAAGCCAGACACACCACGGTGGACCTGCCACAAACAAATCACACATGCATATGAAGCAAAGACATACATACACACACACACACACACACATACTGGTCGTGAGGCACACACACCTGCTGAATGTAGCTGACTAGCGAGTCCTTGTTCTGGTCCCAGTAGAGCTTGAGGGTGTCTTCAGGAGGGAACTTCTCACAGCTGAGCTCCAGAGTGATCTCAAAGCAGTTACTGCTGAGGTAGTTAAAGTCTTGCATGCCTGCACTCACACACACTCAAGCAGTTAGGATTGCAATTCAGTCTCATTGCATCGCAACGCTTCCCTGACACAAGAGCACAATGCACTGCAGGGGAAGCCACTCAATCGTGGTGATATATGATATGAATACTACTCATATACAGAAATAGCTATGTGGTATAAGACGGATAAGACGTGTTAGTGTTTCTCTGGGTGTTTACCTCCAGGCACACTGTACCAGGCCCCTCCGTTGGTGATGCCCTCCTTGAAGCTTGAGTCGTCATCGTTCTTCCTGCAGGGGGCTCGGTTGGGGTCAGACATGACGGGGTTCAGGCTGGAGTAGGCGCGAGCCAGGCTCTTGAACACCACATCATCAGGACTTGCACTGTACTCATGTGTAGAACCTGAGAGGAAGGGCCAAAGACAGATCGAATCTGATCCAATCTTGCTTTCCTTGTCCCCACTAGTCAGCTTGAGCTGCTTCGTTTTTCACATTTTCTTATTCCTGCGTATATCTTTTTCCTCAGTGACCTTGAACAACAGTGCTCCGGGTTAAAATGTGCTGGTATTTCCTTTTAATATGTCTGTCTCAATATGACTCTGTGGCAACACATCATAAATGAGGTCAGAGACGAATTCTGAACTATCTTTGGTACAGTGTTGTAAAACCCTGCATCTGAAAACATGAATGTTTTGCAATGGCCTTCAGGGTATTGGAATCAGAATTTATGCTTTATTATTTTCAGTCATGCTGTTTATGTTGTTATGTTTGTGCTAGGCCTGACTCAACTAGCTATCCACATATGACACGACTGTTTTGATTTCATTCTGTTCCTTGCCGTTCCTGTCATTAGAGATAAGGTGGAACATTATGTTCTTGGGTTGTTTTGGTACTTGCACTGTCTGTGTTTGTCCCCTGCAGCAGTGGCTATCTGCTCTAGTGTACCACACTGGCACTAATCATGGGCTGATTCAGTGGGGCCCACGTCAACTGGGATGACCAACGTCACTTTCCATCAACCTGGAACTGTACTTAAAGTCAGGCTATTTCCTTCTCTACTTAGAACGGCTGGTGGATCTGTATGTGAAGCATGCTGTCTCCTTTAATGTGCATCATTGTAAATCTGTTCCTGATTTTTCTAACCGTCGTCTGACTTGCTTTATTGATGGAACCTAAAAACTATGATGGCTATTCATTAAAACCATTTCATCTCATCATGAATCTTTGTTGTGAACGGGCCTCAGCAAGGCATATAGAGAATACACCACACACACACACACACACACACACACACACACACACTCTTTCTCTGTGTTTATACTCCATACACCTGCAGTAGCATCTGTAGTCCATTACTCCCAGTCTCTATAAAACTGTGTGTGGGTGTGGAGCACTGACTCATAAATGTGTAACGAGTCTGTATTAAACTCCATAGGACTTGTGTGTGTGTGTCACACAAGCACTCACACCCTGCACATTAGTCCAACTGCTGAGCTCTAGTTGCTAGGTACAGGATGTGTGATGTTGGAGCGTACCACTGCGCGTCTCATCGTAGGGGTAGTTAGCCACCACATCTCCACCATGCAGGTTAGCAGACAGGACAAAGGGAATGTCCATGATCCAGTGGATGACAGATTTGGTCTCAGGAGCCAGCTGAAACAAACAAACAAACATACACACACACACACACACTATATCATCACATTAAATTAAGGAGTGGCATCTCAAACATCCAACCTTCTGCATAGATCTCAGTACTTTTACCATATCATACTTCTGTCTCTCTCTCTCACACACACACACACACCATATCATCACATTAAATTATGGCATGACATCTCAAACATCCAACCTTCTGCATAGATTTCAGTTCTCTTACTATATCATACTTCTCTCTCTCTCTCACCCCCACACATACACACACACACACACACACACACACACACACACACACACACACACACACACACACACACACACACACACACACACATACCTTGCTGTTCTCATCCACAGCCTTCTTCATGTTCTGCAGCAGGTGATTGTTGGGTCCTCCATCTCTCTCGTTCATGTAGACAATGCGGTCCAAATCAGGGAAGTTCCGATTGAGATCTATACCCTGAGCATTACTGCGGCCCACAAACCAGTCTTTCATCTCACCGGACTACACACACACACACACAGACACACACACACAAACACACACACAAACATGCGCACACAAGGATGGGGAGACAAAATGAAGAGAAAAATTAGGTTAGGCAGGACAAACAATGTTGTAGTTGTGAGGATGTGTTGGTTTTCTTTTTTAAGTTCAAGCACATATGAAAATCTGATATAATTTTTGTAACACATTCGTGTGTTTCTGTGGGGTGTGGGGTGTATGCACCTGCATATGTGTGTATCTGTGTATGTGCATATATGTGTGTAGGGTAGGTGTGTGTGTGTGTGTGTGTGTGTGTGTGTGTGTGAGTGTATTCAACGTGTGTGTGTGTGTGTGTGTGTGTGTGTGTGTGTGAGTTGTTACCTGAGAAGCAGCCTTCTCAAAGCCATCTGGGTTCATGGAGGGCATGATGTGGATGCGTGTGGAGTGGATGAGGTTGATGATGGTGTCGTTGCCCTGCTGGTACTCATTGCACAGGTGCTGGGCCAGGTTGATCAGCAGCTCTCTGCCCACTGCCTCATTGCCGTGCATGTTCCCAATGTACTTGAACTCTGGCTCACCTGCAACACACACACATACAGATATAGACGACACCTGGAAAAATATTACTCCAGCACTATCAAACACACTCTCTCTCTCTCTCTCTCTCTCTCACACACACACACACACACACACAGAGGGGTCTAGTGGCCGTTGGACGCAGAGGTAAAGAGTTTCCCCACTTCTTGGAACTGATCATTTATGTATTTCCTCTTTTTTAATATTAAGCAATCATTTATAACATTATATTGATAAGGCGTTTTTACCAGTGGTACCGATAAGAGCACACATCAAGCAAACCTCTCCAACTTAACATTATAAGATGACCCTAATCAAACAGTGATACTACTTTGGAATTAGGCAATATCATTAAATCACATAACCCCACAAAAAAATCCCCACTACAGCTCTGAACACACACACACACACTCACACACGCACACACACACACGCAAAGCCATAAGTGACAAATGAACACAGAGAGAGCTTTAGGAAGAAACAAGAAATCAAATATAGGTACAAAAACGAATGGGAGCTATACGGGAATGGCTTTGAAAACACGTATATGATGACATGTTGTACATGGCATCAGGAGCGTTAAGGTAATCAGTAATCTAGAGCATTTCAAACTGGCTTAATTTGGCACAGGTCAGGGTCAGGGAGGATATTCTGTCTGCAAGTACAGTGACTCCATTACTACTAGTTTTTAAAGAGTTTTATTATATTCATTATACTTTTATACTTCTCACCGAGGCTACTATTGCATGAGTGAGTCATACTAAATTAAAAATGTGCTATATTATATGCCAGTACAGTACTTACAGTAATTAAGACCTAAACAGGGTAATCTATGACAACGTCTAATGGTTAGTCATCAGCTTCCTTTTCTATTATGAGTAATTATATTTCTTCTATTATATGAGTAATGAGTTCATCTTATCTCTGTTAAGAAAATCTTGTGTGTGTGGAAACATGCAGGCCATCTCACACTGCGGGGGACAGCGTCCCGTCCAGTGTGCCGAGCTGTGAGCAGGCTGACCTCTGGAGTCCACACAGGCCGCAGACACAAGGACTAGTAAGCCTAAAAATGTTTTCATTCTAACTACCTCAATCTGGTAGCTCCATGGCATGACCAAATACAAACACACACACTTTCAGAAATTCTAACCACCTCAATCTGGTCAGCTCCATGGTATGACCAAATACAAACACACACACTTTTTCAGAAATTCTAATTGCCTCAATCTGGTAAAGTTCTGACGAGGCTTCCATGAAAGTCTCTGGTCTCTCTTCTCCTTCCAAGAAACACAAAGACAAACACACACACACACACATTTGCTCTGTCATAGTTTCCTACTCATGTTCATAGCGAGAATTTTCTTTTCTGCTTGTTTATCATGCTTTAGTCATTTGTTTATCCTCTGACTCAAGACCTGACCTGACCTGAATGTACTGACTGTACATTTGTGCTGGTGTCCTGAATTCTACCTGTGTCCCATTTCCTGCCTATGGTGTGTGATGTGTGTCTGTACTTTATCCCATCCTATCCTGTCAGACTGACTGTTAATCACTACTGACCTGTTTCTCACAGACAGTTCCTCTCCAACACGCACACAGACACACACACTCACACACACACACAGCTCTTGCCTCAAGCCTTGGGCTTGGGCCTTCAAGACTCTCTCACTGTCCTTTCTGTCACATAGAAGACAAAGGTGTGTAGATTTGAAGAAATCTGCCTTTGAAAGGCAATATGGCATGTCATTCTCCGTGACTATTTCACCATTCATTTCAATGCCTAAAATAGACTAGCCTAGAACTCTTATATTACTAGTGCAATATGTGAACATGTCATTTCAATTGAAAACGTCATGATTTATATGGGCTTCATTTTGAAATACCCTCCTTTAATTAAGATGAGAGGTATGTGGTTGTACGCATTTTGAGTTATGCAAAACCAGCATTTTGCATGTGGGGCACACACACTTATAAATGCACAAACACGTGCGTGCGATGGACATGCACTTGCACACACACATACACACACACAATCAACAGCCCACATGAAACAGCCCAGATGCGGAACAGATGGGGGCTTATAGCTGCAGGGGTCCTCATGGAGCAGCTTTATAGGTGGAGTCTCCATTTCCATGCACACACACACATACACATAAACACACACATATACACACACACAGATTGAGCACAGTGTAGTGTCACATTACTAACCTTGGTTGTGTGTGCTGCCTGACAGTGAGTAGATTTACTTGCTTGAGCTTTTATGGTGTTTTGGTATGCGGGCAGAAGAAGTCATTTGAGGACAATCGTGATCTTTTGGAAACATATATCGAATAACCGGGCAAAATACGGACAGATCATCATCTATTATCATCTATTGTTATTTGTTAAATAAAAATCCCTTAGTTGTCCTAGCCTGTACATGTGTGCACCCTTGTATGCTCTTGTGAGTATGTTTGAAAAACAGAGGGAGTGAAAGACTGATGTTGAGAGAGAGGGAGAAGGGGGAGTGGTGATTGATGGGTCTTTTCCAGGCACACAACGAGCACTAAACACATGAAGCCAGAAGCCAGAAGAGGAAGTGAACTCTATATACATTTCCCATGATTCAGTGAGGTAAAAAGCCTAATAAACAGTAACAATGAGCACAGAAATAGAATATGTGAAGCCCAAAGATGGAAACTCCTTTCTCAAAGCACTGGATCAAAACATCTCCAAAATCCTACTACAGTAGCCTTTGTCTCAGATTTGCAATAGGGAATTGTGATTTTATTGGATTATGACATCGTGAAATAGATGATGATTCCCATTAGGGCTAAGGCTATTCACAGTAACAGTGAAAGACTTTCCAATGTCATTCCACAATATTATTATATAATAATATTAACTGTATTTCCATATCCTGACTAACAGTCAATAAAGCTGGAACTGAGGCCTGAGAAGTGATTGATTTCTGATTCATGCTCACAAGCTACCAGTCACCACTGTCCTCCTTGTCATCAAGCAAGACTGGTGCAAAGAGTGTTTTTCAAAATGATAAGATCCGTAATGTTAGCCTGATGAATCAGCCATTTCCACACTGTTTTACTTTGTGCACAGCGTCTGAAACCTATTAATTGCCATGTATTCGCTTCACGGTGAGTTTCTGCTTTAACCAGTTGCTACTGTTTGGTCGTGACGTATGTTACACACTGGATATTATCGCTTTCCCTCTATCGCACTCTGCCTGGCTCCCTGACGCAGTGGTGGAGTTAAAATAAATTGTGCAGAAGCACACGGCAACACTAGCCTGGCTACCATAACGTCACTGACACACAGAAATCCTTTCCCACTTTCAAAGCAAAACACTTCTCAGCCCTCTACCTTCCTTGACCACAAATTCACAGCTGACACATTCACTTTATTCTTCACTAACAAAGTCAGGTCTATCAGTGACCACTTTTCTGGACCACTTAGAGAATCGCAACCTGTCTCCTCCAGTTAGAAACACAATTACTAATCCAACATGTCTCTGCCCCCTGCTTAAGGGACCACTAAAAATAAAAACAGTCCTGGAAGTCCTACCACATTTCCTTAGCCTCACCTGGTTTATGGCATATTACACAACAATTAGGTCCGGTAGAACTATTTAACAATTTCAACATATAAGCAATATAATAGCTGTGGTTATCATGAGGATATCCACGAACAACCTCACTCCCACTTGTGTTATATTGCTTAAACATACACACATCATGCCAACAGTCACACACACAGACACACGCATGGAGATGCCTTACTGGTCTTCGACACCTTCAATGTCTGTATCTCACTACCTCACCACAGAGGTGCCCCAAGGCTTGGTGCTAGAGCCCTTTCTTTTTGCCATGCACACCGCCACCCTAGGTCCAAATATCAACTTAATATTTATGTATTTCCACATATCACTGCTACGCAGATAATACCCAACATTTTCGGTCAGACTAGCACTACCTAGTACCTCTCCTCTACATTGCATTTCACTGCAGGGCTCAGTCAGGGTACTCTCCTAAGGCTTCGGTTTGCTTATAAAGAATTTTCTTCTGACTAATCAGTGAACAGAGGTAGGGTTATGAAAGCAACACCAATAACTGAAGGCATGCCCAATAGTTTTAAAGTTCAAAGAAAGTACTTGCCCACCAGGAAGCAAACGAATGCCTATTGCACAAGGGAAACAATATGAAAGAGTCTGGTCGACCAAGGTCTCAGCACAGATTTTAGACTGTTTCTAAGTCATCTCCTCATGGATAAAGGAATACCACCTTTTCCAAGGTTGACTATTCACCTCTGGAATATTTCCAGGCCTAAAAAGAACCATTCAGTTGTGGGCAGTCCAAATTAGTTAAGGAGTGGTAATTATGCATTATGGTTAATGTGGGAGACAAGGTGTCTGGCAAAAATATGGCTCTGTAAATGCATACATACACATAATAGAATAAAGCAAAGTGATATTAATGCCTCTTTTGGGGCATTAGGCCTCAAGGTGTCCGGTTCTATCCCCCGACCAGTAGGAAAAATGTGCCCAGGGGAAGACTGAGCATCGTTCTCCCATGCCCACAGGTGCTTTTGAGCTAATACAGAAGACCATTAAAAAGTTTATATTGTGACGTTATGTGACACTCCCACTTATGCAAACTGGATTAATCCATGGTTGCTCCCATTTTAATGTATTATGTTGCTCTATCCTGGTCAGTATTCAGTGATCTTCAGTGACACGACAGTGTGTGTATCACCTCACTATGTGCTCACTGTGTGCTGTGTGTGTGTCACAAATTCACAGATAGGAGTGCATGCACCCTGTTTTCCTCACAGGATCAAAAGAGTATCCATATATATTGTATTTATGGTCTGTAAATACACATTTAGTATAGACTCTATAGCATACTATCTATCTATACATCTATACTACATATATCTATCTATCTATCTATCTCTCTCTATCTGTATATATATATATATATATATATATATATATATATATATATATATATATATATATATACACTCTCTTACTGGTATATATTTGTTTTTATTTTATTTTGTAATATTACACACTCACACACACGCTCATACATACATGCAGACCAACTGAAGTGGAATGGTGATACATTAATTTCTGACATCAGTAAGGTCCTTTGTCATGACTGGAAAACATCCTCCATCACTAGATAGAGACAGCAAACTGAAGCAGTAATGTGTACAGAGTAGCCCAAGCAAAACACACAGTGAAAGAGAGAGAGAGAGAGAGAGAGAGAGAGAGAAAGAGAGAGAGAAAGATGTTCAAACACATACACAGAGACAGAAAGACAGAGAGGACACAGGCACACAAGAAGAGGAGACAGGAGATAGACAGAGAGAGTAAATGTAAAATTAATCCCCAAAATAAATCACCTTGCATAACACTGAAACACAGCCTGTTCATCTTTCTCATCCACTCCTCTCCTCCCTTTCTCTCACTCTCTCTCACACACACCCACAACTCACAACACAGAGGGGCGGGGGTACTGCATACTGCATTTCCTGATCAAACAAGGATGGATGACAAGGTTCCTCATTAAGCATGACTTTTCACACTGACTGCACTCAGCTCAAACTGCAAACACACTTTCCCATCATGCATCACCACACATCTGTGTTTGGTTCCCTGAAGCTCTGAGTGCAATATGGCTTAAATTTCCATTTTAATGATACTGTAGCTCTGGACAAGATTTCAAAATAAATTTACCTCATTCATAGAGCACTAGTCTCTCTCCCTCTCTCTGATGAAATCGTCTGGCCATTCTCCTTTTTGGCTGAGGACAGTGCATGTTTTTCATTACTGTTGTTGCTGATGGCCCTGTGGATTCCCTCTCCGTGCTGAAGTTGGACCAAATTAGATCTCCACAGAACACCATCAAAGAACCTGTCCCCTACTTACTGATGTCTAACTTTGAAAATCATAAATCCTAAACTGGCAGTGTGTCTGCCTTCATCCTGATCATTTGCATAAACAAATCACATGCTTTCTGTAACTTGTGTAACTATTTGCAACCCATCATATGTCGTGCCCAATTGTAATGTTGCCTTCATAGCATTTGTGTCATATTACCAGTCTTTGTTGACTAGACATGGGTGTGGACATTATATCAAGCACATTCTGTAGAGAGGCATCTGGGCCTGACATTGTTTATCAGTGGAGCCATACAACTATAGGCCAGAGATGGGACAGCTGTTACCGATCTCTTTATGGATATTGTTCCCAACAGGAGGGTTCTCCTTTGACTTGGACTCTTTTTGCATTCATGACAGTTGAATATTTAACAAATCTAACATGCATGTGTGAGCCATGAAATAATTTCACTTCACACACAGGGGTGGGAATTGATAGGATTTTATCAGTATGATGCTTCTGTGATAGTATTGTTGATACTGCTTAGTCTGATTCTTCATCAATTCTCTGACCAATTCCTTACAGTAGAGAATTCAGTCTACACTGGTTTTCAGTATCAACAAATAAACTTAGAACACAGACTATTACTTCAGTGGCCATAATGTTTTATTAGAATGAGGTGAACCATGTAGAACTGTGTTGCCTGGGTCACTTCAACTTTCAGAAAGACAAGTCAGTCATGATCTCAAAACCATGCTGGCACTGATAAGAGGAATTAATAAGGTCAAAGGCACACAATTCCAGTAGACTGAAGCATTAGATTCTCAGTTCTACTTGATACCTGTCACTGTATTCCCAGTCCTGTTCACATTTAGGACATATCCCAGATTCAACAGGGTTAAGTTAACATGAATGTAGTGGGTAGTTTTTTCAGATTATGAATGTATGGTTTTAGGTTGGTCCATTGTTGTTACACATAAACCACCCCTCTCCTCCTGGCCAAGGCTGAAAGCTGAAACAAGTTTTGTTTCAAGTATGTTTTTCTGGTCCACCCGGGGCTATTTCTCAAACGTCTGCTTGGTAAAAGGTCAGTCTTTCCCAAAAGGCTGTTTCAGTGTTCAGGCAGTGCAATCCCAATAGTGTTTCTCTAAAACTCAATTCTAAGAACATGTATAAGAGACAAGTTATTTATGTTTTGTGAAAACCCAAGAATTATTCACCTTCAGCTGGACCTGCTTGACATCCATGTCATCATTGGCTTTTTTTGTTGTTGTCTTTATACAAGACCAGATCAAAGTAACATGCTGTGCTGTGAAATGTTTGACTTTTTAATCCATACATACACCCACACACATCCACACTCATACGCATACATACTATGAATATGTGTGTATGCATGTGTGTGTGTGAGTGTGTGTATGCGTATGCGTGTATGGCTACACAGTGGGAACAGATGGTGTGAGCGAGACACAAGGCATTGCTTGCTTAAGTCCTCTCCAGCCAACCACACCAGTGCACGGCACAACCCCCAGCCATAAGCCGATCTGTCGCCACGGAAACGACTATTCCTGCCTCACCTCAGATTTCTCCATTACACCATTACACTGTCTGTTCTGGCATAGAACACATGGAGGAAATGACATGGAACTGAAATATTGTACAATATTAGACATTCTTCTTTTATGGTTATTTCACTACAGACATCTCAATCTGTTTGTGTGTGTGTGTGTGTGTGTGTGTGTGCAGCCACCACTGGAGAGCAGCTGGTCGCTCTTGGTAACAAGGCAAGGGCACTTGCTGAAAGTCATCTGGTAGCAATAAAGGCTCCATCCATCCAGTGACTCACTTTCAATGCACACACACTCTCAAACGAACAGGGGATGAACTGGGCTATTTTAGTCACACTTACCCCTCTACGGCACCCCCTTAATTAACACACACACACACGAAATTTCTACCCAATCCCTACAAGACAAGTAGTGAGCATCAACCAAGATGAATTTCAATGAATGAAGCAATCTCTCTGCAGTGCTGCATTTGCACACTGCCTGGAAATCATTATTTTTACTCAACAGCTCATTTTTGTCCTCTGGGGTCCCATGGGGGTACTGCTAAATAATGGTTCCAAAGAAAGCAGGGAAACCTTTGATTTCACTGAGACTAAAATCTGTAGACACTCTCGGTCAATTTAATTGTTTTGTGGACAACAATGTAAGACTGATGCCATTCTAAAGGCTGATTGAGAAAATTAAAAGCCTGTACATGACAAACTCTCCTATAGGTTTAAGAGGGAACACCAAGCCAATCCCCCCACCCCCACACACACACCTCCTCCCCGCTGATGGACCCTCAGGCTTTGATCTCTGGAGTGTGGGGGAGTAAATAATGAAGGTCCTATTGCTCATTGGTACGCATAACCACCATCTTTTAATGTGTAAAAACATTATTATTTAATTACTATTGTTATTACACGTTTGTTTACTTATTTATTTTTAGACATTGAGTTTGGTGCTTCACAAAACCCTGGACATTCTTTAGTTATTTAATGAAGCGAGTTATTTTTACCACGCAAAATGGCGACCAGATACATCACATTTACGCTAACCCTGCGCTTGCACATCCAATACACTGACGTTACCTGTAGATTTTTCTCCTGATATTGTTTCGGATAGAGGGTGTCTAATCCTATTTTAAAAGTGTAAATGCCATGCAGACGTGGAACAAAACACCTGAACCCATCTTGCACTGTGCCTGCTACCTGTGCCAGAAATGCAAGACAGACTTTCAACCTTCATTTGCTACAAAATGACTGAGAACTGTATTGGAGACAAAAAGATAATTTGAGTCCAAATTTATATGTTATCTGGCCAGATAATTTTAATTTATCCTATTTTATTTCACCAGATGAATAATCTACCAAATGCGCCTTGGCTGTCACCAAGAGATTGACAAGAGTGTAGGTGGACTGACTGACCTGGTTCGTGAACTCCAGGGTTGTCGGACATCTCCAGGACCAGCAGCTCGCGGCCCTCAAAGCTTTCACCGATAGTGTAGATACGCGAGATGGACGGACACTGCAACCAAACTGACACAAGCGCCTTTCGCATCTCATCGTAGCGATGATACTCGAACGAGATGCCGCCATCTCCGCCCGTGCTACTCGGGGCTGCATCTGATAACAGCCCTGCGAGCGCTCCACAAAACACCACCGAAAGAACAAACCTCATGTCGTCTCACCGTCTAGGCTTCTCCGTGTTTGCCTCTTTATAAAGCTTTCTCTCGTCACCTGTAATTGTGTTTTCCTTTCTCTATGCCACTGATAGTGTGCGTCGTGTCAGTATCTTGGTCGTGCGCAGCAGCAGTTGAGCGGATCTGTGGTGATGACAATGCGCGTGTCCGTGTCTGACGCTACCTGTCTGTTTCTGGAGAACAGCCCAATGTCGACTGCAGAAGCGCGTCACCACTGGCTGGAATCCTTGCAAGTGCGCGATCCCGCAAAGAGTGACACTGCATACAGGGGCGTGGTCTGCCTTTGACAAGATAAGGCACTGTACAAGGCAAAGGTAGGCCACCATCAGGAGGAAAGTGATACCACCAATTCAGTCAAAAGCTATTTTATTGAGTGAGTTTAATGGGCATTTTTTTCTAACCTAGAAAAAACTGTAAATTTGCTTACCAACACTATTTCCGTGTCCTGTAGGCTACAAATAAAGTGATATTAAAATTCAGTCATGATCGGATAACTACATAGGATACAACATAGGATGCAAACACAGAGGCTGAATTACAACTGATATCAAAGTTTTTATTTTCATTCCAAGGCAAAGAACATTTTAACATTTAAATGAGAACGTGATCAGTCCACATTCACAAAGTCAAAGGTTGTTACAGGTTGTGGGGTCCACCTCCCTCTGAAAATGAGGCCTATGTAAAATCCAATACAAAAGGCAAAATAACCATATAATGGAAAAACCTCAGTCCACCACACCACAAGGGAGGGAATATATAAACAATCCGATTGTTTTCAGGAATAAGGAATGTAAAGTGCTTATAAATCACACCACTGCAAGCTTCTGAGCAAGCAACTGTCCTTGATGTAAGCATTTCAGTCTGTTTAATAGGTCTGAACATGGTGTGTGTGTGTGTATGTCTGTTAGGTTGTGTTAGAAGCACACAAATCCAGAGATCAGTTAAGCCTCACAATAAAAATGTGCATTTGTGAACCTTCTCTGCTCCTACAGTTATATGTATGTATTCAAAGACTTCTCCATGGACATACACTGTTACACTTGTCACCCTCTCTCTCTCATTCACCCTCTCACTCACTCTCTCACTCACTCACTCTCTGTGTCACTCATGTCCACTCCCACAACCTCACTGCTGTTTTATTTTCTGCTGATGTTTGTGGTACTGGGAGTCTGTGTTGAAGAGCTTGTCCCACCACGTGAAGGTGGAGCCATAGTTCCCAACAAAGTTCATGTGATGGAAGTCATGGAATCGAGCTCCAGCATAGAAGGGGATGAGGTGTAGAGGGTTCAGAGGAATGTCATAACCACTGCAAAAGAGCAACATTATTAAAAAACAAAACAAAATAGAACATATACTGACAATACATATTTTACTGCATAATTTAAATAAATAAACAACCAGAATAAGATACAACATTATTATATTCCAGTAATGGCATAGATTTGTAATCTTTTTGGAACAACCTTGCGTCGTTGGAGACCAAAATTGCTTTTTAAAGAAAAATTACCACAAGAGGGCAGTATTGCATTTAAAATATATATCTGTATGAGCACAAACATGTTCATGGCAATTATGGCATTTTATAGTCTGGCAGCTCTGAAATATCCTTCCACACTGATAAATTGAGAGAGACATAAAGAAAGAAAGGGAGAGAGAGCTGTATTCACCTGTGTACATCAATGGTCTCCAAAAGTCTGAAGGTGACCCAGGCCCAAAGCAGAACCACATGGTTGCAAAAGACCATAATGCCAATGAAGAATCCTGCACCCAGTATTAGAGTCTCCAGCGGGTGAGCATATTCAGCTTGCATCCCAAAAGGAGACTGAACATACATACACACAAATACACACACACACACGCACAAAGAGAGAAAGTGAAAGATTAGATTTAATTTAGTACTCCCTGTCTCTCTCTTTCAAAATGAAAATTCAGAAGTTGTTTAAAGGCATGAAAAAATTAGCACTAAGTTTTGTTGAAGCAGTAAAGTTGTAAATTGCAAAGCTAATACAACAATCAACAAATAAAATTGATTTGCCTTTGTCAATGCCATGGATCACATTATGTATGTGTGTAGGGGGCGATCTGTAATCCCTCCCCTGTGTTGAGATCCAAATAAAACTAATAAAATGTGTGAGAATCTGTGTATGTGTGTGTGTGTGTGTGTGTGTGTGTGTATGTATGTTACTCACAGTGAAGTCATGGTGGACTTTATGGATGTATTTGTAGATTCTGCGATGATGCAAAGCTCGGTGCAGAAAGTAATGCCAGGTGTCTTCAATCACAGCACAGCCAAAACACTGGGCCAACAACATCGGCCTGCGTTCAAAAGGACAAAACTTTTATTAGTTTGAGAAACAATAATATGGCCTCAATAATGACTTTAGACCTGTGTTCAGATAAGCGGGGAGAAGATCTATCACTAGTGAGATCAGGTTACTACCTATATGACAATCAAACAGCTTGCAAACAAACATCAACACAGACGGCACACCACAAAAGCTTATGAACTTGTCTTGTCAAAGGGGAGAAGGAGTGGTATCTACATCATTTCACTATATATATATACTGTAATGAATTTGAAAATAACATTATGATTATTACCACATACATCAACACACATTAATACTGTTGTTTTAAGTCGTGCATAACTCATAAATGTCACCTGAGAATTGCAATAAATCAACCCAAAAGGTGGCCTAGAAATCTAGATGTACCCTAGCAGTAGCAAATGGTTTTGCTATGCAGGTATAGAACTGCCTCAGTAGCTGTTCTCCTAAGTTTGGTCAGACCAATCACATCATTCTATCCTTGTAGACAGTTGCCTAGATGTACCCTAGCGGTAGCTTATCAGGCTACATATTGCATGCAGAAGCAGTTTTAAAAGACATTCGCTGATTCTGCCCCTTGGATTGAGCCCAGTATTGGTAAAAGCCAGACTATACATTTTGATGGCTTATCAAGCTTCAATGACACTGTCATTGTGCATGATAATGACAACAAAAAACACTGACTGTAATAACTGTAAAAAAAGAAAGGAAAAGAAAATCTCTATGTGTGCCTGTGTAGTTTTGTTTACTGAATATAAATATGTCCACTTTGCCCGTGAAAATATTTAGCCTAGTAAGCTATGGGCTCTTATTTTCCACAATGCGCATGAATTAGTTTTAAATTAAACCCTTTTAGTGAAACTTCTAAAAAACAACAAAGTTGCATTTACTGAAGACTCACCCTAGATCATAATTACTCCGTAATTACTTAATATATTACATAAAGGGCTACATTATTCATTTCTGCTCCACCATTCAGCATCATTAATTTGCAAGCATCAGGCTCATTGTCTGTACACTGGTCTATGAGAACTTCCTCGTCTATGCATCTACAGTAATTCTGTAATATTGTTGTGTTTCATGTATTAAATTAGCAAAGTTTTTACCCAGTAAATAAAATGATCATTTGTTTGTCCTGTTGGTATGAATTTGTTGTAAATACTTTTACAAACTAATACATATAATGTAATTATAAATGTAAATACTTTTACAAACTAATACATATATGTATGTGTGTGTGTGTACATGAACTCTTACCAGCGGGGCATTGAGTCCCAGTCATACGGGATATTGAAGAATTCAGTGAAGTAATAAGTTCCACAGATCAGAGGCAGTTGGATGCAGAAGTGATTGAAAAGCAGCATCTTGAAACACTTCCACTGTTTCTCCCATGTCTCCGGCTTATCCTACACACACACACACAAACCTTATAAACCTTATGAATATGTGTGATTATAAAGGTGTCATATCATTTGAATGCGGTGTGTGTGAATCCTGAATGTTAGGGCCAATGTTCTGGTGTACTTGTGCTCTGGCTAAGCTGTCACTTAGTCATACGTAACTTACACTGCAAAGTGCATTTATGCATTTAGCAGATGCTTTTATCCAAAGAGACTCACCTCTTTGCTACCAGCGCCCCAAATTTTAACATCCCAGTACAATCCAATACAATCTATGTTGTTCAGAAACTCAATCAGAATAAGGCCTTTAGTGCTGCTTACCGGCTGAATCTTGTATTTCTGCATGAAGGGAAGGAACTGGAACAGGAAGCCGGGCAGGCAGAAGAGAAAATAGATGAATTCATGCACAATCAGCGAGCCCCAAGTGGCAATCTGGAACTTGGTGTAGCTCTGAAGCATGTGGTTCCAGGCCTGCTGGAGAGATTGCTGCAGAGGGTTCTCTGGCAGAACGGAGTCCACATAGTCAACTGCCAAAAGGGCAGAGGACAGGATTGTCCCAGTCCCATTCACTTCCATGACTGAGGAACATGGACCAAGAAAAGAGAGGGCGTTTTTTACCATGAGTTAATGTTCACTCTGAACAAACAGATTTAGCAGCCTACTGTGTGGCTACATATTACCGCTAAAATCACCAGTCCTATCAGATATCCTAAAATCCATCCATCAATGTTACTACAGGCCTATTCTTCAACAAGCAAGATGTGGTGCACATGTGTCAATCAACTACTTATGCAAACAAAACGTCACCCATATATATATATATTGGGTATATTGTGACCAGATAACAATATACAAGTGTTTGATTATCATATATTGTAGAAGCCTATCCTAAATAGATCAACTAAAACACTGGATATTTCAGCAACTCGTATGGCGCATACGCATCACTTTAAGTTGGCTACATCACGGTTGCCAAATGGGGTCCAACACGCACATAAAAATATCCTCAAGAACACACTTTTGGATTGAATTTACGGTAAAAAAAAAAAAAAAACAACTTCTTACTGCTTTATTCTTCCGCCATAAATTTTCTTTTGGATCCCTATTATACTATCGCTGCCTTGGACTTAGTTCTCCACACACAGTACACACTTAGGACTATACGACAGCAATATTGTGTTATTAAATTCCATTCGTTAATCATTTGAACAATCTCATAAAGAAAAAGACACTCACCGGTGTTCACCAAGGCAGCAACCTCTACCTGAAAAACAACAGAAGCAGGGCGATTAATGAGGAATAATTTCAAGGCAAAGGATTGGATGAGGTGGGAGGAGTTACGCGTCACGGAGCCAAAACAGCGAGTCGATTGGCGAGCTGTATGGAGTGATGATAGTGAGACGGTGAGTTGCTGGAGCAATAGCCAATCAGGCATTGGTCAGCCTTTCATAACCTGCGCAGTTTGCAAGGAGAGCGCAGCACAGCGAAAAGGACCATGGTGTGGTATAGGCGGGTCTTACAGAATGCGGAAGGTGTGTCTTGCACTATGCTTGGGTTTTACATGTCTCCCAACTTCAGCTCATACTGTGACACACCTGCGCAGGGCTTCATTATCTTATCTTAATATTTAATCCAGCCAGAGAGGGTTGAAGCAGTCAGTTGTCTTTGATCCAGGATCATATTCAGCAATTGAATTTTAAGGCCGATGTAAATTAATTATGTAATGTCTGCTACACAGTGATCTGTTTACCAGAAGCATATTTATTTATATTATTTTAAAAACAAAATTAATTTATGAAACAATTCAAACAGTTCAACACAAACATTCCTTTATACACTGACATACAACTGCAAGTTATATTATCATAACAATTATCATAAAAAATACAAATCAATGATAGATAAATAGATGCTTAGACAAGAAAGAAAGAAAGAAAGAAAGAAAGAAGGAAAGAAAAGAAGTTTGGTCATTTTCAGCAGAAGTGGCATATACTTCACATCACATTCATAATTTCACTGATTTTACAGCAGCATTAAAACAAGTAGGAATGAAATTTCACAAACACACAGTGTAGGACCATGCAGATGCATCTCCTATCCAGGGCAACCAGATGTATGCCACAGCTGACCGCATGCGCAAAACACATTCGCATTTTTTAAAACACCAATGGAGCTGGTCTGTACAGGCGCAGGGTAGAGGGGGCTAACAGCTAACGTAGCATAGGCTTTATTATTCTGCATTAAGATCTGCAATAAAAGTCACATTTGGCAAAACGAACTCTTGAAATGTGCTGGCTCGTTTCATTCCCTTTCACAAGTGGTTACTTTAATCAGAGGCAACATAACAGCAACACAGAAATGTTACATCATGTATACATCAGTGTCCAGTGGTGTTCAGCCTAACAGTTGTGTCAGTTACATACGGAATCTGACGGGTGCAAATGCTATCCGGCTTAAGTACACATTATATTACACACGCAAAATTGATGTAAGCGTTGAGTAAAATGACCTTCGCGTCCATTGATCCTGCACACAAAAAAGATGACCAGAGACCACAGACCAGAGTCTCTCTACGGTCTTGAGGCTCAGTGTGTTCAGGTGACAGTTCATCTGCAATTAGGAATATGTTCAACAACCCAACAGAGGCCTGTCTGAACTCCTTCTTCAGTGCTCCTCCAGCTAAGTGCAATAATCCTCATCGATACTCCCAGAACGAGAGAGAGACACAGAGAGACAGAGAAACAGAGAGAGAGAGAGAAAGGAAAAAGAGAGAGAGAGAAAGAAAAAGGACAGAGTGGAGCAGAGGTAGAGAAATGACAGAGAGAATAGAAATGAGAGGAAGTATATAGAGAAGACAGAAAGAGATACATGATTAATGCAAAGTATAAAAAAATGAAATGGAAGGAGATGTTGAGAAGTAGAGAAAGAATAAGACTGGAAGGGAGGGGGGGGAGAGAGAGAGAGAGAGAGAGAGAGTCATCTCTGCACAGCCTTCTGTTGAAGCAGCTCCCAGAGGAAGTTACAGCTTCCAGCAAGTGAGCCTGAGTGAAACTGGGTGAGTACAGTACCAGCAGCACACTGCAGCCACTTCACAAGGGCTTATCGATCACCGACACGCCTGAAACACACACACACACACACACACACACACGCACGCGCATACAGACATGCATGTGTATAAGGAAAGTATCAAGCTTATATGAGCAATGTAATATTTTTTGCCAACATTAGCTACTTCACATATCAATCCATCCATCTACACACACACACACACACACACACACACACACGTATGTGTATAAGGAAAGTATCAAGCTTATATAAGCAATGTCATTTTTGCCAACATTAGCTACTTCACATATCCACACACACACACACACACGATTAGTGTTATCAACTATAATAGATTATTCTTTACTCCCCCCCCCATCCCTGGTGAGTCTGTATGCTGTATTGGGAGCTGTCTGTCTCTGTGTCTCACCTGCGTAGCTGCGTCCTGTGCTCATGCAGGTGGGCAGCAGGGTCCATTTGTCAGTGCTGGGGTTGTAGAACTCCACAGAGGCCAGGTTACAGGAGCCATCGTCCCCTCCCACCACATACAGCACGTTATTGACAGCACATACACCTGAGCATGCACACACACGCACGCACGCACGCACAAAGGGAGTACACACAAAGGTTATTATGAGTTCCAGGTGATTTCTGTTCAAAAGCATTTTATTTACATTTTATATCTACAAATTCATCAGAACTGACCTGCTGTTGCACCTCCCTTCAGTACCAAAACATTCAGTAAGCAAGTGAATTGACAAATGCAATATGTGGTCACACCAAACTCTAAGGCGTATGTGTGTGAGTATGTGTGTGCATATGTGTGTGCGTATGTGTGTGCGTACGTGTGTGCGTACGTGTGTGTGCGTATGTGTGTGATCGTGTGCGTGTGTGCGTGTGTGTGTGTGTGCGTGTGTGTGTGTGTGTGTGTGCGTGTGTGTGTGTGCGTATGTGTGTGCGTATGTGTGTGCGTATGTGTGTGCGTGCACGTGTCTTACCTGCATTCCTGCGACACATGTTCATGTCTGCCACTTGTTTCCAGGTGTTGTTGGCAGGGTCATACACTTCACAGCTCTTACGCACCAGTGGCCCGTCATGCCCACCAACTGCATACAGCAAGCCCTTTAACACACCCACACCTGCACACACAATCACACACACGCATACACGCACAAGCACACACACACACGCACAAATATTCATACATATCACATATGCCGTTTTGTGTCTGTCTATAAATAGCCAGAGAGACAGCAGGCATGCCTGCCATTAGAGGATGTGTTGGAGTGTGGTAGGACAGAGTGAGTAAGCAAGATAAACAGAGAGAGAGAGAGAGAGAGGGAGGGAGAGAGAGAGAGAGAAACAGACGAGAGAAGGCACTATACCTGCACCACTGCGACGAGTGCCCATCTCTGCTATGTAAGTCCACTCATTAGTGTTTGGGTTGTAGGCCTCCACAGTACTCAAACACTGGCGCGTAGCCCCATCATAACCTCCAACAGCATACAGAACTCCTGCCAAACCAGAATGGCAACATGAACATGTGTAAAGCACAGTGAAACAGACGGGGAGGCAGACACTGGAGGAGGGGAGAGGAGATGTGTCTGAGCACTGGAAAACGCACGTCAGGCTGGACTGTCTGTTTTGTTTTTTTCTTAACTTTTTAGTAACAATTTTTGGTAACACTTTAGTTGAATGGGACTACATAAGGCTGACACAAGCCTTGTATAAATATGACAGGACACATATCATAAACATTAATGATGCCTCATTGATATTTATGACTACTGTCATTAAGTGTCATTCAGTTTTTGTAATGTCTGCACCCCAAAGCCTGCATTTCAAGAACCAAATGACACTTAATGAATGATAATAAATTAGGTGTCATTAACATTCATGATACAGGTCATGTTATTTTCATAAAAGGCTCATGTCACTCTTATGTAGACCCCTTTAAATAAAGTGTTACCAAATGAGTTGTGGTGTGGTGACCTAGATATTGGGCAATTAGCAATTAGTAAGCAATCCTTTTACAGAAACCTTAATTGTTTATGATACTCTAGCATGTTAATGGTCCATGAATATTTCAAAATATTGAAAATATTAGTACTTAAAGACTATTTGTGTGTGTGTGTATTTATGTATGCTCGTACCTCCAACCACTCCAACACCAACACTGCTCCTACGTGTGTTCATTGGCTGAATGTGGAACCATTCATTGGCTTTAGCATTGTAGGCCTCAACTGTAGCTAGACCTGTGAAAGACATCACCATAACAACCATCACCATAACAACCATTACCATAAACAACCAAAAATTCTATTCTTTTTAAAGGACCATTTTGAAAGATGTTTTTGGTAGACTGTGGCCTACAATGATAATAATGCAAATAAACCACTGCAATAATCCTTGGCAATTATTTCACTATCGTAATGGTGTTTCATTCAGAACATAATATAATAAAAAATGAAAAACAGATATTGTTTGAGATAGGACTGTTGGGAATATATTGAATGTGTGACTAGGTCACTTAAATTGTTGGGAAAATAAATGAAAGTGAAGTACAGATACCTAAATTCTGCTGAAGTACAGTACTTAAGTATTTGTACTTAGTTACTTCCAGTCTCTGCACTCGGTGTGTCTCTGTGTGTGTGTGTGTGTGTGTGTGTGTTTGTGTCTGTGTGTGTGTTTTGTGTACCTGTGCTTCCATCAAAGCCCCCAACAGCATACAGTAAGCCATTGAGCACTGCTGCCCCTAGTGTTGAACGCCGGTCCTGCATGCTGCTTACACAGCACCACTCATCCTTCACTGGGTCATACGAGTCCACTGTGCGCACCCGCAGGGAGCCATTAAAGCCCCCCACTGCATACACCATACCCGCCATATACACCACCCCTACACACACACACACACACACGCATGCACGAGCACACACACACACACACATATACACATGCACACACACACGCGCACGCACACACACACGCAGTACAGGAGAGAGAGAGAGAGAGACGTATAAGAGTGAAATAGAAGAGTACTACATTGCCTTTATAAAGAATAGTCTTCAGAATCTTACTCATACTCTTAATTCTGGTTGACTTAATAACTTACCTTTTGTGTGTGTGTGTGTGTGTGTGTGCGTGTGTGTGTGTATTCATACATTATTCACCTGCTCTACATCTTCTGGATGGAAGCTCTGCCACCTGGTACCAACGATCCTCTTCAAAGTCGTAACACTCCACACTGCGGATGGCTTTAGGAGCCTGCCCCCCCACAACTACCATCACCTAAGAAATTTACATTTACATTTAGGCATTTAGCAGACGCTTTTATCCAAAGTGACTTACAAAAGAGGATAACATTCAAGCTACGACACAATGAAAGAACAAACAAGGGGTGCATATTGCTAACATAGAAACTGCACCATTTTAAGTTGAAAGTGCAATAGTGCAGAGAAATTAAACTGTTAAGTGCATTCTCAAACTTTACTCCAGGAGATATTCTTGGAAGAGCTGGGTCTTCAAGAGTTTCTTGAAGGTGGAGAGGGTATCAGTTGATCTGGTAGCATTTGGGAGTTCATTCCACCAGCAAATACCCCAACACACACACACACACACACACACACACACACGTGCACACGCATGCCCGCAAGCACACACACACACACACACATATGCATGCACGCACATATGTAAGCACACACACACACACACGCACGCACGCACACACACGCATTAAAATGGATATGTCAAATATGACACAACACGGTCCCAGCATGGAAATGCTGATGGGCACCACTGTATTGTGAACCCAAACACACCTTGGGGTAGCTGACAGGTGTCCTCATGCGAGTTCTGATGGTTTTCATCATGGATCTCTGGTCTGCAGGCAGCAGGTGGTACTTCATGGCCTCAATAAGATAGTCTTTACAGGCACTGCTGTTCTTAACAAGGCTCTCCTCCTCCACTCTCTGCAGTGAGACCACACACACACACACACACACACACACACACACACACACACACACACACACACACACACACACACACACACACACCACACACACCACACACACACCACACACACACACACACCACACACACACACATGATGACTAAAGGCTTTCGGCTTCAGACTTGTTCATACACCTCTTTCAAACCTCACGGGTGGGTGTCATGGGAGTGTCATGAGAATGCACAGATAGAGAAGGGCAGCGCACCTTTAAGACAGGCAGCTGCGGCAGGAAACCTGTTATAGTTTTTACTTGTTTTTAATCTTTCTATTGCTCCTCATATTGCAGTACCACCTTGTGTGTAAAGTTGTCGTGTTGTTTTCCAAGTAATTCAATAATTTAAAATTCAATCCACACCGATACTAATATTGTGGAGAGTAGACATGTAAGTGTTTGAATACTACTGTGTAATGGATTTAACCTGTGAACTCTTACCTGCACCAGGTACTCTTTAGAGAGCAGTGGCAGCCGAACATGCTCCATCAGGTGAGCCATGTGCTCCTGCCTGACGTCTTTATCATGTGTCACCCAAGCTATGACTGCTTCAAACACCTAAACAAACACACACACACACACACACAGAGAGAGAGATTAATTTCTCTGTGATTAATGTATTGTTAAATTTGAATTTAATCTAATGACTGATTCTTAAATGTTATAATTTTGCAAGACAAAAACGCCACTAAAGGAAAAAAGACCAGTAAACACACGGTCATGCTACAGTTCTTAACACTACCTAAAGAAAAGGGCTGCCCGTTGTCATAGCAACACTTTCCTAAGTCCTTCACAGCAGCTAGTAAGCTGGCTGTTGCCTTGACAACAATTAAATTACTGGGTTACTGTAACAGCTTCCTGGTCTGAAATATGAAGGGTCAAGAGCTGCAAGTATGTGTGCTCCAGAACTTAGCAAAGCATCCAAACACAGGACATCTGCAGTTGCTGTGTCTGTGTGTGTGTGTGTGTTTGTGTGTGTGTGTGTGTGTGTGTGTGTGTGTGCGTTTCATTGCCAAGCCCATGAGAGCTTGTCAGCTTGTTGAGCTAATCAGATACTAAGCGTCAGAGCTTGTGTCTCATGTAATTCTGTCAGGGTGTAAGGTGTGTGTGTGTGTGTGTGTGTGTGTGCGTGTGGGGGGGGTACCTTCTCTTCAGACGGAATGGTGAGTTTGTCGCTGGCAATGAGACTGCAAACCTGATCCGTACCCAGATTGAGAAACTCCTCACACTGAACTACTTCGGAGAAATGTTGTTCTGTAGGCAGGGAAGGACAGTTGAGCAGGGGTGGTGAGATTTAAAGTGTCAGTCATTGGTCTTCTTGACAGATTTTCCAAGAGAACGAGTGGTGTGAACAAGCACACAGTGATGGTAAAAAACATGAAAGAACTGGTTGTTGCTCTAAAGAGTCTGGGTGGATAACTGCCTCAACTACAGTGAGAGGAGAAAAGGCAATCAATACTTACAGGTCACAGCCAACACACTAATCATATTTACCTCTAATTACTACACTAACAGAGAGACTTCTTAGCCACTCGGACACACACAAAACATTCTCAGACAGAACACACACACACACACACACACACACACACACACACACACACACACACACACACACACTCACCTCTCCTTAAACAGGGAATAGTATACTGCACACACACAAATACACACAATCACACACACACACACACACACACACACACCGGCATATGTGTTGGCCTGTGTGAGCAGATCAGTGCAGGCATGTAGGTCAGCAAAGGCCCTGATGCCCAGGCAGTTGGTTGGGTGGAGCTGTGAGCTCAGGAACTCACAGCAGGCTTTCTTCACATCAGACAACTGCAGCAGGCCGGCAGCGGGCAGCAACACCTGCAGAGGGAAACACACAGTTCCCTGAGCAACACCACCGCTTGGACAAGACACACATCTGTGTGAGAGTGCGAAAGTTGTGTGTGTGTGTCATTTGGTGAGTGTGTGACAGCGCACCTGTACATTCTCCTCTGTGACCTGAATCTCAGCGGTGTAAACATAGTCTATAAGCTTGCCCAAGGTCCAGCCATCCATCTCCTTAATGCGCACACGCTTCTGTTTGCTCTCGCTCATCTCCCCTGCAACACAAAGACATGCACTTGGAGCACATGCTTCGGCACGGGCCGGACAATCACGGCCCGTCCGTCTCCTGATGCGTGTCTGGAGGGGTGGGGTGGAGACATGAGTGTGGTGTCTGACCTGTGAACATAGCGTGGAAGTACGGACTCCCTGCGGCCAGCACCACCCTGTGGGCTGAGATCTCCACGTCCTCAGCCACAATCACCACATCACACAGGAGGTTCTGACTAGAAGGAGCCACACACGCAACACAGAGAGAGAAAGAGTGAGTGTGTGTGTGTGTGTGTGTGTGTGTGTGAGAGAGAGAGAGAGAGAGAGAGATTAGGAAATATCACAGGTAGATTTCCAGGGGAGATATAAAGTACTATAATGTGAATATTTACCATCATCCAAAAAGTGTAACGTGGTGTTATATACACATTGTTGATGTACCACTGTGATGGCAGATGAACTTATGTAGCCAAGATACTGCTAATGTAACACATGGCTAAAATGACTGATTTATAACACATAAATTCATTTTGAAGTCTAGATACCACTTTCAGGAACTAGGACATTGCAGTCCCAATGATCTATCCCATCTACATTACTTTGTTCTACAGTTATACTTCACTGGGATCACTACTTAACACAACTTGCATTCTTGGATCAAAAAGGGCAAAAAACAGGTTTGTCAAGAAACCCTGTCAGATAACCCTAGACAGATAACACTGTGTGTTCTAGAGGATAAACAGTCTTTGGTAGACTGTGCAGTACGAGAAACAGGTCATCTTTTAGCTCCTTCCTTCCTTAAAATAACACAGGCCATATATCAGTGTCATCTGTGGGACTTGGGAGGGGATTCTGGGATGCTGCTCTTGAACAGACTAGCCTAGCCTTGCCTTCCTGGCACTTCCACTTGATTATCACCTGCCTACAGTGCTGGATTTGATACAATTGAGCTTGTTGTCTCAGGAGGCATTTTAACTTGCCCAATCAGCAAACAGAGGGAGGTGTTCTGAATGCAGAGCTAGAATGCTATCAGTCAAGGCAAGCTATCAGTCGGGGTCTGATCCAATCTTTTTAAACATAAACAAAAGAAAAGTGAGGCATAAAGAATAAGGCAAACTGAACAAAAGTAATCACACACAGAGGCATTGTGGGTGATTAAGAGTATGATGATGATGAAGAGTCTGGGATGATTTTATCCAAAGTGACAGACTGGAAATATGGGATTCAGGAATCACACTCAGGTTGAACCAATCGTAAGTGGGTCTATATATTTGAATCGAGACACAGAACAACATGTGATGTGGTTTAAATGACAGCACTCATGCTGGGAAGGACAAGTAAAAAACATGGGGCTCATTTGGCTAAAATGAGATGGAAATACAAGGAATTATGAAGATAAACATCTTAGCCAATGTTCACTGCTTACGTTCAACATTCTGATGCATGCCTCTACTTCATTCAAAAAACAATTTGATTAAAAAATAGGAAGCCAGTTGTGCAGTTAATGCTATCCCAATCACAGGATTTATAAAAACCCTTGCCTAAAATCCACCCACTCTCAGGGGGAATAAAAGAAATATGAAGAGTACTTTAAAAGCACATGACATTATCTATGTGATTCAGAACTTTTAATGTGTATTTGCTTATTTACATGGATACTGGGGGGAAGAGTTGTACCTGCGAAGTTCATTCATGACACGAAAGGCTTTCTTCATGTGGCGTGGGTTTATGGTGATGGGACACTGTTTCTCTGAGATGTCATCCTTCAACTCCTGGGGTTTGTGTGCACATAGCTTAGTGCATCTGTGGAACATACACATAACTTTACAAACACGTAAGTTATTGCCACAACTGACTAAAAATGTCCACCACGAACCTCTTGCTATAAGACATTTCAAATCAAGTTGGGTTTACGTGTACTGTTCTCTTAACAAATACGTCTTTGTATCTTATCATAGATGTCTTGCCTTGCAAATGACTGGCAATTACACACCAGCCTGTGCGTACGACAATGTAGGCCTATTATTTAATCGCTAATAGCGTTCAGTCACTGCGCCCACATACGGGAGCATTTCCGATGGTTGTCAGTGACAGAGCATGTAAGATGTGACCATGGATACACAATTCCCTACCTACACCCACAATTCCCCTACATCGCACCTCTACTGCCCACGTAAGGCGCAAGTGTGTTTCATAACAGCCTATACAAATACCTTAAAATAAGCCATCTTAATGGAAAGATAAACTGTGTGTGTGTGTGTGTGTGTGTGTGTGTGTGTGTGTGTGTGAGAGAGAGAGAGAGAGAGAGAGAGAGAGAGAGAGACTTACATTGGATGAATCTCCATTGTATTATTTCTCTTCAAGCCGTGGAAGCTGAAAGCAGTAGCTTGCACCACCATTCCATCGCTCTTCTTACAAGCCGAATACCTGATCCGTAATGCCGTTGCGATGAAAAGGGCTCCGGTCCATCACATACAGTAGCTTTACCAACCGCACAGCTGCTGCGGCAATACACGAAGCCTTAGGTTAGGCTAAAACCCAGCTAGTCGCTTTCCTCCTTGGATAAATAAATACCTGACAATCTCTGTTGTGCGACCAGATTGTACCTCACGCTTGTCTGTCAGCTGTTTTGCACCGAAACCCGAGCTAGGTTACATGTTATTTTTCCCTCAGTGATTGAAATGCAAAAACAAGGATATGTGCGCAAAGACGGCTCCCCGGTGAAGAAAGGAGGCGTGGGGAGAAATCAGTAGCTCCCTCTGCCTGTGGAAGACTCTCACGTAGGACACACTACGACATCCAAGCCAAGAAAACACTCGCCCCAAGCTACACCTGATTAGATGGGCTACTCGCGACTGTGAGCACAGGCGCGATTGTCTTCACTCCTGTGCTTCTGTGAAAATATGTTTTACTAAGCGGAAGGGATATTCCTTCAACATTGGTGTCAAGAGACTCAATCCAATAGGCTACTGGAAAAAAATAAGGTTATAAAACCAAAATCACATTCAACCAACTCAAGCAGACTACGGTCCCATATTACATTCCATAAGATTGCAAATTGTAGCATATCTTTTGTATGCATGGATTTAAACACTACTACACATCCACGTGTGTTCCCGTTCCGGAACGAAAGTGTCTGATTTTAGCAGTCAACAGGGAACAAAAACATTGTTGGACCGCTCGCGCAGGCGATGGTGGAAGGGCACGTGCATTTCTTGGTCTACATATCTGAACGGCAAAAATGGTAAGTTCTTAGCTATATTCACACATTGTATTTTGTATTGTATTTTAAATGTACTATACAGTTAATCAAATATGTTCAGCCGAAGGGGGCGAAGGGAAAAGGACCTGTAGAGAAGAAGGTTGTTCATCCATACAGTCGGAAAGCAGCATACATGGCCAGAGCAGTCATCAAACAGGACAAGAAGGAAAGGTAATGCTGAGGTTAACGTTGGGTTTCGTAATTTTTCGAAGTACACATCTACTGAAAATATTTTTTTGTGATTATTGTTTTCTCAGACAAAAGAGCGAAAAGGCGCAACGTCTTAACATAATTCGTAAGTGACTTCTGTTGCCTGATTTTACATCACCTCTAACATGCCAGTCTGTGTATTTCCAAAGACTATAGAAGAAGCACCTCTACAATCTTTAACTTTTCCCAATCAATCCTTAATACGTATGATGTAATTCAGCTAAACAACACGTTAGTTGCATAGTATTTTTAACCCTCCATGAATCAAGAAAAAGAGAAAACTTATTACGTAAAGAGGCTAACAAACATTTTCAGAATATAATTCCTGTTGATGGAAGAATGTTGTAGTAGTTATTGTAATATGCTATATTTATATGCTTATATTCAGTGTCCAGATTACTTAACGAATTTCACTTGACTATTCTTAACGCAGTCATGTCTTATACATGTATACCGTACATTCATTTGATTTTGTGGGATGCCAAGTTAAACAAAATAAACACACAGGTCAGACGTGCAGGGGGAAAAAACAAAACCATGTGCTTCTGTTGTGCATCTTTTGACAAGATGGGCAACTTTGAATTTGTGGACTAATATAATGAAGTATATTTATTTCATTCAAGTCATACCTCGCTTACAGGTGAAAAGCTCCTGTGGTTTCAGAATCAACTGGATTCAGAGAAGAAGGAGTACTCAAAACAAGAAACCTGCAGTATAATTGAAAGGTGATGAAAGTCTGCCAAGAGTAACAGTACTTGAAGATTTAGAGATGTATTTCACTGAAATGACAATTTACAATTACTGGCATTTGCACAGATATCTTCACCGGTTTGATGCAGAGTTGGAGCAGATTGAGTTGGCAAACAGCATCAAAGGTCGCCAGGGACGACTGCACGGGGCAAGAGAGGCCGTTATAAAGCAGACCATGGAGCGAGAGAGAGCGCAGTTTGAAGGGAATGGTTTTGGTAAGGATATATACCTTAGGTCTGACCTTTTGTCATGGTTGCTTTTTCCCTCATCTGTCTGTCCATCCATCCAGCCATCTCCCAATCTGTCTATCCATCTCCTTTATTTGAGATGTGTGGCAGTATCATCACCCTGCATCCAAGAATTGGGTTGGGATTTTGTTGAAGAGTCATTATCTGCTATAATGGATACAGTGCGGTTGCTGTCGTGGCAGTTTAGGATTTGTGTTGGCCTCCAGCAGTCTTATTTTTCTGTAGATCAGGAGTGCGTATCTCAAAACCATAGTCACCAACCAATTTAGCAACCCCCAATTTTGCCAAGCCACAAACTGCAACAGATACTTAAGTCTGACAGGCTACATCTTATGCGTGTGTGATTGACACTCTGCACACTTCTTTCATTGTTTTTTTCCCTCCTGTAGATATTCCAGATATCATGAACAACAAGCACCTAAAGGTTTTCCGGTGTGTATGTCTTTTTTTTTTTTTACATTATACTTAATTGTGAATGTTGTTAGACCAAACCTTTCTTTAAACATGTCACACTTTATGTACGGCAGAAAGATTTGGAAGTGGTAAAGAATGATGCTGTTGGGTGCTGGGCGTAAACTGTTCTCTGTACATCAACTTTTGTGTGTGTGTGTACACAGAGAGTGGGATGGAGACCTGAAAAAGCTGCCCAACATTAAGATGAGGAAGCTCTCTGCTCGGGGACTGACTCAGGGGAATGAGCAGCACAAAACCACAGAGGAGCAAGATGGTGGGCTACAGGAAAACCATGATGATCAGCCAGTGTCTGATGTTGACTTTGAAGATGAAGATGAAGATTTATGACGGTTTATAAAAAAATGGACTCTGACATCTGTATGTGTGTGTAGGCTGTGAAAAGCTGCAGTGCACTTTTCTTTGTTCTTCTGCCTCCTGACCAGTGACTTGAGCCATGATTGTAATATGACATGGTGGCTAGGATAACAGTGACAGACCCACTCAATAAACACAGGCCCAACAGTTTGATGTACTCTGACAAGTTTATTGCACCCCTGTTGTATGTTTTATGGGAACCCCTCATTTGGATGGCTGGGGTTCAGAAAGAAATTGACCAAGCAGTACACAATTTACAGCAAATGTGATTTGGTTTACCTCATTTCTGTTCATTTTGGTAATTGAATAGTCAAATGTACAAGAATCAAGAATCAGTTTGATAGTGATACATTTCAAACTAAATGAAAGTTGCAATTATTTATTGTTTTCTTAAAAAAAGTGTAAATGTTTTTGCCACAATTGAGAGGAAAAAGAGAACGGCTTTATTAAAACAGGCCATAGATGAGACAGACTCTTCTAGATGATTCTAGATCCCAAAAGAGTGAAGCACTTGAAAGTGTGTGCTGACCTCCCCAAGACATTCTCTATAGTTTCATCAGGCCCATTTTAGCTGCATAGGAGCAATTGAGCATTGGGTTTATGGATAAGGACTAACCACAGAAAACAATAATATTGCACAATGAAAAACAATACTACTGTCTTTTTCTGTAGTGGACACATTTAAGGAAATAAATAAATTTCCTCTAACAAAAAGGACGTGGTTGTCCTGCTAGATTTGCTTCTTTTGAGGTCTTTGGTGTACTTCACTAAAATAAGTTTTAAATTCAGTTACTGTGTTGTAAGTACTGTCTAATTGTTTGCTGTGCATGGTGTCTAAAGCTGTTCAGGGATCATTCTTCAGATAACATTAAGTTAGTGGGAACAACTCACTGTCCCATTGAGGGAGAGGAACAGAGCACCAAAGCTCTGACTACCACAGAGAATCAAAGGCCTGAAAACACCCAGTAGCCATATTCAGAAATGCTATAAATGGTTAATATGGACTCTGAGGACATGTAAAAGTTACATTCAGACCATGTGCAAAATGGTGGGGTAGAAAACATCTGCATATATAATGGTTTTCTTGGAAGTCAATTGTGTAGATTAGGCTAGTCTAAAACTTATCTCCGTCATTATCCACAAGATTTGTCATGTTGGAACATACCAAAGCTTGTCATGTTGGAACATATCTAAGTTTGTCATGTTGGAATATATCTAAGCTTGTCATGTTGGAACATACCAAAACTTGCCTTCACTCACAATACTAGATAATACAGTCATTTAGCTCCTCTGACTGACTATCACTTCTGTCTCTGCCTTTCCTCTCCCTCTCAATACTAGTCTGTAGACCACCAACCTTGGCTTTGTCATTTGAAACTCCTGTTTTAACCTCTCACCCGTCAGTTATACAGAGAGTAGATATGTCACTGACACTGCCTCATGCCCTCCCCCCTCCAGTTCATCACACAGGAGCAACACCTGCAGTACTTGCATGGGTGGTACCAGGGGCAGGGGTCTGTGCAGGTGGAGGGCACACCTCAACTGGCTCGTGTCGCCCGTTGGTCTGGCTGGGAGCCGAGGGCTTGGACTGCTCGGCGGTCCGGGCGGTGTCAGGGCAGTTCTTGACAAAGATGATGCGGTTGAAGGCTTTGAGGCGTCTCCAGAGCTGCAGGTAGATTTTGCACTGGATGTACATGAAGATGACGCCGCCCAGGAAGCCAATGGCCACCACTGCCAGTTTCGTCCAGAAGGGCCACTCCAGAACGCCTGAGGCATTGAAAGGAGAGAGACGCACCACCGCTGCGTTGCGTGACAAGAGTGAGAGAATACACACAACGCAAGCCAAGGAGTCAGCCTTGCAAACAAAGCACACCCGTACTCACACACACACACACACACACATCCATTTTCATAAGCCTGCATATATTACATGTAGTTAGATTTCACTGATCAACAGAAAGTTTTACAGAAGCTGCTAAATTAGAGTCTGTTTTAAAGGAGACATAGAATGGAAAACTTTGGCTTTAATGAATTAGGAGAGGTTGTGCATGGCAAAAGAGCTATCATGAAGTGCTCTCCTTCATTTCAAAATCTTGTACTTAGAAATAGGTACTTAAACATGGGCGAATTAGAACAAAGCACATGTGATGTCAAATATCACAAAGCAATTATAGTTCAATTGTGGTTGCCAAAGGGGGCCTCATTTAGCCAAAAGGATAATTTCAATACCCAGGTTAAATACAAGCCTTTAATTTGACTTCTAAATTTACACTGAAGCTTATTGTTGATCAATCAAAGTTTATTATATTCTATTTTGACATCATTCATCCATTCTATGTACCCTTTATATAATAATCCTTTTAGGCCTTTCTGAACTACTACAGTCATTGACAGACCATAGAATTCCATGACCATGTCCACTCCAGAGTTTGCCTCAGGATGTGACCACATACTCACTGTAGTTTTTGCCCATCTTCACCTCCTCTGTGGTGCGATCGATGAGCACATAGAGAGACCACAGCACACACACTACAGCGATGAAGTGAAAGGTCACCGAGCAGAAGATCTTCCTACGCTCACTGGTGGTCATGTGTAGCTTCTCCCACTGGGAACACAAGTGTCACGGACACAAGATGGCAGTGTTTAGATGGTTGTGATAAATAACACTGTCAAGAGATCCTAGAAGAGAGGAGACGCTAGTCCGGAGATCATACTGCTAGCAAATTTGAATTCACTCTGCAGGTCCATTTGGCCATGAGTCACTGGAACTCATTAGTTGTGCCTCTAAATCCCAGGTACCAACCAGTCTAAAGCACCAATCACATCAGTTTATTTCATATAAGGCCAATTTTTCTACTGACAACCACCAATTTTAAAATCTGGATCATATTGATCCAGATTAAACTATTTTGAAAAACTGGGTCCAGGGTGGTTTAATCTGGATCAAAGTGATATGGATTTGAAATGTCATGTTTTGCTTCCTAGATGTGTGTCTGTTTCCCTGGCTAGAGAAACACTGGAAGTAAATAAAACTCCTGGCCAATGCAAATAAACCTGGATTGTATGGAGTGGAAATGGAGGACCTCTGTACTTAATTGTCAGCATACTACAGCCCTGAGTGTAAGGGTTTGTGTATCAATAATATCAGATATCAATATCGTATCTAGTATCTGCTGAGGTGTGTATGTGTGTGTGTGTGTCACCTTGCGCAAAGGCTTAAGGTGGGTCTCCATGATGAACTGGTAGTTGCAGAGTTCACAGCAGCGTGTGTCCGAGCTCTTGATCCACTGGTGGAGGCAGGCCTCATGCACAAAGCGCAGACTACCAGTGCATCGGCACGGGGTGATGAGAGGACATTCCTCATCTCCCTCACAGTGACAGATCCTACAAAGGCCAACATGTGCACGCACACACACACACATGCACAGAAACACACAGTACAAGGGGAGTTATCACTGGGTTAGGCCTTCAAAAGTGGCCATCAAAAGAAATTATCACTCTAATTATCACTCTAAACACATCCACTGTTCCCTCCCAGACTCACCTGCAGACCTCCAGCTCCTCATCAGAGCAGGTGCCACCAGGTGCCACTGGATTGGTCTGTGCATTAGTCTGGATATTCCCATTGGCTTCAGCAGCAGCAATGGGTTTTTGCACAATAGGGACTGACAGGTTGTCACCCCCCTCTCCTTCCTCCTCATAACTCTTCATGATTGGCTGCTCCTCCTCGCTGGCTCGTCCCTCTCTCTCACTGGAGCGTCTCCGAGTGGCTGGCTTGCTGCTCCTCTCCTCCCTTATTAGTGAGGAAGTTTTCTTTGAGGTCTTGATGGGCGCTGCCGGCTGCGGTGCGAGGTTCTCCTTCGCCGCCTCATCCGAGCCCACCGACAGTAGTTCTGCGGCGTCCCCAGTACCGCGGCTGTCCAGGCCGTGAGCGCGTGGCTGCGTCTGCCTGCTACTGCTGCGGCGACGGCGGGCCTTCTCTCGGCTCCAGGAACGTGACTCCCTCCAGCGCTGCTCGTCCTCGTCGGAGGAGTCTGAGTGTGCACGCACGCGTCGCGAGGAGCGGTCACGCTCACGGTCTCCCTTTTGGCCCTCGACGCATTCGGTCACACAGCCCACGCCTGAGCTCTCCCGTCGCCGCCGGTGACGTCGCTTTACCTGCCGCTTCCCTGAAGGGGCCGACTCTAAGGCGGGGCTTATAGGCATGACAGGCGTGTTCTGTTCTGTACCATTCTCCTCAAGCCTGGCCAGAGTGCCAGAACTGTTAAACACACAAACACACACACACAGACACACACACAGAGACCAGCAGACCATCCAACCCCCCCCACCCCCCACACACACACACACGCACACATGCACACACAAACATGCAAACATAAAGGATGGAGAAAGGGAACAGATGGGATATAACTGATATTCTCATGAAACACAATATTGACACAGTCAATATTGTGAAAATGGGTGGACTATAGACGGACATCATTGGGAGTGTAGTAGCATTGGTAATTTACAGAGGTACCAAGTGAACAATCCAATGCCATGATGTATGGCCTTGTCTGCCCTCACACTCTAGGAATATCTATTTTACTCTAGAAATGCCTATTTGAATTGTTGGCTGATTTAAAGGAGAAATCTGCTGTGAATCAATGCATAACCCTGTTGTTCCAGCTCACCAAGTGCTGTCAGTAGAAAAAATAAAGCAAACATTTGATGCAGCATAGACCAAATTGTGAACTGGCAGCTAACACTAACCAAACTGAATGGGGTACAGTAACTTACATTCAGTTTCATTTTCCTATGCCCAATTCAGTTTATGTATATGTGTTCATAGTTGCTGGTTCATTATTCAGTCTATGTTGATTTGCAGATTTCTCTGTTAAATTATTTGGTTCAGATATTAAAAGAGCTAACTAATAACAGCTGGAGTGCTGAGTTTGGTTCAGTCATATGAACTAACCAGCTTTCCTGGATGTGAAAGTGTAAATGTGTTAATAAACAACAATAGCTTCTCATCTAAGTAATGCCCCATTACACAACTTCACAATTTGAGGATAATATTGGTTCATTTGTTCTATACTGGCTATATCTTTCAGGAAAGTAATACCTTCAAGTACATCTAACAGAAAACAAATGCTAGTTTCAACACTACAACCTTTGGTCCTATTTCAGTGGAAAATGTTTCCAGATTACTGTCAGAATCCCTGAATTTACGCTCAGAAAAGGGCATGCACAGGAATTAGTACCTAATCTTGAGGGATCAACTAGCAAAGTGGAGAATTCGAGGCTGGCTGTGATCCCAAAAGCATGCTAGTTAGGAACTCAGAATGGCAACATCATGAGCACATCATATCGATACGGCAGTAGGGCTGAAATGCATTATGGGTAAAAGATATGAGCATGCGCAGTTTAACTGTACTTACACGCTGTGACTTAAAAAAAGGATTTGCCTCAGTGCTTGTGTCTTTTTTGACATCTGTATCAGTCTATTGGCATTTTGCTAATTATTCTTTCACAGGGCTCATCTCTTTTGATGTATGAACTAACTTGGCTGCCATTTTCAGTATGCAAGCAGGATGTCCAGTATTGAGAAGTGTTTGTTCAAACATGATAGCGTGGCAAACAGACAAACAGGGAATGATGGTGAAGTGTTCTCACTGTGTTCCTCTGATCAGTATGACTAGGTGAGGCCAAGCTGGAGGGTCAGCAGCACTAACCTGCAAGCGTTCTGAGCAGAGGAAGTGACAGACGAACGGGCGTCTCTGTTCAGCCCTGGCCCCGCAGCAGAGCTGCTTGCCTATAGTTCAAATAATCATGTCAGTCACAGACATATATAATTTCTGATAGAAAAAATCAATCAATCAATCAATCAATCAATGTAAACTATCACTAACTCTGTCCCCAGATTGTCCCAACAGGCCCTAATGGTCCAGCTGGTTCTAAAAGTTTCTTGAAAACATATTTTGTAAATAACCTGTGGAGATTATTGTAATACTCATCACACTGGGATTACGCTCTGGTGTCTGTCTGTCTGATAAAACCAGGCTGGGTTAAAATAGTACAGCATTTACAATGGGGGGTAAGTTCAAAGATCAGAACCTTGGAGATACTGCTTGATCGGCTCCTGGATCGTCCTGGTCCTCTTTCTCCCTGAAGCAGAAAAAAATGAGTAAACATGAACACTGTACAGCCCACACCAATACACTGCAGTTTAAAATGTGATCACATTTGATTGTGATTATGTGAGATTATGACTAAAATCACACACATCCATCTCAGTGGTTTGGTTGCTGGACAGCACAAAGTGAATCAATTAAAAAACAAGGTCCACAACACCAGCAAGTTCCCAAAAAAAGGCATTTTGACGTCACATTAAGTAAAAAAACTTTTTGAGAATACTGGTGTTGCAGACATTGTTTTCTCATCGATGCAAAATGTATAGTAAAACATTCTCTAATGTTATTAGAGATGGAACTGGAGATAAAAAACAAACTCAAGGTAGGCAATTGTATATATAAGTACCTAAGCTGTGTTTGAGTGAACTGCAAACCGTGGCCAAGGCAAACCAGCTCACTGGCTCTGAAATGTACTGCGTGCTTAGAGATCAATTTATCCAACATGTGAAAAGCCACAGGCATCACCCATGAGCACAAAGGCCCCCACAAACACACCCAATGATAGACCTGGGTGACTGAAGAAGGGAGTCACGTGTGTGGAGCACACATTTAATGTGAGCGAGACACTAATGCAAGCCAATCCTATTACTTAAGATAACCACCACGTAAGAGGTGTGTGCTCATGTACTTCTTTAAGTAGGATGCCTTCACAAACGGCAGCAGAAAGTATAGTATGGACATAGTAGAGAAAACTGACACTGTAAACTTAAGCACACCAGTCTTTGTGTGCTGAGTTTCACACATGAGTTTCACGCTATAAGTGACACACATGTCTCACAGGGCATGATTTCCTGAAAACTCTCACACTTAATTTAGTGCTATATCCGGTCACTAGCAAAAGAACTGACAAAAGAAGACTTATTCCAAACTCATAATGCTGCTCAGTTAAAACGCATATTTCCAGAGAGGGGAAAACAGAGCATCTGAGAGTAAGTCCTAAATCACTTTTGTTCATTTCACTCAGTTGGCTAAATCTCCATGGGTGGTGCCACAGCCAAGACTATTCTAAGTCAATCAGTACTGGTATTTCAGGCACTACTACTGAGTCAAAGTCAGCAGCTAGGTCTTTCTGTTAGTTACATGTGAGTGTCCATGAAGGTTCTTATTCATACAGGTCACGGTAGTCGTACATGCTAAGTTCTAGGAAACTGGACTTTTTTTGCCGTTTGAAGACATTTCATCAATCATCAAAAAGGCTTTCGAAGAAGAAGCTAGCTCAAAGCTTCATTAGCCTTTCAGAGAGGTGAAACCCCTTCAAGCTCCAAAAAGAAGTCTGTTAAATTGTCCAAAACATAACACTGATGACTACATGTGAGCCATGGTTGTGAGACAAGTCAGTGGTGTGGAGGGAAGTTAGTGGAGAAAACATCTACTGTGTAGTAATGCTGTTGTACCTGAACATATACTGTATCAAAGTCTTGCATTTGACCAAGACATTAAGGTATGAGAATATACAAAGACAGAAAAAAATGCACAACAAAAAACACATGCACACTAACAGAAGTGTCTATAGACAAATGTTCTCCCGAGAGTTATGCAAATGTATATATATATATGGGTGATTCCATGGAAAACTGTCATGTCCATAGCAGCAACAAAATGCCATGGCATTCTACATGGTTGTAGAAAAAATGTATGAAACTTTTCACATCATACAAATACCATGCCATCTTGCTGGTGTTCTGGACGTGACAGTTTTCTGTGGAATTGCTCATGTATATTTAAGCAGTATAAGGTGAGTGGGAGTGAGGTTGTTCGTGGATGACCTCAGGGGTGGGGTTCAGCCGCAGGCACGATGCCAAAGGCTGATAAATATACACTGATATATTAACACACACACACGTACACATATAGGCTGATTAATACATACACACATAACAGTCAGAAATGCAATGCTGTGAAAAGATTGCTCAGATGTTTGTTGTGTGTTCCCAACCATGTACAGAGTGCAGCCAAAACAGACATGGAAGATAAACTACTTGCATGACAAAGGATAAAGGAAAGCTCAAACAGTGTCAAACTGTTGCTTGGTGTTGCTTTAACTGCTCTGTTTTGTGCGTTTCAAAGACAATAATGCATTTCACAAACGCGTGCAGGGGTGGCGTAGTGGTTAAGGAACCTGGCTAGCATGCTAGTAGCCTGGGTTTGAATCCTGGCTGCCACCGTTGTGCCCTTGAGCAAGGTACTCTAAGTTGCTCTAAAGGATAGTTGACAAATGTAAGTTGCTTTGGATAAAAGCGTCTGCTAAATGCATAAATGTAAACAATCAAAAACAACATCCGTTAATCTCTAAAGCAGCTGGCGCTACAAGACTGACAAGTCCAATGAGAGTTCAATGTCCACAGAAAAGCAGTCTACACCAGTCCTTTCATATTTAACATTGCTCCTTTCAAGGTAATCATTATATATTGTGATATCATACACATTGTGAGCTGGATCACGATGGACATTTCTACACACATTTGGAGCCGCATGAATGCACCAATCGTTTAAATAACCCAAACTACACAATTACACAGACTTACTATAGGCTGTATGCATCAAAAGAGGAAAAGTCTCAAATGAATAACTGAATGAATGCTGACCTAACCAAAATAAACAAAGTTGTACACAAAACACATACCTGTCAGAGGAGTAGATTGAAGTCTGTCCACAGCTAAGCAACAGTGTGTGTGTGTGTGTGTGTGTGTGAGTGATGCTTTAAGCCCAGCTCATGGCAGTGTGTGTGTGTGTGTGTGGGTGTGAGTGTGCGCATGTGTTTACACATGAGTGTGAGCTGGGAAGGATTACAGACTGGGCATCTATTAGTTAACACTTCACACACTGAATTTGATCGAGTGTTCATAGCAATTTAATGGTAAGGTCAAAAGTTATCCCTCTGTTTACCTGACATAGGCATCAAGGTCAGTCCTTCAGCTGTCACTCATATCACTAACAGACGTCTACATTTTTTAGAGAAAAATGTTTGCAGCCTCGCACCAAACTGAGTACATTTATTCTTTCGCACAAGCCACTGCATTTATGTATAGCATGAAATTGTTCTAACATGCATCTGTCAAAACAAGTTGCTTGTGTAACATAGGCCTCCCTTATTTACATTTTATTTTCATAAAACTCAAGGATTCCACAGCAGACAATAGTTTACCTTCTACTTCTACTAAGTGAAATTCAAAGTAAATTGCTTTAAAGATATCAGGTTTCAAAGTGTATTCTCAAAATATACAGTAAGAACTACTCTATTCACACTAACAAATACATCCAGGGCACATTTGAAAAGATATGAGTATGCAACAATTACTAATTTATTAGACTCAGGGTGAGAAATTCCAGTATATTTCTGTTTAGAACCTGAGGTACTATAGCATGACATGTAGTGTGGCTGGAACTAATAACGCCTAAATGACTCTACTACCCATTACGAATTTATTTTAGGTAAATGGATAGATGTAACACTAAAAATAACAAAAGCAAACAAAAAAATATCACTCAAAAATACATGGAATCAATTGTTTGTTTTCTAAAGCTACCTTTAGGTGAGCTGAGGTTTGCTTATGTCTACGAGCAAACAACATTTAGACACAAGGACACCGTCTATGCAACACAGTGAGTACTGACGTCACTGAGGCAAGACTTAAATATCTCAGATTAGGTGCCTAAACAAAGATGTGGGCTGATGTGTTTTTATTGTACTCTTCTAGTGCACAAAGTTCATCCTGTTCTAGTCAATCTCACAGAGCAAAACTTGCATCTCCAGAGAGCAGCCATATTACTGACCTGACCTCATGTAGCCTGTGGTGTCACCTTTGCTAACAATAAGAAACATTCTTAGGGGCAACTTTAGTTATTTAGTTTCTTTTTTTATCAATAAACTATACCAAAGATCATAAACCAGTGTTTTAGAATGGCTGTATGGTGATAGGGGTATGAATGAAGTGTTTTCCAACCATTTCTTTACCTTCTTAAGTTTTCTGTTACACAGCCTCTGACTCACTGTGTCTCCACCAAACATCTAATTCTGTCTTGACACTGCTTACATACACATGTGTGCTACTTGCTGGGGTTGGACTTTTGGAATCTGAGGAGCCTTGACTAAATAAACAGCAGTATTGTTCCACATATTTTTAAACTCACACTCAGAATAAAAAAAACAAGATACTCACAATAAACATGGGTTTAATGGCTCTCCAAAACCCCATATAATATTTATGGTGCATGTCATTTTTTTTTAGGTTTTCAGGAATTTACAACTAAACTAAATAAACTAAAATACCTTTTCAAATGATTTGGGCAAAAACTAAATTTTGCCAAGAAATGACTTAGGCAATGGCAATTGATGGCAATTATTTTAGGAAGGTGACGAAATATTTTATGTGACCCCACCCCAGTGTTCAGTAGAGTCACAGTTGGAATCTAAACACCACAAAAACTGACAACAGTGACTTTAAAAGGCACAGAACCTTACTTGGATTGTCTTGCAAAATAGTTTACATACAAATACATACAATGTATACAAATATTTGAAACCTGTATTGGACAAATGACTGAAGGACATTTTTGTTTAGCGCATATGACATACATGTTTCTGAATGTGTTTAAAGAACTACAAGATAGTTCTTCTTTCTTGTATCGTCAAACTGACAAGATATTGTGATTATGTCTAATGAACACTAATTTAATAGCTCATAAAACCTATATATTAATGCAACAAGCAAGATCCTAAACACAAACATCAGTCAACTCAATGTTCCCACAGACTAGAGAAACTAAACTCTTAAAAAATTTCACATTTCATGGTATTTACATTAATAACCCATTTAGTTCTCTTCAGACTTATGTGGTGTCATGTTTGCCTAACTTGCAGCACATATGAATATGACATCATGTTTTAACATTATTGTCGCAATATATTTCATGATATGACAAATTCTTATCACAACATGAAATTCCCACAGTATAACAGTGATTATTCGATACGGCCTGTCCCTGCTCTAGACCACTCAATAGCTTTATTCCATACAAGGAATGTATGTATTCCATACATTCCATACCTTCTCATTAATTGTAATAATTGCATAATATACCACCTGGATTCGGAGCAGAAAAAAACGAGGCGTTTCAATCAATCTGTAAGCTCCATTTTCAGGTTCACATGCATGATGAAGTTAATACATGATCCAGACCATGACAGAAGCATGGAAATAAATCACATTTTGGGGACAACAGCATGCTAATAACAAAAGCCCCTGATATTCCCTATCAAATTCCATGTCTGGAACAGGCTCTATTGAAATTCGATGACTTTCCTGAAAATTCCATGACCAATGGGAACCCTGCCCTTTACACCTGAATGCTGTTATAAGATTCTACTAGCGGTACTGAACCATATCATGCTATTTTGCAATAACCAGTATGTAGCTGGTGAATATAAATCATTATAAAAATTCACTGAACCTTGATAGTGATTGTTAATTTGAGTAATTTAAGTACTTGGATAACATGAAATCGCAGGTACACAAATGGAAAATGCTATCATTGCAGCTCTGCTGCAAAAAGTGTTCACTGTATTTCTGTGTGTGTGTAATTTGTACTGTGATAGCAGATAGTGATTGTTCATGACAGTGGTGGCAGAAAGCTCAGGAGATTAAGAGTCACAGTGCCTATTAAGGTCACAGAGAGTAGACACGTGATTTGTAACTTCTGTCCTTAGACACTGAGAGGGAGAGAAAGAGAAAGAGAGAGAGAGGGAGAGAATACTTGAACTACATGCTTAAAATGAAGAAAACAGCGGAAATTACTCAACACCTGCTTTTGAAGAACACTTATACTCCCATCATAGCAAACACTGGCATGACCACACAGAGTGCCATGACACCGGTATGAACCACAAGCCCAAGAAACAAGGTGAACATGGCCTATTTTAAAGACAGCCTTAAACCACCAACAGAGGATTACAGACTGGTAGATGATGGGAGGTCAGTTTGAGTTCGAATAACAATCAGGCAAACAAGGTTCGATTCCAGACCCCACGTTGCAAGTCTGTGTCTGTTTGGAAATAATCGTCTGCTAAATACCAGTTAACTTTAACTTTTCAACAGCAGTTTAAACGCTGCAATGCCGCTTCCCTTGTCAAAGTTGTGCACAGTGCTATAGTGTCTGGGTGTGTCTGGGTATATCTGTATACACTACAACACAGTTAGGTAAGTCAGCATGCCGATCTAAAGCACCAAGTCTACACGAAGACCACCAAAAGCAGGACACAGTACCTCCAACAACCTCAAAAGCAGGACACCCAGGTTAGTGAGCTTAAGGTATCAACTAATCTGTATCAGGATAACCTCTCACTAACATTTAAAGTCAACAGTCTGGACATCACTCTATTAGTGGACTACATCATCATAATAGATTACGCCACATTTTTGGAAGTGGTAAGCTATTGGCAGCTAAAAACATTTGCTGCAATACTGTCTGTATTGTAGTGTACTAACATACAAGTGCAATTTCTTCTCGAACACTCAGCCTATTTTACATAATACTTCTTTACCAACAATTACACAACAACTTTTAATCTACTTAAACCAGCTGAAACAACTAGCATTAGCATGAGTGAAATGTTGCCAATAACAAAAAGAAACAAAATCTGCCCAACCATAAACATACACACACACAAACACACACACACACACACACACACAGACAGACACATATACCAATGCACACACACACACACACACACACACACACACAGTGGCAAGGCAGTGCCTCATCTCTCCCATTCTCCTGTTGTCCCCTTTTCTCATGACGTGTGTGTGTGTGTGTGTGTGTGTGTGTGTGTGTGTGTGTGAACATATGTAAGCATCTCCATTCTGATTCTCACCTCATGGTTTCTAGTCCTTTCTTTTGAGCGGCTGGTACTTCCGCCACTGTTAGTCTTTTCTTTGGTGGCAGGAACCACAGAGATCTGATGAACCGGCATTCTCTCTAGAGAGGCACGTTTGACCCTCTGGGACTCAGCAGGCCCTCATTCCTCTACGTCTGCTGGCCACATGCCCACATCCACATCCACTCTCCTCAGGTCCACACACAAAGCCCACAACTCCACAAACACAATCACCCCCGCAGGCTCGGATAGTGTCTGGCAGGCAGGGGAAACGAAAGCAGGCAGACAACCCACAGACACATGCGCTGCATGCTAGTAGGTAACTCCGTCATTACGCCTGAGGATTCCTCCACCCACAGTAAAGAGGATAGGAAGGGGGGAGGGGTAGAGGGAGGAAGGGAGACAAAGACCAAGATGGATAGACAGAGAGAGAAAAAGAGAAAAATTGTAAGTCACTGACACCTTAGATTGACAGGTCAGTGTGTGTGTCTGAATGTGCGTGTGTATATGTAGATGGGTGGCTGTGTATTGGTTGTGAATTGAATACAAAGCTTAGGTTATTTTCGCATCCAATCCAGTCCACCTTCCCAGGAGGTGTGTGTGGTGGGGTGGTGGGGGTGCAGACACTGGGAGTGGCACTCCTCCCTAATCTGATTAAAGTTCTGGAGCTGCCTTTAGCTGCCGCATTACCACTGTGCACGCTCATACACACACACACACACGCACACAAACACAAACAATATGGCAGGAAACATTTTTACCAATATATATGTGGACTAATGTAACCCAAACAAGCAGTATGTGCCATTGGTGTGTGTGCATGTGTTTGTGTGTGTGTATGTACGTGTGTGTGTGTGCAGTCATTGCTACAGAAAGTTACTGACAGACTTCCTAATGTAATAGTAAAAGCATCTGAGAGTCCTTGAGCCAGCATGGTTCTTTGTTGTTGTTGTTGTCATCTGACTAATATACTACTCTGATATTCAGTGTTTTTCTCCGCCACCAGGATGCCAATCTGGTCACTCGTACGTTTGATTGACTTGTCATTTCATACTACAACAAAACTTTCAAAACACAACAAGCACACAGCACGTCTACCCATAATATCCAAGAGGGATATACCTGAATTCCTGAACCGCTGGGGCTTTTTTGCCATAGGCCTGCTGTGCAAAGCAATGAACGATCTTTGGCGCAACTACTGCGCTGGGATTCATCTCGTGGGAAAAGCATTTAAAGCCCATAGACTGCATTACCGCCTGTCACCCTAAGAAGACATACCCTACAACAGCCAATGGCTGTTCAATTGCAGATAAGATGACCACACTTTTCTAATGCATAAAAACAAAGGCTGCACACCATCACCAGGGTTCCAGTGAGAATCCCTCTGCATGGCAACTATGGCACAGGGGTACATCATCATAATAGGGGTTGCTGACAACTGGTCTATGCCCATCATGGTGTTGAGGTCTATGCCCTTCACAGTTCTAAGGTCTATGGCCATTACAGTTCTAAGGTCTATGCACATTAGGGCTACAGTGATAACATTTATGCCCTGTGCCCTGCTCAGACTGGAAACATTCATCACTAGAATTTCGCCAGACTAGTGTAACAAAAATGTTTGTGAAACCAGACTAATCAATCTAGTCTGTATTTTCAATCCAATTCGATTTCTGAACTTGTTAATGTTACTGTGTCACTGGAGCATTGACAAAATAAGAATTTCAATGTGGTGCTCAGTATACATGACAATACATGATTCCTGATTTAGCCTATCAGTACTAGACTGTAGTGTAGGCCTATTAGGGTATGCTCTTAATATAATGCAGCCTAATCTAGTATCCAGACTGGACTGTGTTTGTAGTGCTTAAATTTTTACCTTTTTGAACAATATTCCTAAGAAATTCAGCTAATATTTTGTTTCTAGTTAAAAACGTAACTCGGAGACAGATCTTGGACTTTGAAGGTCGGCCGTGAAATATTTCAACAGGCAGTCGCTTAAGTGACGAATGAACAAGTATCTCCATAATATAGTGCCAACGGTGGGCTAAACAACAAACTGAAGTTCTCTTGATAGACAATTTATCAGCAAAACAACAGTGCACCAGAGGTGTTTCCAAATATGTAAAGCTTGGGTGGTTACTGTAATGTGTCAGTAGATCTGAGTTATTTTTTCAATCATTTAAATTACCCCGTTAGCAACCCAGGCATCTTACCCAATGCCCACCATTGACTGCCAGAGTCAGATAGCTTGTTCAGTCATTCGCGCTCTCTGAAGCACAGTTGCATAGCAACATATTTTTTCTCATCTCAAAGTGTGACTTCACTTACCATTAGCCGTGCTTATTGTTTCACGGTTTCCTATACGCCTACCTCCGTACTTCTGAAAAAATATTCTGACTGTTGTAGGTGCCCGCGCACCCTCTCGCTTGGGTTCACTGCGGGATGCGGGAGCGGCATCCCTCCCTCTCTTCCTACTGTGCCTCGCTCCACAGTAGATGGCGTCATTTGAAATGTCACGGCACTGGCAATTATTGCCAACCGTTCCGTATTTGAATGAAAAGGGACGTGTTCCGTATTGAACTCATAAGAAGCGCCTTTGTTCCGTAAGTTGTGGGATCAGGGAAGCATTAACAGATAAATAAGACTATAAATATGATTTTGTATGAGATAAAAAGCCGGATAAAAACGGCTGCTGTCATCCCTCTGAGTTGTCTGTCTCGTCATTAAGGAGGCATTGAATGTTGCAAGTAAGTAAGCGGGATCAGACAGTTGGGCAGGCTTTAGCCAACCCCTCTCTCTTTTCATGTCACTAGACAAAGTGTCCTGCAGCAGCACGAGGGTTCAAACAAAGCAAAAAGAGTGCAGTGCTTGTTCGTGTGCACTGTACACTCGACTACTGAGCTACTTTGACTAGAGAAGTAAACATAATTGCTACGTTTATGATTCATAATATATATATATAAAGATGTCTTCAGCAGGGTTGGGGAGTAACGAGTTACATGTAACGAAATTATACATAAATACATACATAAAATGAACAGTAATCACTTACATTACTTTAAAAACGTTTAATTAAATTGCAGTTACTTTCAGCAAATATTCGAAATATTCAGGATTACAATTTCAGTTACATCTGAATATCTCTGTAGAAACACTGGCTATTATATTTTAGAATAGTAGTTTTGTTTTGCTGTTTTTTTTTTTTGTGCACACATCATCCATTCACCGCTTAAAGTCTATCATATTCTGATATGTCTAATTGGTTCTCCTATCTTGTTTGAAATGGCAATACCACCCACTTGCTGCTGGGGGGGAGAGGAGGGGTTATCACTGTACACTTAAGTAGGCCTATGACCAACATTTTTCTTTATTATTCAACATTATTTATTGAACATAACTTCTGTTATATAAAGGGTTGTTGGCCTCTTTGTAATATCCTACATGATTCTAAGGCTAGACTATCTGTTTCTACTGTATCAACCACAAAACACCATCTGGGCGATTAAAACATTTTGTAGGCATAGTATAAGTATATGAATACAAGTATGACCAAAATGAGATTTTTCAGTGCAACACCCACCCATTTAATATAATAGCCTGTTTTATAATGGGTATAGGCATCTTTCTAATCCTGTATTATAGTAGGCTATTGATTTCTTCTGTATTAACCACAATACAAGGGTTTTTTTTTGGGGGGGGGGGGGGCAATAGAATACTTTGAGGACCACATTAAACAAATCCTCTAAAACTAGATGTACCGCCTAGCACTGTGTGTGTGTGTGTGTGAGAGAGAGAGTGAGAGAGAGTTCATTTGCGAATATCAACAGATGTTTATGTGTGAAAGAGACCATAATATGTCTGTGAATATCACCAGATGTGTGTGTGTGCGTGTGTGTGTGTGTGTGTGTGTGTCCACAGGCCTGTAGATTGTGGTGTAGAGCAAAAGGGAGAAGGAAGGGCCGTAGCAGCAGCGCCCACCCAGGACCAACAGCCTGCACATGTAAAACACTCTAAACTAAACTCCTGGCTTTTGGAGTTGTGTTTTTAAACTTTAGAAGTGCTTGACATGCAGTACACAGTATTCCCAATGTTTCATTACTCATAAATGCTGTCCTTAGAACAATGCCTTCAACATCTGTCCATTATATTGGGTCATACCTGTGTGGGACGCCTTTTAACTGCTTTTGACCACCAGCAAAGTTCATGTTTGTGAGCTCACTGAAGTGTCTTGCTCAAGGGCATGGAAGGTGTTTTAACACATATGCATTGCACTCAGGATATGAGTGTGAAGCCCCTTATTTTACAGTTTATTACTCACTAAACACCCAGCAAAGCAGATGTCCCCACCCATAACCCTCCCAGCCTGAATCTCAAAACCAACACAGGTCTCATGTTTAACCATCAAGTAAACAAATGTCTGTGAGCTGGCTGTGCAAATCAATCTTTGTCTACTTTGGAGGGGGAAAATCATGCAAGAATTGTGTGTAAACAAGCGTGGGTGCCTATATGTTATTCATAAGTCCATGATCAACAAGTGTGATTGATGTCATGACTGCCTTTAATCATTGCAGTTATTTTTATTATTGTTGTTGTAGTTGATGTTGTTGTTGTTAGTAGTAGTAGTGGTAGTAAAGTACAGCAGACCAGTGTGTGCCATGACAAATGGAGCAACAAAATACATACATGTATGTATGCATCTATGCAATGATGTGACCACAATTCTGCTATACCAAGAGCTGTGAGTTAGAGCAGCTGTCCTGTCTGTAAGAGGCCCTTAGATTGGCTGAGAAGTTTTGAGCATTCACAGGCAGAAAGAAAAGGAAAATCCTGTCTCTCCTTTTAGCTTCTGTTCTCTTATTCAACTTCACCCCAGACATGTTGATGCCACCCATGTTTTGAACAGTGCAATGGTTTCTATGAGAGTCTTATCTCTGTGAATGCGCTGCATGTTTCAGTGAATGGCTGTCTGACCAGGGAGTATAAGGTAGAGCTCAGCTAGTATGTCAGAGACTAATCCCTTAGAGCAATTTGAGCTCTGCCTGGTTCAATGACTTGTCCACTATATCACGTTACGCAAACTCAAACACAATGCGTCCACATGGAACCAGTCTTTTGCATGTACATCACCTTCATGGAAAAGCAGGTGATTATATGTATTTATCTATATCTGTAAGCTACTTTTTCTTACTACAATCAGAACTACTGGAGGATATGTGAGTATACAGATGAGTGTGCAGTACATTGACCCATACCCAAACGGAAAATATTGTTCAGACTGTTAACCAGTTAATGTGGTTTGTAGTTTTGGATAAATATATTAGCCTAATGTGACACAGCACTTCTGTGGCAGGAAGGCTGCTCAGAGGTGAGAAAACAACTGTAAGTAAGTGACATTTATATTGGAACTATTACTTTTGCTAATACTGTTCAACTTCTACTTCCACTGTAGTCGTAGATTATTGATACTATGATTTAGACATAAGTCAGAGCATAGCTCTGGGCTAATTGTTGTTCTAATTGTTGTTCTGAGACATTGTTCTGTGTGTGTGTGTGTGTGTGTGTGGTGTATGTGTTCCCAGATGGATTCTCTGTTTACTGAGCTAGAATTCCTCACTGTGGTGTTTTCATTGATGGTCTTCAGCCTGTTCACACTGATCGGACTTCTGAAGGAAAACTGGACCTCCACTACATACAGGAGTGTGTACACACACGTTCCCACCAGCCCCTGGTCATATCAAATCATATCACAGTGCTGGCCTTATCAAATCTTATGTATGACTGTACATGTTAGACTGCCATGCTCTAAGTCAAAGCCTTGTATATTGTTGTATTGTGTGCATAAGAGTCAAAAGCAGAAAATGAAAATGAATGTTTCCTCAGCTTTATTTATTTTAACACTGTATTGACTGAATACACATAACTTCATTAAGCTGTAGCCAAACTCGGCTTGTTTGAACAGGTTTAAGTGCACTCATCCTGCATCCTCCTCTCTCTCTGTCTCTCTCTCTGTCTCCGCACAGACCACTGGGAGCAGCAATGTGAGCAGCCAATACTGGTGTGAACGCCTGTAAGTGGCTGCAGCTCTTACAGGCTTGGGGTGGGGCTTTTTGTTACTGTTCCTGGGTCAGTGCCCTATATTGTAATAGTATTGCTGTGGGTATAATCCAGTGCTTATGAATGGAGGTGGTATCATGTGTATGCTTGACTTGAAAATTAGGCACATAATTGGCGATGGCCAGCTTTAATTGACAGGTTTGTGGCACAGTTGTTTTACTTGAGCTGTTTGTGTGTGTGTGTGTGTGTGTTTGTGTGTGTGAGTGAGTGACGTGGTTCAACGTCCTTGAGTATGGGAGTGTATGTGTACTTTGGTTCTAGATTATATGGCACTCTAGAGAGTAGCTGCTGTCGTGTTAAAAACAAAACTCACTGATATTCTTGACATGTAATGTCCTGTAATGTCTCTATTTATCTGGAAAAGCTTGAGAGCCTGATTTCCTGATTTCAATTCAGGTATGTTTCTATGTCCAGCAGGCCTATGGGTGGTTGTGTGTGTGTTGTGCTCATTTGGTGTTGTTATGTGAGAACTTTTTACGTTCATTCGTTTGTGTGGGTTGAACTGTTCCTGTATGTATTGTGATGAGTTTCATCAGAGCCTGTCTAATTTGGCAGAGGTTAGAGAGTATAGAGAGAGCTTTGAGAGTATGTCCTTTTCTCTCCAGTCTTCACAATGTCGGTTAACGCCTGTAGCCCATGAACTTCTGACAAACAAGTTTTCTAAAAATCCTGTTTAAGTCAGCACGTTGTACATTTTTGAACATATGCACGCAGACCTCCTAGAATCTCACTCGCAAAATGCACCTGCATGGATAATTTGGGGATGGAGGTGAGAGCTGAATAATTTGTAGTTTGGCCATTACACCGCTGTGTTTTTCCTAAGCAAATTTAGTACAGAGCCTGGTGCATTTCCATTTTGTAGGCCTATTAGATTTGTAGGCCAGAGAGTTTTGGTATTTCATTTCACATCCCATAATATCTGCTCTGTTTAGGTAAAAATACTAGGATACTGTAAATGTTACATTTGCTGGTAGGGCAGAGAACATAGCCAATTTCCTGCTGAATACAGGCTAGAAATGTTTGCATGTGTATTTATTTCAAGTCAAGTCGTTTCAGCCATATACACAGTACATAGTGAGTCGAGACAACGTTTCACCGGGAACAATTGGTGATACACGTAACTGTTAAAACACAGTATGGACAAGACAGATACATAATAGTGCCTACATACACTACTGCGGGACTACACAGATTCGCTCACCCACTCACACACGCGAGGTGCAGTACGCTGTGACGCGCTAGTTTGCATCCTGAGTTACTAAGAAACTCAGTCCAGTCCAATTGCACTACAGGTTGTTCAGCAGTCTGACTGCCTGCGGGAAGAAGCTCTTCCCCATTCTGGAGGTGCGGGGAGTGATACTGCGGAACCTTCTGCCAGACGGTAGTAAGGTGAATAGTCCATGGGAGGGATGGGTAGTGTCTTTGGTAATGTTCTTGGCTTTCCCCAGACAGAGGGTGCTGTAGATGTCTGAGAGGGGGGCAGAGAGACTCCAGTGATCTTTTCGGCTGTCCTCACAATCCGCTACAGGGCCTTACCGTCTGCAGTGGTGCAGTGGCCGAACCACGCTGTGATGACGCTGCTGTGGATGCTCTCAATCATCCCTCTGTAGAAAGTTGTGAGGATGGAGGTTGGGAGATTGGCTTTACGGAGTCTTCTCAGAAAGTACAGACACTACTGGGCTTTCGTTGTGATGTGTGTGGTGTTGAGAGTCCATCCATATTTTATTGCTATGTTCAAGGTGTGGTATAAATTATTTGTTTAAAGTAAATGAAGAATCTGCAAGAGAAATTGTTTTGTTTTTCTGGAAATGTAGGCTATTTCACTTATTTGGATAACAACACTTAATACTTAATTTTATTGCAGTAGCCAGGATAGCGCCACCTAGTGCTTTCGCTCCATTTCTCATTTAGCGCCACCACTGGTCAGGGATCCAGCCGTAGGCTTCTATAGACGTCTCTGAGCATTGAACAGAGGGAAGACTGAAAGTGTCAACACTGAAGTCTAAAGGTCCATTCCAGCGCGTAACATATGTCACGACCAAACAGTAGTGATTGGTTGAGGCAAAAAGTCTGCCCACTGTGGAGTGAACTTACGCCAGTGGACAGGTTTCAGACGCTTTGCACAAAGTGAAACGATGTGAAAGTGTTTGGTGCATTAGGCTAGTCGCCATAAGGATACAGAAATGTATTAATTCAATTCAATTATTGTCATATTTTTTTCTCCAGTTTCAAATAGTCACTTTTGTCTGCGATATCAGCTTGTCAATTCAGCTGAATGTTTACCTAATGTTTATGTTCATTCACGTGCAGGATATATTGATTAGTGTATGGGCATTCCCCCTGTCTTTATACCTATGTGTACAATGATCTTCCTCTGGTTAATCATATGCACTTCTTGTCTCTATGTACAGCGTCAATACTGTGTGAGTGTGTATGTCTGCGCATGTGTGTGTGTGTATGTGCATTTCTGGGTGTTATGGAGCTGCCTTTCACCAAGTTTGAGTTGGTCTTCATCTTCATCGCATTTACAGTGTTCTCCATCCTCAGTATTGCTTTGGTGTACCAGTTCACGTGGAGGAGCAATGGTATGTGGCTAACATAAAAACTCCCCCCTGTGTGCTCCCAAATGCATAGCCGGCTATTTAAGAAGTAGTTTGGTCCATTTTTGACTTTGAGTTTGGTTTTTGAACTCACAGATTTTGGAAAGTAATTAGTAAATGTATTTTCAGATTCAAGTCTAAGTGAAGAGGATTTGAGGGCCCAATTGAAGACTCTGAATAGGAGAGTTAAACTGAGACGTCACCATTACATCAGCACAACTGCCACCACAACTCCCTTGAATCTTGACCAGCTGTCTCCCTCTGGTTCTCCCACCACAGTGGATTGGAGTGGAGACTAAGCACAGACATGACTGCAGTAGCTCTTTCAGAAGCCAGAATCAGATGAATGATGTCTGTACTTGCACTTGTGTTTCTTGCACAGACAGTTCCTGGCATAGGCAACCTAGGCCAATCGCCTAGAGTGGGAAATTTCAGAGGGGCATCGCAATGTATTTTTTCTTTTCTTTTTCTTCAGTTTTTCACTTGTGTGTCCAGAAGAGAGGGGACACAACTCTAATTTGCCTCAGCGCAGTTGAAGAGCTGGAACCTGTCCTGTTTCTAAGAATGTGTTTTTTGCATTCCTATCAGGTGTTGATGTTGTGTATATTTAATGAAAGACACTGTGAATTATTAAAATATATATTATTGTCCTTTTCCACAGCCTACCTGTTAGCAGCCATGTAGCCTACTGTATGTATAGATCTGAACTCAGGAATGAGGCTTTGGGAAAATGTCCTGTCATTAAAAATGTCTTATTGCAATATACAGGACAATATCTTATCATTGCCAAGGTATCATCCTTTTTAGCTATCTTCAATCCATGAGTATGTTGCATGTATGTGCTGTAACAACAGAGAAAATTCACACAGAGATGAATTGCAGGGAGATTAAGAGAGAACACAGAAGAGATCAAGTAGGTTACATTCCAAGATACCAAGATAACAGCAGAAGCAGAACATGTCAATAACTGAAGGCATAGTGCCACGGTGAGTGTGAAGACAGCAGGCAGATGGAGAGCAGGGTTAATAAAGAGAATAGTTCATGGTTTATTAGTGTGTATAAAAAGAATAATACATGGTTTATTAGTGTGTATAAACATGTTTTATTAGTGCATATGATATGAATAGTACACTTCATAGAAGTGTGTTTAAAGTGAACAGTAGGTCAAGAGGGGTAACAGAAATGAAAGGCAGGAAGAAGCCACCACTGGTAAGCACATGTCATTGAATACTTATTTATTTCCAGCAATTATTGTTATTTCCAAAGTGCACTGCATTTTATTTTTTTTAGCAGATTGAATCGGATTAATCAAAACAGCAGCAGCACTTAAAATCTATTCTGAAATGTACTGAGCCAGTGTAGGGACTTGAGTACAGGAGTAATATACTTTCTTCTCTTGGTATTTGTCTGGATTCTTGTTGCACCATTTTGCTAACCTGGTTTTCACACTCTTGATGTTTTTTTAGTGTGTTTTTGATCAGTTCACCCAGCCTCAAAGGCACATTGCTCGCACACAGGTAGGAAACTTTTCCAAAACATTGTGATTTTAAAAGCCCATTATAATTCCGTATCAACGTGAGCTCCTCTGTGCCTGCTACAGTACTGTAGCAGTGCCACATAGGGATTCCTGCACATGGAGAACAGTGCATCATGGGAACAGTCTTCATAGATGGCCAGTAGATGGTGATGTTTCTGAGCAAACAGCCTTTTCAGTCACCACTGCACCTGAGGTAGCTTTAGAACAAACTAATAAGACACATATTGTGCTGTCATGTGGGCTGAACATGTTGAGCTTGAACTACAAACACCTGATGGTTTTGGAGGTAGTAGATCTGTTTGGAGCATAGGTCGTGGGTCAGATTTTACTGGCGTGGTAGGGGGTTGTGAGGCTTCCTGACAGAGGGACTGAGAGAGCAGTAAACTCTGGGAGGGGAGCAGGCGGGGGGGGGGACAGCTGTTATCTGGGTCACAGGAGGCTGGTCACTTCTTATCTCTCTCTGGACATTACAACCTGGAAGTGAACTCTCATATCAGCATCTACTTCCTCCTCTTGACTAGAAGTAATGCACCTTTATAATCCAATGGACTTGGCAATAGCTGCGACACCTTTCAGTTAGGCTATCATGAGTTACAGAAACTACCAGCAGAGAGGAATGGACTATAAAACTGGAAGGGAGGAAGGAAGGAAGAGCTTGATTAAATGGTAGAGATACAGGTGTGTGTCAGTCAGTGAGTGTGAGAAATCAACCAACATCACTGAGCATGTGTGAGTGTGTGTGTGTGCTGTGTCTGTGGAGGTGATGATGATGATGATGATGGTGAACAAAGAGTTGCTACATTTTAAGGCACCACTAAGGAGTTTTGGTTTATAACTAAAGAAGTAGCTACCTACAAGGCACATAAAACCTTCCAAACAATATTGGCACTTCTTATTGGCACAGCAAGAAAAGGCCTAAATAGTGTTTGATGGCGATACAGTCAGCAAAGTCACACTGTAAATGTTTTCTTTTATTTTGTGGTGGCTTCCAACCCTGCATGCATCAGTGCATTTCCTGGATGTCTGTGTGTGTGTGTGTGTGTGTGTGTGTGTGTGTGTGTGTGTGTGTGTGTGTGTGTGTGTGTGTGTGTGTGTGCGTGTGTGTGTGAGTCAGAGACCTTTGCTCCTAGGCAACAGGATTATTAGAGCAAGCAGGTTAATCCCTGTAATGATGTCTAATCCAGGTGGAGGTAAACCTTACACAACATCATATGTCAAAGCCACAAATGTAGCTAGTTCAAATGTGACGTATTTAAAAAGATGGCATCATGTGTAGTTCCGTGTCTGTGAAATAAAGGGACTGAGAATAGGTGCTAGGCATGGGTACTGAGTGCTGAATTACAATGGTATGAAATTAGCATATTCAAATGTGAGAAATAAAAGTTCAGCAGGACACAATAGGGCTACAATGTGTGTTAACATGAAGCTTTAGACAGCTACTGAATAGAATTTCTCTCTCTCTCTCACTCACAAACACACACACACCAGATGCATGAGGAATGTGTGAAATGTGTGATGTTGGAGTAAAACATTTTTGCAAACATTATAAAGCAGTAAATAACCTCACTGAGAGTATTGTCTATCTCTCTCTCTCTCACACACACACACACACATAGGAAATGTAGGCATTGTGTTTTTAAAAGACCATTTGAGTCTATATCAGCATGACTGTGAGCTCCTCTGTGCCTGGCTCCCCAGGGCTGTAGTCTACATGACACTCAGGTATATGCCATATAACCACTTAAAAAGGTTCTTGGGTTTGTGTATATCCAGTAAAACATATGCTGCAATACTGACAACAAACACTGTAATAGTACAGGACAGTTTACCCACTACAGTCACAGACAGTCACAGACAGTATATCCACTACAGTAAACTACAATCTGTAGTTCAGGCTCCCTGCATTGCAAAACAGGAATTCCTGAGCATGGAGGACGGTCCATAGAAGGAATAATTTCACACACACGCACACACACACACACACACACAAACACAGACAGAAAGACAGACATTGAGGCAGAAGACAGACCGAGATGAGACGAGACAGAAACTGGCTTGTTGACCCATCTCCCTAACAAAAGAGCCTCATAGACTCATCATAAGCAGACAGACTCCCCCATAAGCAGACAGACTCCCCCCATGCACTGGCCCACACCCGGCCTCACACACTCACAGCGTTAAGGGCTGATCCTGGCCTACAAGTGCAGACCGTTGGTGTGTGATCCATTAGCGACCTGCTGGGCTTGTAATCCTGCATAAAAATGAATGAATTTGTGTGTGTGTGTGTGTGTGTCTTCATCTACTAATGTGGGATGCACCTTTACAGCTGGTTATCTGTAATCCCTGACCATTCTTGTCTACAGGAATATTATAAGATATGATAAGTTGTCTAAAATCCATATTGGTTTACCTAGTGATTTAAGACATTTCCTTGAAATGTGCTGTTCTTAAAATCAAGTACTTGGACTTCCTGAATAAGCAGTTATCTTATACAAACACTAGAACATAACATGCCATTGGACCCTCGTTGTTATGAACCAAATGTTTACAATTGTTAAAATAGTCTTAATGGAGTCTTCATCAGTGTCAGTCTGTAATGACCCTAACAGCCTACCGCACTCATTAACCTGCACACCTGCTGTGCCAGACTACTGGACTTCACTGCAGTCTGTGGATGCCAGCCAGGGTAGGAACATTCCAGAACTCACCATATCAACAAGCATGACTTCATAATGGTGGAATAAGACCAAACAGAAAGGATTTATCCACACTTTTCACCTCTCTACCCTGCAGAAATACATACATACATACATGCAGTATATGCGTATATACATACATACATCACATGGCTTTCCAGTCACCCTTGAGCAGTGTGCTGAGCAAGAGATTAGACTCAAACTAACTCACATTCTTTTAGTGCTGAGTGGTCTTGGACACATTCCCTTGCACATAAACACATATGCACAGACTGCGAGATGTACACACACACACACACACAAACACACCCCATTTGTTAGTTGGTATGGCAGGTTTTGTGGAGAATTAGCATAGCGGGCCTATCTAACTCATTGTCCTACAGTGGCCTAATTAGTGTATTCACGGTTTGTGCACATTAGTGTGTGTACAAAACATGCAGTCGTTCACTCAGAGTCTGTCTTTGTTTCAGATACACACACACCCACACACATCATCAGTTTCACTGAGACCACAATTCCCATGATTATGGTCAGTAATAGAATATGATTATCTGTGTAAAAAAGTAGCTAACATGTCAAAAGGTCAAAGATGCTACATTTAACTGTACTGATCTAGTGTGTGTGTTTCTGTCTGGTTGGTATGTTTTTGTCAGTGAATTCAGGGGTGATGGGGGATTTATATACTTGGACTCTAGTTCAACTCTTTGAGTTGTGTGTGTGTGAGTGAGGGAGATACACAGGGAACTTAGGTCAAGTCCTGATATTCACTCTCTTTCTCTCTCTCTCTCTCTCTCACAGACACACACACACACACACGCATACACACAGGAGTGTAGTGAAGCACAATAGGCTTCACCTCATTAGCTGAAAGTGTTCAAGTGTTCACAGATGCACCAACAACAGAACAACAGCCATCACTTAACAGCCACTTAACATCCAACAGGTGACTACGCATGCATTCTCTCTCTCTTACACACACACACACACACAGAGAGAGAGAGAGAGAGAGAGAGAGAGAGAGAGAGAAGAGACAAGAAGGGGTCTACAGTAGCTTTAAAAAGCAACACACAAACATACAAACATGCAGGCACACTACACAATCTCCATCTAGACACAGTCAGGAGGGTGGGGGAGTAGAGAGTAAGCTTCCTGCTCTATTGCAGGCTACATGTGGGGTCAATATGTGCAATGCAAAGTCTCTCTTTCTCCCTGTGTGTGTGTGTGTGTGTGTGTGTGTGTGTGTGTGTGTGTGAATGGGGGGTCTTTTACATACCCCTCCCCGTCTCTGCCTCTTCTCCCCCTCCCCCCTCCCATTCTTCCCTCCCTCTTCAGTTGTACTTAAAGAGCTTTGTCCACTCTGGTCATTCATACTTACTTGGGTCATCTGTCAGCTGGAGAGAGAAAGAAGTAAAGAAGAGAGGAGAGAAGGTGGATCAGAAGGCACAAGGACACAGCTGCAAGCCAGCAGCAAAGAGAGACAGAGTACGAATGTCGGTCATGCCTGGGACATTTAAGAAATCTCTGAACTGAACTGAAATATAGAATTCAGTTAACCAACACAGGGGTCACTGGGGCTATTTTGGAAATTTATTGAAAAGACAAAAAAGAAAAGAATAGAAAAAACGCTGCCTGGATTTACCGGTTGAACACCTGACGTCCAGCATCAACATGAGACTATTCAACCCAATCCTTCTTCTGCTGCTGCTACTGTCGGTGCTGCTGTTGACGAATGCGCATAAACCTGGTAAGCTCCAACCTTAAATGCTTCATATAGGCCATAGCTATAACTATAACAATATAGTTAATATAAGCCAAGTCTCAGATGATGTAAGGAACAATCATTAAGTGCGGCATCTTCCAGCGTTCGTCTAATAGGCTGTGCATATCTAATTAAACTTATTTTGTCTAAAATGAAATTTAGACAAAACTTTCAATGACGTTAATGTCTACCTTGCTCCCCAAGTCTTGTGGTCGAATATGCCACTGACCAAACTGCGGTGCCACGATGCAAATCACTGTGCAACATAAAATGCTTCTTTTGAATAAATTGCTACAGTTTGAGCTCTAATACTCTGGTCAGTATGACAGATGCGCATCTCTGTTACGCTGTGAGACGGCACCTGTGGAGCTAAAAGACCTTAACTTGTGTCCTTAGGCTTCAATCAAAATCTACATCTGAAACCATCGCCACCTTTACGGCTCCACCGGTAATCTGTGCCCCCGGGCTGACCGGCTGTGCGAACCTATTGTTAATCATGGTGTTTAACACAATGGTAATGCAGGTTGCACTCTGGTCCACATTAACATAATACTACGGAACGGAGGGACAGGGCGCGCGCACGGAGAGGTGGTCTCAGGAGAGGAATTTTAGAGTGGTCGCGGTCATAAAGTCATTCGATTTTTATCGTTTCCTGTTGGTCACAGTAGCTCAAAACTTGCTCACAGGGAGGATCAGTGTTAAATTACCAGTTGCACAGGGAGAGGCTAAAATTCGTTATCAGCACAACTCGTAATTGGTATATTGTTTTTTATCTTTGGTAAGATTGGTCTCACCCGGTTCTTGAATTCCATGAGATGCAGACTAGGCCTACGTTCAGTGACAGTATGTACTTTGGCATAAATTATCAAAATTGTAGCACTATTAATTGTGATCTTTTCTCCACAGATTTCCTGCGTGTCCGTCGAAAATATAGACGACACCATTGTCCACACAATCGCTGCCTCCCGCTGCATTCACGTGTGCCTTTCCCCTAAGGTAAGACGCTGAAAGTTGAAAGATTTACTTTAACCAAAACCTGACAAGGGTACAGCTTGCCACACAAACAGTACAAAAGTAAATGCTCACATTCTCAGACTGCCTTGAAGGTTGTGAATAAACAGACACACACACACTTCAAATTGCTTTGGTGGTGGTAAACTTGGTTGCATTCCTAAAGCCACTCTGCTAATAAGAAGCAAACAAAACTCATGCTCACAGTGGCAGGAATGTCTTTGTAACTGTAGTGACACATTGTGTAGGTTCTTCTTGAAGTACTCAGGTTTGCTATCCCTCTGGGGCTCTGTCCAAATGATTTAATACACACGAAGTATGCTAGTATATTCTTATCTGTTAAGGAGTCATTGGCTTTTTAGAGACCTTTCCATGGGATCAAGGTTACAGGGCCATAAAACAGCAGCTGGGTCCAGACACACACAAAACACACACACTACCCAAGCCCTGTGTTAAACAAAGACTCTCTCGTGAGTTATGAGGTGAAGCAATGGTCACATACACACACAGGAGGTGATATGGGGGTGTTAGTCCAAGTCAATGTGAGAGAGAGGGGCTAGTGGCAGTTTTAATGCCTAAGGTGTGTGTTAGTGATTAGGGAGCCTGTGTGTGTGTATGTATATGTGTGTGTGAGTGAGTGAAATAAATCACCCTAATGGTGACGGCAGCCTTGCGGAGCCGCCACACTGTTGTCCTGCTCCCCACATAAGTCGTGGCCTTTCCCCTCTGCTCTCTGACCCCCCATACTGAGCCAGAGTCTGCCAACCGTAACTAGATGCACATTCACCCACTCCAACAGAATGCCTGTCACCACAACTCAACTGTTCTGTATTGCTCTTGGTTTCTAGGGGACACTTCTGAAACAAGAGACAATCAGCGGAGAGTGCACTGAAGGAAGCAATGGAATTCAGCTCCACTAAGACTCACACTCAGACAAACCCGCCTGCCACAATTCAGTGCAGGGAGGAGACAGACCAAGAATCCTCACTGTTGTGTCACAGCCTTCCCAATGTCTCAGTTTCTAGTGATGAAGATTTGAGATCTGAGTTCATCTTTCATCATCTGCATTCTATAATATACACAGTCTACTTGAGTAAACATCATGACTCATAGCTTTTCACTGAGTCAACATCATGACTCATAGCTTTTGTAAATAGTTAAAAAGCAAGAATTACAGTTTGTACAGTTTGTACAAAGTATTCTTTGAAATGTGTTTATTTGTAAGTTATGCACTTCAAATGTTTTTATAATATTAAATAAAAATGTGTATACTGAAATCTCAATTGTGGGGTAAAAAAAAGTTTCTTTCTTTAAGCCTCATGTGGACTCAATCTGATCCCAGAGGTACAGAAAAGCTTTAGCCGAGCTGCCTGCTCTGTTCCTTAATGCTTCCACAGAGAGAGAGGGGGGGGGCAGAGAGAGAGACAGTCGTGTACTAGGACGTGTATTTGGGTCAGGCAATGGCCGCTCAGGAGTCCCAAGTTCTAGATGTGCGGTTCTTCACTCCTGGCCTCAGTTGATTGCAGCACTAATAGCAACTGATGGCCTCTCAGGCAAAACAACATGGTGCCTGTGATGTAGAAGACCTTACAAAGCATGATGTAACTGATACCTCTGTTAGCTTTTAAGCTTCATTTCCATCACAGGAGAAAGTGTGATAACAGTGCTGTTTCACCTGGATCAGTAACTTTAGAAATGATGCAAAAGACATCCATATTTCACACTGACCATTAATGAGACTTTACTCTGCCTTGCTCAGATCAGCCAGTCTCAGATTATGTAAACCTGGTATACATTTTATCATTAAAGACAAGTATAAAATGGCATTGTGTCCATTACATAATACACATTTATATCTATGTTTATGTTCTTACGTATATTTTCAAAACTAATTAAAACTCTCAAATGTATACCAGCTGAAGAGAGTAATGTATAAATGATATTTCACAAGAGAGAATTATATTTAATCACACTGATAAACAACATGATCTCAACCAGTCTTTAATATGACATTACTTTCCCACTTACACAAGAGCAGTAAGAAACTGTATGAAAACAACTGTCAAGAACAGTAAACCAAAACAGACACACCCAGGCACGCTGTCTTTCTCTCTCTCTCTCACACACACACACACACCCAACACATCCACACACACACAGAAATATGTCATACATGAAGGCGATACAAACAATAATCAGTTTTCATGTAAACAAAATAATATAGAAATAGTATAGATAGTAAAACAGAAATATAAAAACATAATTCTCTACAAAAAATCCAACTCCTGATCAGAGAGGAGTAACAGAAATTAGTGGACATGCTTCCTTCCTGGCTCCAACCATTGTGTTGGTAGGGAACTGTTGGCATAGTAATTCGAGAGTATCGTTAAGGAAAGGTTACATAGGGTCATTTGTCACTAAAGACCCGTCTGATCAGTCAGGCATAGCTGCAGTGACCAGACTTTCTCACTATCTGCCTCACTCTCAATACAAACACACACACACATAACCTGACAAACACAATGTACTTACTCAGCTGACACACAACCATTTCACTCAAACATTATGCAAACATGCATTTGCATGCCGCACGCTTGCATGCACGCACACACACACACACACACACACACACACACACACACACACACACACACACACAGAATCAACTAAAAGCAGAGCAGAGCAGTGCAGTGCAGCAGGCAGTGGAGAGGCCCATCATCAGTCTCGCATCTGCTGAGCAGTGAGTGCCAGTATCCTCTTGCTCAGCAGAGTGTTGTGGTGCTTCAGGTACTCGATCAGGTCCGCCTGCTTCTCGACCACCTCCTCAAGACTTGAGCCATCCCTGACACACACACACACACACACACACACACACACACACACACACACACACACACACACACATACACACACAGTCAATAAAGCTTAAGAAAAGCAGTGATAAAACAGATAAAACCAGCCAGTGGCTAGAGCGTCGGGAGTGGAAATGTTGTGTTTCTTTGAGGAAACTGACCCACTGGCCTATGTTTATAGGGCCCTCGGCCAGACCCAAGGGCTTAGTGTGTGTGTGTGTGTGTGTGTGTGTGTGTGTGTGTTTGTGTGTGCCCTCTTTGGAGATGCTAATGGAAGAGCAAAGACGGAGAGATGGGCAGATAGAGGAGACTAAAGAGAGATAATTACACTGATGCCAACCAGGACATTCCAAGTAAGATTATCAGATGATACTGAATCAGAAATGAAATAAGTCTTCAGTGCAATTTTCTTAAAGTAACATGGAGATTGGGTGAAATTATGACATTGGGCTTGTTGGTGTGCAACACCTCTCTAAATTACATGAGTAGTACACTTTCACACAGCTTTGGATGTTTGGAAGGTTGCTTAACTGAATTTCTATAATAGAACATTCTGGAAAAGGTGTGTTACTGAATCATGTAGGCCTCTCATAACTGCCTCTAGTTCATCAGTGTATCTAATCAAATGTTCAAATGCTTGATACTGAGAGTATGCATGTTTGGCTTGATGGTTGGCTGCCGTCCTGGGGAGTGAGTTATGGCTGTCACTTCCAATCATCTGGGGTCATCCCAAAGTTCATTTAGTAAATATCATAAAGTACTTATGAGCACACTGAAGCCTCTTTTGAGTAAAGGGAGGTCTATTAGTAAGAACAGGGCTCCATTAGGCTTCTGCATGCAGTAACTGTCCTGAGGATGGTTTACATCAGGGGTCTCTGATGCCACTAACAAAATGAATGTGGCCGAGAGCTGCTTTACTATTTTACAACAGTATTAGTAATAGCTAGATGCTAGAGACAGATGTTACATCTTTTACCATCTTACACACTTACAGCACAGTGCAAACACTCTTTCAGACTCTCTCTTTCAATGCAGATTCACTTTTGCTACTATGCTACAAGATATAAAGTAATTACCTTTACTTTGACCTTTGGAGAGCTACTCTTAAGCTAATGGGGACCTACTGGTAGATTCTGTGCTACATGGTCTGCATGTATTTAGATCCAAGAGGAGCTTCAATGTTACTGGATGACATTTTGTTTGGTCATGTCTGTGTTTATGTGTACATTGTTATCCAACAAAATGTCCATTATATTTAAAGTTAAGACCAAACAAAACATGCCAGAGAGGCAGCTCTCTCCTGTCTACAGGCCTCCAAACTCAGGGTTATTGTTTATTGAAACTCAGGGTTATTGTTTATTGTAAAGGCTTTCAGTTCAAGGCACAGTAAAATACTGTTTTTGTTTGTTTATCTTTTTAAACAGCGTCCTCAGAGGTCAACGATCGAGTGGATCATGAGGAAGAAATTAACCGCTCAGCATCTTGCATCTTGCACCTGCATCTTTTGCAGACACTTTTACACCGGAGCAGCAACACTAGACCCAAATTAAAGTCCCACATATGTATATCAGTGTTGCACCAATGTAGCTGGTTTTGGACTAAACCTGCGGGTGATGTGTTATAAGTGTCTCACCTGAACCCTGTCTCTGTATGTGCTTGACTGCCACTGCTCAAGTAGGTGTGGAAGTGTTCCTCTTGATGGATGTCTGGATTGAGTTTCTGTGCGTTAAATCTCACCACTTTCACTGCAAAACACAAACACAGGCCATATTTAGTCAGACAAACAAACTTTAGAAGGCCTAATTATCTGATGAGGTCTCCTTCCAGTACTCCTCAGAGGGTTGTGAAGCCCCCTCTCCGCTCCCCTCCTCCCCCTCCTCTCTCCTCTCCTCTCCTCCTTAGAAGACCTTTCCAGTCCTCCTCTGGAGACACACTGCTCACACTTACCTTTTCAAAGGTGGATGTGCACATCCAGGCCAGAGCAACAGCACTGGGGGGTTTGCAAGTGTAAATGTGTGTGTTTAGTAGGTGCTGAAAACAGCACTGGACCTGAAACATCCTCCATTCTGGTGCACTATTCTCACACTCTTCAAGACCCCCCCACCGCACCCCCCACCCCCACCCTCACACACACACACACACTTAATCGCTTTCTTTAAGGCTTTACCTCTCATTCTCGCACATATACACAAACACTCACACACTCCACTTAACTTCTTCATATACCCCCTGCCTCCCCTCCCCCAACAACTCCCATCTCTCCAGGAAATGACACTAAACACTGCATTTACCAGAACAAGGCATTTTATATCCATCACACACATACACACACTCACACACACACACACACCAACCAAGAAAAAACATAATATATGTGTGTTCTGAATTGTGTTATTGTGTTCCTGAGGCTGTTGCGGTTGATTTGTCAGTGAGAGGTGGAGGGCTGGAGCCCCGGGCCAGAGTGAGCTCAAGGCACTAAGACAGATAGAGTTACTGAAGGAGGATGTGTCACATTCCCCATAGCTTTAACAAACAGTGGCACCTCACTCACTCAATGACACCATAAACACAAGCACAGTGATGATAACCTAATCTAATCTCCCTCTCACACACACTTAACATTATCTTCAGTTTAGTTTGGTAGAGCAAGAAGAGAAAATCCTAATTTTCAACCACAACTGATATAGAATTAGAGTAATTCACCACACACACCACACTCCAGCAGTAAAGGCCTCATCAGTAATCCTGCAGGCAAATTGCAATATCATTGTACCATGCTCACTACTTGATACATTTCACTACTTGCTACATCTCTCTAGCATGCTCGTCATGTTCTTCTTAAGATGACGATAAACACTCAATGGGTTGTGAGTGAGGATGTGTGAACTAAAGTCCTCTCCTCTCCCGTGTCCTGCTGGGTTGCCTGTGCTATGCCCTGTTCCAGTCGCACCTGGTTCCTCCCCACTGCCCCACTGCATCCCTATGGTTCCTAACCCTGTCACTGTCAGCCCCCACACCCTACAGCGGGGCTCAAAGCCCCTGGCAACACCATCACTGACAGAGCAAACACACATATACACACTCACGCATATATCAATGCAGTGGAAAAGAGCATGCATGGCCATTTGAATGTGTATATGTGTGTGTGTGTGTGTGTGTGTGTGTATTTGAACCTAACATCTGCGGCTGATATTTCTGGCCTTAAAAAAGGCGGGTCTCTCACAATGAGAATGATGACAATGTTTCTTTCCAGATTAGTCTACAATGCATTTCTTCCTCTCGTTCTCTCTTTCCATGCTTGTCCCTCTCTCTCCCTCCCTCCTTGTGTTTAACCCTTTGATGGGCCCTAAAGCTCTTTGATGTGGAGGGGCAGCAGAGCAAAGGCATTCATGTTTAAATGAGTGCAGTACAACAAGCAGAGGGAGAAATCACCTTCCCTCTTCAAAAGGACACACACACACACACACACACACACACACAGCCTCAAAAGAACTTCAAAGCTGTGGGAGTAGAGAGTGACAAGGGGACATATAGGCTACTGTATAGAGTCCGTGCCATTGATAATGTGTGGATCAGTGGGCTGAAGACCATGGGCACAGAGGCGCCGGACACTGATCAGACTAATGTCACAGTACAAAGACTCTGGGTCAGCATAATCTGTTCTCAGATCAGAGCTAATTCTTAACAAACTTCACACACTCCTGAGACTCCCTAGTCGGAACACACACAATAACACATTGGCAGGATGACCCTATAGTCACACTAGTCCCATAACAAACAAACACAAACACACACACACACAAATCCACTGTGGGCATTAAGAGACTGCTTTCCAATGACAACTGGGCCAACTCTCACACATGTTAGAAAGAGCTCTTTTACTTCATGAGACAGCTGTCTGGTAACAAATACAAACACACACAGGGGGGGGGGGAGTGTGGTGTTTCACAGTGTATGCTAAGGGAGTATTTTGTCAAGATAGACTAATCTGCCTAAGAATCCCAAGAGAGAGACTTGAAGTGAAGTGTGTGTGTATGTGTGTGGGTGTGTGCACACGTGCAAGTGTTATAGAATCTCCTCTCATCAACAGGACAATGGCATGGCATTTAAGGGTGGAGCAGGTTTATACATTGAACTCTGTGTGTGTGTGTGTGCCTCTTGAATTTGCCTATGGTGAGGACGAGTCTAATGGCCATTAGATACCCACAGGTCCTGACCTCTATGCCCCCACTTTCCCCTCTTCTCGTCTTGGCGCTTTACAACACAGCTCTCGTCTTCTCTTAGTTCATTATTCACGTAAGTAATGGAAGTCCTATAAGTACCAGTGACACAAATTAACTATAGGCTATGGTAGGTTATGTATAGAACAATGACATACAAAGCACAGACTTACATCTACCACAATCTGATTGCTTATGGCATGGGAAAATACTTCAGCTGTGTGGAGATAAAAATTTGTGTGTGTGTTTGTTTGTGTGTATGTATGTGCATGTATGTATGTTCTGTGTATGTCTGTCTGTATGTGGGGGCTGGGGGTTACCTATGTACGATATCAGGAAGGTGAAAGACAGCAACAGCTCCAAACTTAGAACTCCCAGCAGCAGGTAGACAGACAGCTGCTTCTCAGCCTTGTCCAGGACTGTGGTCAAAGCCAGCAGCAGCAAAATACACAGGTTTCCTATACACACATACATACACACAGAATTTGAATTTGAACTGAAGCAAATATGAGGCAGAGAGTCTATCTTATATTTTACTCCCACTGCAGACTATGGCAATATAACCAGACATATTTGGGACTCTTGAAAGCAGGGAAGTATTTTCACTGATGGTCCACTCCCTAAAATACAACTCTTGGTATACATTCACATCTTGCTCTGAAAGCAACACACTGTGCTGGGTAGTTTTTTATTTGCCTTAATGGCTTAATGAGAACTTCATTTTGATGGCATGGCACATGGATTTACAATAATTTTTGCCCAGGGTTAGACTATGTAGCTTTGTCTATCCTTTTGTCAGTTTTCAATAAACTGGGTACCCATATATTTAGAACTGGTCAAAAAGGGGAATCCTACATTATGTTACTTTACAACTGTAATACATATGCAGTACGATGGCGCCCTCTAGGGACCACAATGAAAACTGACATGAATAGAGACTAAATTAGCACAGTAGTTTGTGTACATTATACAAAACAATTAAGCAGCTCGCTTGAAGTGAAAGGCAAAAAGTGATAGTGTGCCTGTGGCTGTAGGTGCTCAGTCTGGGTCATGTGCAGTGTTTCTTTGAGAGTGTCCATACGAGTCCATAGCTCACCTACAGACTGTATGAGCAGAGGCACAGACACAGTGGCCCTTGTCTGTCGGTACAAGTGCAGGTAACCTCTGCACTTGGCTGCAGTGTGGTGGTACTCCACAAAGCGCTGGTGGATGTATGAAATGATCCATAGAGCCACTTTACAAAAAACCACCAATGTCGTGCTGTCCATATTCTGCAGCAAGGATGCACACTCAGCATAACGTTCCTCTAGTAGTTTACACAACACACACATCACCACTGAAACACACACAAACGCTGCCTGTGGAGGCAAAACAAACAAACCTTTTAATAAACATTCATTAATAAAGATTCACAGGCAAGAACAAGAGGACAGTCCTATGGTGTTACGGTCAACAGAACACACTGACCCTAAGTGCAGCAAACGGCATGCAGAAAGAAATAAAATTGATCGATCGATCAATCAATCAATCAAATCATTTGAGAAAATTCCACCTCTAAGATTTATGATGTATCAGATTTATAAAACTTCCTTAAAACCTAACTAGGCATACTGAATCAATTGTTAGATTTATTATATATACAACAACCTGGAAACACAAATTACAGTAATCTAAATCAGTAATCTAAACTATAACATAGGCATAGGTTATTTTGGTACTGATGACAGTCTCCCAGGTTCAATTGGCATGTAATGAAAGGCCCATCGACTGCATGCACTCACATGAAAAATGAGCAGTAACCCTGAAGTCCAGGAAGTGGGTAACTTTTGAAATTCCCTCTTAATGGCTGCATCAAGAGTATTTGGAGTTATCAAGGGTCCCTCAATCAGAGGATCGTCCTCCACACTTTGAGAGATGTCTGTAGAAGAGTTATTCTTCACGTGCAGGTCCAAAAAACAAACAAACAGATAAGAACAAAAAATGCTTGCATTTAACCACATTGTTGATGAAAGAACACTGATCAATGCAACTTTGGTCTTGACATCTGGCATAAAAACAAAACGTTTTGGCCTGTTTGACGACTGAAAGACTTAGTTTAAAGATATTTCAGTTAGGTTATGGTTCGACCAAAACATCGACTGCGTTGAGTAGTGCAACAAACGAACACTGAAATTAGAAGTTGCAAAACATTTGTGCTAGTTAACGTTACGCTTGATAAAGTTCTTCGCAAACTGTGTAACAAATTGGGAGAACACAAAATTCCCTTCAGTTACTCAACTTTTGAGTAAATTCAATTGTTATCATTTCAGGGAAGAAAAAAAAGTTAATGTTAAAGTTAATGCTGCCATAGCCAGAGTCTGCTTTCTGCAACAACTAAATCGTGTTATATACATCAAATGGTATCAACCCTTATCTAGCAGAAGTATCTTGCCCTTGGGTGGTTTTACTGCTCCTGCTATTCAGATGCAGGAATAATAATGGTCACATGAGAATTTCAGATGACCAAGAAAGCAAAAATGACCGACAGCTCTAGCTCTAACGTTAGCTGCTAGTAGCTGTAATGTCAGTGAGGAAACTCACTTGAAGCGTGTCTTTGTAATCCATGGCTCCTTTCAAATGCATGAACCTTCACACTGAAGGACAAGAGACAGACAAAAGAATGACATTTGTCATTCACCAAAATCGTGCAGACGACAACACAGGAAAGCACCTTCTGTGGTAGCGTGAATACAAACAGAACGACATATCGGTGTACCACTTAAAATGCTCCGGGTTGCCCACTCTTCTACTGTAGACGTTCCTAGTCAAATAAAAAAAATGTCAATAGCGAAGTAAATCATTTAAACCCGCAATCAGACCAACAATAATACAGGCAAAGTAACACTTAATAAATAAAATAATTAATAAATACAGGACATAGAGTTTGTAAAATATGCTAATTACAAGGCTAATTACAAAATATAGAATTTTGTTGTGTGGAAGCAGGTACACGCATGGTAGACATGTAAGCTATACCTGTGACGAAATGATTACCAAAGTCATACATTTGCAGCCTAATAGCCTGATCTGACCAATCAAATTAGACCAAGAGCGCAGCGTGAATTCATTTACAGTCTGTAGCCTGACATGCCTACCGCTAAGTGGCGCTGTGGACATAACACAAATTGGCAACTGCTAATTAATTAGTGCAGAGGTCCACATCCATTATTGGGAGAGGAAGTAACTGACCTTAATTGCAAAGTCCAAAGCCTTCATAGTAGTCCTTTCACGGCATCCGGCATCCATCACGGTGGACAGGGAAAGAAACACGCCATCAAAACTAACTACGACTTTTCTATGGATGCTCGGGAATTCTTTCATACTCTCTCTCTCTCTCTCTCTCTCTCTCTCACTCTCCCTCGCTCTCTCTCTTTTTGTGTTTTTGAGTGAGGATGCGCTGCGCGCGCGTGTTCTGTGTGGTTGAAACAGCCTGCACTCCGCCCGCCAGATCTGGTTTTATGCATTTGTTCCGCTGAGATGCCTACGCCGTTATGCGTAAAGGTAAGTCTGAATACATGTCTCTTTCTCACATTTAGCGTTGGGCGTTTATTGTTTCCTATGTATTTATTAGGCTATAATTTATCGGACTGTTCAAATAGGTGCAGCATAGGAGCCTCTGTCCGGTTAAAACGCCGAGCGCAAAAACGTGCGCAAAAATGTCTCTGTCATCAAAATGCTTTGTGTTAGTCTTAATTAAATTGAGAAAACATTTCATTTGTGCACAGTTAATCGAAAGATACATTATGTATCGCATAAATCTAAAACGGTTATATATGTCAAGGTAGGAATAAAGAAACGACAAGTATGGTGGAGAAAGGGAAGTGTTCTGTACTTTGACCTGTTTACCAGTGAACATGGAGAATGAATGAGAACATTTCGCTCTAAACTTTTACGACTCAAAAAGGGTGGAATCGCGTTATGTTCAGGCATAAGTGTGGTGAAGTGATGAATTTCACGCTCAGATGGAATCTGGAACCTTGGAGACGCACATTACGAGTTGCGTGTAGCCAAGTGACAATATGAACTTGCCGACAAATTACCGTGAGTTGCTTTGGATAAATTGTAAATGTAAATGCAAATGCATGTAAATGCAACCTAACATACAGCCTACACAAAAACGCGCGACAAATTAATTGTCCTGTTCCTTTTATTTATTTCTGACATTGCTATTGGCTTTGAAGATCTATTTGCCCCCATACACACACATTGAAAGAGGCTCCAATTTGAAATGTAACCAAACCATATCTCCCTGGCAAAAGCAGCTTAATTTTCCACAGAAGGAGTCATAAACCAGCCTCAAGCTCCGGTGTCAGAAGACTCCAATTGACTGGCCTAATATCACAGATGATGATGACTGGCTCATTAATAAACCACAGCAAACACAGCCTGCATTTCCATCTGTCTCTGTGGTCAATGACCATTATAATCTCTCTCTTTCTCTCTCTCTGTCTCCCTCTCTCTCTGTCTCCCTCTATCTCTGCCTCTGTGTGTGAGTGTGTTTAGCTCATCACAAGCAAAATCTCTGAAGCATCAAAGAATGACGTACCCAGTCAGTCTCCTCACAGCATGAGCTAAGATGAAATGGGGTGCAGGGGTAAATGGGAACTTGTCATTCAAACCAGACAGCACCATTGCTCTTTAATCATCTATCACCAGGACAATGCTATTCACTCTGAGGACACATCAAGAGGAGAATCTCTCTGTACAGTGCATAGCGTCGGAATGATAGTTCTTATAGTAGCTGATGAGGTGTCCATTTGTGGATGGCAACAAGGTTGGTCACCCACCTGATGCCAAAGATAAGTGTGATTCTCTGAATGGGACTTGACTGGACTGTCATGCAGTAGATGTTTTTAATGGGAAGATGTAGAATGAAGGTTGTGGTATTCACGTTTTCAGAATAACCTATATGAGGGGAAATGGATATTGGTAAAATAGTCATCTGCAGATTTAGGCGTGTGTTTAAAACTGTGTCTAGATAGAGGAAGAACGCTGGAGTGGGGACCACAGAGAGACATGCTGTGGGAGATGTAGTTTAGGTGCATTGTACTGTGAAAAAATGCTGAGCTCAACCTCTGATGACACAGCTTCCTGGTTCCCCCGAAAGGCTTTGGAAAGCTATCACCGAGATTGCCTTGTGTGCATATGTGTAGAACATGCATGTGCAGAGCACAAAAGCATCTCTTAAATGTCTGTGTGCCGCTCAGTAACCTACTCATGTGCACTGATGTCATTAGTGATAGTGAACTAATTGTGACCCTGAGAGCAGAGTGAGAACTGAGCTTCAGTCGTCAGCAAAAGAAAGTCTCCTTAGAACTCTGACAGTGGGATGTGTGCCCAGTGACTGTCTCTCTGCAGCATTATATTCTGATATTTGTACTTTTAATTTGACAGTTTGCCACGCTGAGCCTGAGAGGTGAGAAAGCATGACGTGACCTGCACTGTCTGCTTTGGCCAGTCAGCAAGCAGCATGGCGTACCCAATCCTCCTGCCTCCTCTCCCTCCTGCTCCCCACAACTGCTCGACAGCCTTAGAGGAGCGCAACTGTTCTTTTGCTAACCTGTCAGCTATCACCGCTTACGGCCGAGACGAGTGTGACAGCAACAAGACTCTGTTTGTCATCATGGCAATAGCCTACAGCGTAGTGGCCTTGCTGGGTGTACTGGGCAACCTTGCTCTTATACTTGCCATTATCCGGCAGCGAGAGATGCACAATGTCACCAACATCTTGATTGCTAACCTCTCGCTGTCGGACTTGTTGATGGCATTGGTGTGCCTGCCCTTCACATTCATCTACACTTTCATGGATCACTGGGTGTTTGGGGAGATTCTGTGCAAGCTTAACGGGCTGGTGCAGTGTTGCTCAGTGACCGTCTCCATCTTCTCCCTGGTCCTCATCGCCATGGAGAGGCATCAGTTGATCCTGCATCCTCGTGGCTGGAGACCCACGACTCACCATGCCTGCATGGGCATTGCTGCCATCTGGACACTGGGGTTGGCCACGGCTGCCCCCTTCCTGCTCTTCTCCATGGTAACGGACACCCCACTGACACAGCTCCCACCAGAGATGAGGGAACAGTTCCGTGGGAAGGTGGTGTGTGTGGAGGCCTGGCCTTCTAGAAGCTTCAAACTGACCTACACCACCTCTATGCTCTTCCTGCAGTACATCACTCCGCTTCTGTTCATTTTCATCTGCTACTACAAGGTAATCACACACACACAGAGAAACTAGGAAACAGAAACTCACAGTCACACACACTTTGCAGTCACACACACACACACACACACACACACTCACAAAGTACACAACAGGATGGAAGCCCATTAGAGAGTGTAAATATTTAGAGTAGTAAGTTAATAGTGAGGAACAAAGCAGTCGTGTGTGTGAACAAGAGAGGCTCCTTAAGGAAGGGAGAGGAAGAACAATGCCAATAGAAGTCACATAACGCCTGGGTCTCTCCAGATGAAAGAACACAATTCTCTATTTGCTGCCTTTAGGAGGTCATACGAAACCCAAATTCTTTTATGATCTGACATTTTCCCATTACTGCAAACACACACACACACACACACACACACACACACACACAGTGATATGCTGCTCAAAACCTGAGGATAAACACTGTCATATTTCCTATCCTCTCCACTGGAACGAAATAACTTTTATATCCTGTAACTATAGAACGGTGAGAGCCAAAGCTTTTTTTCTCTCTCTATCTCTCAAACACACACACACACCACTATGTCTGACAGTTCTAAAATCAAGAGACAGAAGTGGGAGAGAGGAGAATCCAGTCAGTCAGTGGGGGAGAAGACGGGAGGCTGTTGGCTCTGCTTACCTCTTCCTATCTGAGGGACTAATAGTGATAAAGGTTGAATGGACTGGAAATAAGCTAAACCAAGACAAATGCAGTTCTCTCCCTCACTCTCTCTGCAACTCATTCACTCATATACTCACTCGTTCAAATACTCACATACTCACTCACTCACTCACTCACTCACTCACTTACATACTCACATACTCACTCACTCACATACACACATACTCACTCATATACTCATTCACTCACTCACTAATTCACTCACATACTCACTCACTCACTTACTCACATACTCACTCACTCACTCACTCACATACTCAATCACTCATTCACTCACATACTCAATCACTCATTCATTCACATACTCACATACTCATTTACTCAGTAACTCATCATACTCATGCTGCTCGGCTCGTGCATGGTACTGAGGTGTTACCAGTGTTCCCAGTCTTGTTTTCTGTAGTGGGTATACTGTCTTCCACAGGAGTGGGTATGCCACTGTTATTGCTTTTTGCAGTGTTGTCAGCATTGCAGCCTATGTTTTACTGCATATACACAAACCAAAGAGGAGACAAGTGAGAGAGAGAATTGGTTATACGGTGTACATGTATACCTGTGCGTCACATAGTCTACAGCCCTGGTTAGGACTGTGTCTCTAAACTGGTGCAGCATGGTTCTAAAGCAGAGGGGATGAGCGTTGGCTTATGGTGACTTACTTCACAAGGCTATATCAGGCTACTTCTCATGAAGGAAATCATGCTAAGCACACATGCGCACATACACACAGACACACACACGCACACACATACACACATTTCATGGCAATGTAGCATAGTAATCACAGATGACCAGCAGCAAGGATGAGCTGTCACATGCGTTTAGCTTTGAACAAGCACCGTACCCACATAAACACAGAAAAAAGATGTTCTTGTTGTAATGACACAGAAATCTCAGGCCAGTTCAGCAGAGGCACAGAGGTGCTAGTAGAGGATGCAAACATCTCTCAAAATTCCACCTGTCAGAAAGGAGTAGTGTTATTGCCAGGTATGAACAGACAGAACAAAATACATTCCACTGACACCAAACACTATGTTCTGTCATGGGTTCTCATAGTTCTGTCTCGGTGATTACTGTTCCACTGACACCAAACACTATGTTCTGTCATGGGTTCTCATAGTTCTGTCTCGGTGATTACTGTTCCATTGACACCAAACACTATGGTGTGTCATGGGTTCTCTTCTGTAAAGAAGACGGCTTGTATGGATGTGGACAAGGTAGAGCAGGCACTGTGTGTGTGTGTGTGTGTGTGTTTTATGGGCAGTGGAACCTTGAGCACATCTTCCAGGTCATCAGAATCTTGGTCAGCACACAACAAGCAGAATTTGGAGAAAAGTAGTGAATAGCTGCAGCCTTGTGTCTGTGTGAGGCCACGATCTGCTGCTGTTTCCAAACAGATGAATGAATATTCATCAGTTTATAGGCACACACCATGAATATTCATGTGGGACACTGCAGGAGTCAAAGCTCAGGAACTGCCAGGAGGGGACAGGCTGCTTGTCAATTACTTTGAGTGACAGTACACCAGAAACAGCGTCTCCTTCTTCGTTCCACTGCAGCCCAATCAGGTCTATTAATACAACTGTGACATCACTCTTACACACACACAGAGAGTCACACACACATGTGCAGACACACTGACATTAAGTTGACATTTAATGGTCAGTCTGACTCCCAAGAGGAGGTTTGCTTCTTCTAAAAGAGGGAGTGAGCTGAAGCTGAATGGCTCTGACTGAAAGACATTTTCCACTCTTTCCACCATCTTACGCTAGACCTTATCTGGCCCCAGGAGAGAGAGGAGAGGGGGAGACCTAAACGACAAGAAAAGGAGAGTAGAGAGAGGAATGGAGAAGGAGAGGAGAGAGAGGCATTCGGTTCTGGATGGGGTGTTCTTCTGGAGATGCCCTTATTAAAGAAAAAATGCACACACACTTACACAGACACACACACACACACACACACACACACACACACACACACACAGACACTCACTTAGTCATTCAAATACAGTTTTGTCCGTTAATAATGTGGGTCCCTCAGGCCATACGGTTTTAAAATGCTTTAGTAAACAGCAATACAAATAAGACATCTGTCTATATTTATTTATGTGTAAACTGCTTAATTGTACTTTTGTGTGTGTGACTATCTCTGTGTGTGTGTGTGTGTGTGTGTGTGTCCAGATCTACACGTGCCTGCGCCGGCGGCGAAGTGTGATGGAGCGAATGCGTGAGAGTCGTCAACGCAGTAGTGAGATGCGGCGTATCAACATCATGCTCTTCAGCATCGTGGTGGCCTTCGCTGTCTGCTGGCTGCCGCTCAACGTCTTCAACGCCATCATCGACTGGCACCACGAGGCCGTCATGAACTGCACGCACGACCCCCTCTTCTCCCTCTGCCACCTGCTGGCCATGGCCTCGGCCGGGGTTAACCCCGTCTTCTACGGCTTCCTCAACCGCAACTTCCAGCAGGACCTCCGTGGTTTCCCGCTGTGCAGGCTGGGACGAGGCAGGCCGCAGGAGGAGTATGACACTGTGGCCATGTCCACCATGCACACCGAGGTCTCCCGCACATCTCTCAAGCTCGGCAGCCTCGACACTTGAGCGTGCTCGTTGCTCGTGCACGTTGAGTGCTCAAGCTGTCACCCAGCTGTGGGTGACTATTGGTGTGTGTGTGTGTGTGTGTGTGTGTCTACTTTTGTGTGAGAGTCACAGCACTTTAGAGAGATTATCTTAGTAAAGTCTACATCAGACTCTGACCTCTGAATGACTTGTAACTGTGTGCCCTGCCTGGAGGTGTGAAATGCTTTGTGTGGGGAGATAGAAGGTTCAAAACATCCCCAACAATAATACTGCCATTCAGATTTGGGGGTGATGCAGATGTATTCACAACAGCATGAATGTAAAAGCTGTTGGTAAATCTGGGTTGTGGTAAGTGGCAAGCATGTTAGGCGTAACAATGTCAGGAACACTATGTCTGTCAGGTACACATCACATTTGATGTATTGATTGAACTAAAGTTCATGGTAAATACCTACAATTACAGTAATTAGCACCAGCAGGAGTCACAGGCACCAACGACTTCTGCTGTGTGATTCATGTCACTCATTCTATCTTTGCCTGTCAGCTTGTGTTAGTGTGTGTGTGTGTGTGAGTGTGTGTGTGTGTGTAAGAGAGAGAGAGTGTAGTGGTGGTGTGAACACTTTTTCCCCGTTCCCTTGACTATATTCATGGCTTATTTGATGCTGTATGAGAGGAAATGGAAAGGAACCTGATAAACGGTGCACAGTAGACATGTTTCTCTTCTGCAACCAGCTCTCTCCTCCTAATGAGTTGGCTGAATGTAATTTACAAGATTGTTATCTGTTATCTGTGTTTATAGCAGTGTTCCCATTCTGAAAACGAACCAAAATGTTCAGATTTCACTCAAACGGCTTAAAGAGTCTTGTTTCTCGTACTACCTCGACACAAGAACATTCTGAAGAACTACTCACCGATGGTTTACCACATGGAGGTGTTAGTATATAGGGGTAATAGTTGAGTTTTAGTGTGATCTTCTGGACATGTTATACATTACTTGCCAAGTCAAAACAAACAGTAGCTATAATGTAGCTTTCAAAAGAGGAGAATGTGCATCCATGTGCTTCACCCCATGTTGACTTTTTTACTTGAAAAAAAAGGTTTTATGATGCAGCTTTCAATGTTTGAACTCTTTAAGCATTACAGTAATAATATTGAAATCCTTGTAAACAAGTACTTTAGCATCGGCTATAGATACTTGCAGCTCTAAAAAGTTCAGAGGTTTCACTGTACATTGTTGTGATGTGTTGTGTGTGTGTTTAACCAACTGAGGTGTGCAAATGTATGTGCTACTAATTAGAATTGTACAATAGTTTATGAGTTTTCTGTTATCAAAAGAAGACTGTAAATAAAATTTTAAGTGCATTTCTCAGTCCTTAAAGATAAGCTTGTCAGCGACCCAGGTCTGATTCGGGTGCAAGCAAGATGTTTCTGTGCCAGAATGCTAGCGGAGGACCCAGAGTCAACAGAGGTTGTTCCCTTTGATATGAAACCGTTAATACGGAGTGGAAAGCTTCAGGCTGTGAAAGCTTCAGGCTTGTAGTCTTCTCACACCCCATTGACACACACAGAGAGGTGTCGTTGGGAGCAGTCAGCAACACAGATTGTGCCTTTGAGAGGTAGTCTTGTTTTACATACTTTCAGATGAAGTAGGAGTGCTTACATGTAAACAAATGTATATATGCAGAGAAAAGTTACATCTGTCTTACAAATACTGCATATGATTTTGTTTTTTTTTCTTTATGAGAAAAACCCTCTTAAGCGGTGTTTTATTTCTGCAAATCCTTTTGGTTACTTACTGTGTTGTGCTTTGTTTCAAAGCCTTTGTCATGTTGGACTGTGTGCTGTTTTGAACGTTTTCCAAATTTGTGTATCCACTGACTTACTTTTTTCATGATCCTCAAAAAGCCGCTGGACATGCTGGGAACCACTGACAAGAGATATATCAAAACACAAAGAATAATAGCTGACAGTACGTTCACACACACACACACACACACATATAAACAAACACAATGGTTCAGACCAACATCATAATTTTTGGGGGTCTATGACTTTTGTTCTACCTTTGAAGACATAATGTACATATGCCCAGTTGCCGACCATATTGGATTGGAATGTTAGAGTACAGTTTAATGGTGGTGTGTTTACATTGTATCTTGGTCAGTGTTTTCTATTAAAATATTTGCTTGTGATATTTTGGTTTTCTTCAGTATACTTTGTCTATGTGCCAATTATAGTGATCCTGGTGCTGTGGACTTTACACTTGATGTCCAATAAAATGATTTGTCACAATACTGTGACAGCACTTTGACTGTGGACTTATCAAGGCTGATCCGACGAAAGCACTTGGGCAGAACAAACATGTGCTCATAAAAATCCTGCTTTAGTGCCATCCTCTCTCCTGTCGCGAGGCTTTTGATCACATGACCTTTCACTACAGGATGCCCTCTGCTCTCTTTACTCTCTCTTCTTTAAATGTCACACAGACAGAATTCTCTCTTGTTTTATCTCTTCTCTCTCTCTCTCTCTCTCACACACACACACACACACACACACAGTGTCTAAATCTAGGGTTAGATAGGCAGATTGAATTGGACAAATAAACAAACTGTTTTATTTATTTATTCAAGTTTCTCATTGAACTAGCAAAAAGACAACCATCTTTGGCCATGTATCCTGAATTAGCAGATAGACATGGCTGTGCATCCTTCCAGCTTCCCGCTGCAGAAACAATAGCTAAAAGCCAGCTTATGTTGGTTTAGCTGGTTTAAGGTGGTCTTTGATGGTTTCACACCAGTAAGATAAAACCATCATAAAAACTGCTCATGCTGGTCAATGGTTTTAGATGGTCTAAGCTGGGGTTTTTTTATGTTGAAACTTCATGCCATCTACTGCAAGTGTTGATGGTCTCAGTGGTTGGACCACCTACATGATGGTTTTACAATAATTTGTAAATACTTAGAGTCATGCTGGTGTGCCCAGCTAAGGTGTAGCTGGACTTTGCTAGTTAAGACCAGCAAAACCAATTGGAAAAATTATTTGGTCAAACTAGGTAAACCGAGCTGGTCAAACTGGATACAGCTGCAGTACTCTATACTGCATATATATATACTATACTATACTATACTATACTATACTATACTATACTATACTACACTATACTGACTATACTGGTGTGGAGGTTGAAAGTAGCTGATATATGGCCTGCAAATCTGGCTAGAATGACTATCATAAGCTGGTCAAACCAGCTAAACCAACAACCATCATGGCAACTGGGCATACAGTCAAGTCCATATAATTAGCAGTTTGTGTGACTAGTGTGTCCAGCTGGCATAGTGTGTGTGACTAGTGTGACCAGCTGGTGAGCCAACCAGCTAAACCATCCCTGCTGACAAAAGAGCCTCTTAACCAGCAAGTTTGACAAGCTTCAAGTGAAATCACAGAGTCATTTGGACCCAAGGTCTTTTTTACCATGACAATGCATTCAGTCTCCCAATGGAGAGCTAGATTATGTTGATTGAAACCATGTAGAGAGTGTTTTTGGGTGTATATTGCACTCACAGCCTTGGCTAACTGTTACACAGCCCTTTATAATACTGTAGAATGCTGAATTCACTTCAATGGGACTTACCAACATTCTACGGTCTGATATTTTCTTGATAATGGGCCATTGCTATGTATAACAGACCACGGTCAAGGAGAATGAACCAGAATGCTGCCATAACCAATCAGCTGATCTGTAAGTTAAAGGACTACTTTAAAAAAAAAAATCTGCAGAAGCTATTATCTATTTTAGTCAATATTGCTGAGAGCAATGATAAGTAATGCTTTGTTGCCATGTTATTGAGATCTTCAATAGGTAGCCATGTAATAAGCAAGATTTTTCTGCGAGGCAGTTATTATTGTATTACTTTCATAGTGATTCAACAGCCCCCCATTCCACGTCGGGCTTCTGCATTACTCTATTGAGAGTTATTCCACAATAATGAACGCCTGGCAGAACGCCTGGTTAGCCCTCATGTGCCAAGGGCCAGAAGCCAGATTGCCATTTTAACCACTAATAAAACTCCAAATAGCACTACACTTCAGTAGTATGAATAGGGACCCTACATACAAAATGAAGTTCTATTAAATTCTATTAAAAAAGATTATATTAAAAAAAGATTATATTCACATTAGGAGATTGCTGCACATCTGTATGTGCATCCAAATGACGATTTCTTTTATAGTTATATTCAAAAAACAGCAGTTTTTCACTAAATAGCTCCTATATCTGTCTGAAGATTCAGCTGGTTTAGAAAATGGTTGAAACTATGGAAGGAAAACTATTAAAACGATGATATGGAAAGTCGCTGTCAGATGCTATACAAGCATTCAACAGTCTAATGACTCATTATAGCAGAGTAGTTATGAGCTTTATTTTTGATGGACTAGACTGACTAGACATCTGCTCAGGACATAGTTTTCCAATTAATGGAACACTGTTGCCAAGATGCCGACAGCTGACTTTGTTACTCAGCCAAATGTTTTTGAAGGCAGAATTTTAATTAAATATTTGATGCAGATGTGCCTCAATGTCTCAATGCTACCAAATGCTATCTTAACAGGCATTATTTTTCCATTTGGATGGTGGAAAGTGGCAGCACCTTCACCTCATCTGGGCATTGCTTCACTGCCGTCAGCAGACCAGACCAGCCCACATGATTTATGATTATTCTTATGACTATTATTGTTATCATTATTATTATTATAATGGCAATGATGGATGACTATTATTATCATTATTATTATTAATAATAAACCTATTTTTAGGATCCATCCAAGTTACATGCTGTAACCCCCCCCCCCAGCAATGGTTTTGTGTATTGTTTTGTGCATTATTTTTTCCATTTGGATAGTTGATAATTATTGTTATTATTGTAATGGCAATGATGGTTATCATTATAATTATTATTATGAAACCTACTTTTAGATTCCATCCAAGTTACATGCTGTAACCCCCAATGTACATAAACTAATTAGCATTAATTACCACTACTAATTACCACTACTGCTTTTGGACTGCAAGAGCTCTGGACATTGTTGAGTCCTCTTGTTAGGATTTTCCCCTTTCCCTCCCCTTAAGTCTGCCTGATCTCCCCTGATTGACTCCATGATCCGTTTGCTTCATTCTTCAGTGTGCTGTGTTGTTCCTTTGCCCCTCCTCGCGCTCCTCTGTGCCCCTGGGCTCCTCTCTCACTCTCTATCTAAGGAACTCTCCACTTTCCCTACGCTGTCCCTGCTTCACATAGCTCTCCTCTAAGCCCCGTCCTCTTGCAGCTCTAATGTGATGGTGTGGCCGCTCACAAAAACATTCTCCAGACGTCTCATTTTGGCTCCTGCTAATTCAGACGCTGTGTCATTCCTGTTCTCTTCTCTGTCCTCTATTGTGTTTTGCTTTTCAACCTGTTGTTCTTCAGTTCTCCGCAGTATCTGTAGGTTACATGCTTCCTTACACTCTTCCTTCTCATCCTAGTCTTTTTCTACTCCTCTCATAGTCTCTCTCTCTCTCTCATTCTGTCACCCCTCTATATATAGTCCACTATCTCTCTTTCTCTCTCTCATTCGACAAACAACACCTCATGACAGTACGATGTGTTACCTGGGTAAAAAAATACATAAAAAATACATTGTGTGGGAACATAGTGATGACAAATATGATGCACTACTCAAACTACCAAGGGGATTTCTTCCATGGGGAGAAATGAATGAATAAGGCCACTGAAGCACTCACATAGTGCACTCTTAGCCATTGGCACTCAGCTAAACAGACTCTTCACTCACAATCAGAGAGTCTTCTGAGCCAAGCTTGGTGTTCAACAGTATGCTGTTTTGAATAGATTAAGTCGATAACGGTTGATGTTTTCATATTATTATGGAATCTAATCTAATCTAATCTAATCTAATCTAATCTAATCTAATATAATATAATAATGTGGTCAGTCTTGACACCAATTCATTATTGTTGACATGACGTTACTGTAAGATGTAGGTGGTTGGTGATGTTTATGAAGAAGCCCACACAACCAGCTCTGTGTGCCTGTGGAGCAAGTGATGCCTTACTTCAGCCGAGATGTGAAATACCTCATATTTACTGTGGTGGTTTTTTCAACACTGGCCTAGGTCAGACTCCACTTACTTCATGTGAAAATCCATCTGGTGAACAACTCTCTGCTCCTTCTAATATGCAGCATCATTCTGTAGCAGATGTGTATGCCAACGATACTTTAATCCTAAGTCACCTCCAACAGTACTGACATAGATGACCATCAGTGTAAGTGCCCCCCTGCACTGAACCCATAAGCCTGGTGTTGAGATTGTGGTGCTTGACCAGCTGAGCCTTGGTGACAGAAAAGGTGCATATCAGATGTTAGACTGAGACAAAAATAAAGTACATATCTCTTAGACTAGAAGTGTTATACAATCAGCATATTGAGCAGTTTCCAGTTTCCTGCGCAGTGCTGCAGTCTTTGAAGGGTCTTTGAAGGGAAGCTTTTGTGCTGTCATCCTATTAAGACTATATGAGCGGCCCCACCTGCACAGCGCTGGCAGACTCACCCACTTTTACATCTCCCCAAGTCCAGATTGTGCTGATGGGCCTGCAGGGCTTTGGCATGTTGCACAGACTGCAGGAGCAGGAGACATCTTCTCTGAGATGGGAGCACTATAGGAGCCAATAGATGGATGCTGTTTTCTACCCAGAATGCATTGCTGGCTGCAATCATCTGCAGATGGCTAGATAAAGTCAGGTAATGTCGAATGCATCTACTGACTAAGCATGAGCCGCAGTCAGTCAAAGTACCTGGACTGGGCTAAAACCCCATTGACTTCTCACCTCAGAGCTGGGGTTCGAAATCAGCTGCATGTACACTCATGTTCACCTTTGCAATTGCCAATTTAGAGGAGCTGTAGTTCTGCTTTCCCTCCTTTTCCTGCTATCTGCCATCAGCTCCTGATGGTTTGTGACTGCTTGAGCTCTGCTCTGGGAACAGAGTCGTCCTCCAGACTGCCGTCAAGGCAGGAGGGATGAATCATGAAGGCAGTGAACCAGAGTCATCTATGATATGTCAAATTTCTGTGCACAGGCTACTGATGCGTCACTTCTGCAGGCCATGATCTCTGTGCTTGAGTGGAAAATGGAGCTTGTAGGATCCCTCTAACCTGGTGAGGGAGTCTTAGCGCACAGTTATACAAAGAATGACATGTCCTTTTGAAATGTCCAATGACAAGTCTTTTTAGATTGCCCTCCCATTTGATGCTCCTATATCAGAGTGGAAAGAGATAGATTCATCAGGCTACTTGAAGCTTCATAGTCTGTCTGAAAGATGTGGATTTGCTTCAGAACACTGTTACAAAACCCACAGAGCTCTTTTCAACTACTTTAAGCAGGCACAGAATATATTTGATAGTCCATCATTATGTATCTTGTCAGCTTACCATGTTTGGTGGTGGAACTAAAAGCCTAAGCTTTAACTTAACATTCTGAAAACTCATAATAAGAAACAAAAATGGTGATATGACACTGTCTAATCATTGGATCAGTTTACTGAGATATAGGACTATGCATCTGTCAGCGTTTCAAGAGAAGTGTTACTTAAAGGGTGTGTGTCTGATTGGTTGGATCAAAAGCAGAGTGTGGATGTTCAAATGTGAGAAAAGAGTGAAGAGGACACACTCTCTCTCAGCCCTCCATTGTGATGCATTAGCCATCTTGGCCCTGACATTTTCAGCTGTCCTCATTTCTCATAGTTCTCACTCTTCATATTTCCTTCAAAGGAAATGACATCCCCCCCTGAAACAGCTCCAGAGAACAAGCCAAACAGACCCTCAAAGAAGCCTCTATCCCTGCTTTCTGTCCACCTTCTGCAGGCTGGCTTATCAAATGCCTCGTCTGTGTAGTTTGTGTAGCTTAATGGGCTTTGACTCTCAGTTCCAGTCATCATTTAGACAGTTCCGGAGTTCCAGTTATCATTTAGACAGTTCCGGAGTTCCGGACAAGGCGAGGGGGCCCAGATATATTTTTCCAGTTGAGATTTGACAAGGAAACCTTTATATACAGTGTGCTGTGTGGCTATACATTGTTCAAAACATTCAGTCTTGAATCCATTCTATTCCTTTTAAGTATGACAGATAAAGCAGAGGCCTCTTTGATATTGTAGCTGTTGTGACTCTCCTCCACAGTCATAAATAAAATATTAAAGAGAAAAATTGGATTTGTTATTTTTTTCATCTCAGCTTACTGCGTCTCTTTGTTCAAAGGCTGGCACATCCCAATTGCAACAATAAATCAGAGTATCTATTATCAAGTTACATGACTTATAGGCCTTAGTTTATATGATTTGTTGCTACCATTTCTTTCCCTGCTTCTGTGGAATAATGCATTTCCCACCAGCTTGTATTAAATAAATCAGATGGAGAAACATTTGATTTTGTGGAGAGGGAATCTCTACAGAGGCCTTTCACAGGCTTTGTGCCAGCACTAACAGCTGTCCCGCTGGTCAAATGAGATTACAGGTGCTTTCTACCTGTCTGAAGCAGCTTCCAACACCAGCCAGCCAATGGCTAAAATAAGAGCAATCGGGTCCCCCTCCAGAGACGTACGCTCTGCCTCTATGTGCTGCAGTAATAGCCTGTCATCCCACGCCAACTCTAATGAGAGCATTTGGAGCCTGGGGGAGATTTCCAAAACATTTTCAGAAATAATTGCGGCATTACTTACTCCAGAGGTTTGCTGCTCTCTGCATGGTGCCCGTTGGAATGCTACAGCTAAGAGGATATAAAGCTTTTCAGGGTGATTATTTGAATTGAGCAAAACTCGTCTTTAGGCAAAGTTCAAATTTAAGGCCAACGGACTGTAGTGTGCCTGACAAGACCATATATTTACACACAAATACACATAACTGCACTTACCTGTGAGAACTGTAGGTACACAACGCTCCTTACATATTACAGAAGCATGCGAAATATCAAGCCACATAGTCTGGTGTTTTAGTGTGAGTATCAGTGCCAGTGGCAGAGGGGGCAGAGAGAAGAGGATTGAATAACAAAGAAACTGTGATGAACCAAGAGAGAAAAGAAGACAGAAAAAAGAAATAAAAGAGAAGATAGAAGAGAGATGGGTTATACTGTTAGGAGATTAAATGCGATTTTAAAGCTCTAAGCATCTGTGGCAGAGTAGCTGCACTAATCTAGTGGAGTGGAAAACGGCAACAAGAGAGTATCAGAGCACGGGGTTAGCAGTCTGGACATTGCCCCCTCTGTATGTCCGAGTCCCAAATAACAGAGAAATAGAAGACAAAATACAAGAGATATTGTTTAAAATACAGTGAATGCTATGACATGCACATATGAATGTATGAACACAATCTTGCATATTTTGACCCTCTCTGTGTGAGGGAGAGAAAGCACAGAGTGGGAAAAATAAAGAGGTTGCAAGGGATGGTTGCAAATTCTCAGAAGAGTCAGAGAGAGAGAGACAAAGAGAGAGAGAGAGAGAGGGAGATAGATAGAGAGAGGGAGAGACTGTTCTGGTCACCTCTATGATCTCAGTCTGTGAGGCTAAACTCCTTTGACAGCAGCCGCCAGCCATGCCAACACTAACCTAGAGTAACCACGGCAATTGTTCTACTGTACCAGTAACCATGGAAACTGCATTCAACAAGACAGACATACACCCACAAATACATGGGCAAAAAATACAGCAATCCCAAGAAAGATGTTAAAAATGTTACGCTAAGGATGTTAAATGTCTTGGAAATGAGAGCGCTGTTGCTAAGAAACAGGAGAGTGGTATTTTTTGTCACCCCTGTGAGTTGTCATACACACACAGAGAGAGAGAGAGAGAGAGAGAGAGAGACATGCTGAGTGGACCAAAGGAATTGTCAGGGTGGATTTGTGATTGGTGTGCTTCCATGAAAGAGTTGGCTAGCTGTTATGTCTCATTAGTATCAGTAAGTATGAGGAGTGTGTGGGTTGTTAAGACATTGTGGTGTTATGTTTGTTAACACAGGTGTAAGCCCTGTTTGAAAACTTATACGCTACACATAGTCACAGCATTCAAACAGCATCCACATCATCAAAACAAAAACTAAAACCGCTAAGCGCTAGCAGGCTCAAGCACTAAGAGGGTTTATTTGGCTGTAAACATACTGCTGGGCTTCTGTACATAAACAAATATTGAACATGAACATGAACCTCATAAGAAAAAAGGCACTCCACACGCAGAGACAGCCTAAAGGCAAATTAAAATCTTTCCATACAGTACTACAGTAGAGCTTGACAACATGTACAGTTTTTAAAACATGTATATTCATTGTGATACCCAGTTACACTCCTGTGAGTTCTCTGCCTCTGCCACACATCACACATCCACAGTCCACTGGTCACAGTCAGGGAGGCACACACGCACATACTCACAAACACAGTTTCAAGACATTCCCCATAGTCAAACCACCAACATACATGCATGGATGCATGCCCATCAACCTCTGGCCTTAATCTACTTTGCCTACAGACTTGCTGTCCTGACAGAAACCACATGGACACCACCACCATCTCCATGCACGCACACACACACACAAACACACACATTTACACACTAACACATACATACAATTATGTTTAAACACTCCCCACATGTAAGATGATGTGCGCCCAATGAGGCATAATAAAAGCAGGGAGAGGAAGGGAGGCAGCGGGGGAGAGTGGTCGCTGCACAGGCTGCTTCCTGTGCTTTATCTGCAGTTAAGAACAGCATGACGTACCAGCACGTGAAAACTCACACAAACACATACACACAGACACAAACAGTGAATCTGAATGCCCGTAAGTCCTTTCCTATTGCTGCTAGTCTTGGTAATTATTTTTTATTTCCCAAATCACTTCTCATTTTCTCTATTACCTTTATCAAACCTCCCAGATACATGCACACACACGCGCACACACACACATATATACATACACACAGAGACCTACGCTTAGACACACACACCCAATCAAGCTCGCTTAATGAAAGCAATTGTTCTTCCTGAAGGCTTCATTGTTTGCTCATTGGCGCGTGCCTGCGATGTCACTAATGTGTTTTGTGAAGATTAAACAGGAGGGTTTGTAGAGTAATTACCTGCTGTCCCCTCGAGCTGCGGCCACTCTCCCTCAGACGGACATCAAACGCTGGGCGTCCCTGCGCTGCTACACTGCTTCAACGCAAGGCAGCCAACTGCTGCCTTGTACCTCTAGTGTCGACACTGGGAGAGGGAGAAGCTCGGCTGTGGAGATGTACGTGTACCTGGAGTTATGCCTTTGTACAAGCACTCAAAAATCATTCATACATTATGAATTACTATACACATGTACTGTAAACACACACACACACACACAGAGGAGGTAAGAAGTGAATCGGGGTGAACCCAGGGATCTGTAGTTTTGTAGGTGTCCGGTCAGATGAACATGTATGTATTGTAGAGAGCTGAGACTTGTGAAGGGGAGAGAAGGAAAGAGAGCCCAGGACAGAGTGTGCAGCGGCGCGCTGGAGAAGGACCACAAGGGAGAGAATTAGAGAGCATTTGTTCCTTGGAATGTAGTTCAGCCCATTCCTCACACAGAAGCCTCAATCTGTCGTGGAGACCTGTATTCCTCTAACACCGGTATTAACCTGCCATTGTGTCACTGGCTACAGTACTGGCAAGCACACATGACGCTGATGTCATCCTAGCCCTCTGTTTTTGTGTGTGTTCACCCACAGCGTCTAGGCCTTCGTAGCACACTCAGCAGAGACAGGGACAAAAGATGATGGCAGATTTTGTCAAGCGTGGTGATCTAGGGATGAATAGGGAATTCTGCCCAAACTGTTAGGCTGGCTTTAGCTCAGCTTGTGTGTGTGTGTGTGTGTATGTGTGTGTGTGTACAGTTAGAGCCACATTGTGTATTTATGAGACAGTAAGATGAACAGAGTTTCCTGCGGTGCATATGGCCCAAACCAACAAGAGCACAGATGGAAGGACTAAAACAAAAGCAACTTTACTGCAAAGGTGCACACATACACACACACACACACACAGACCAACTGTCACATATACACAAATGGACAGTTTCAGGTAGCAAGAAACATCTCTATCAGTCTCCCTGTTACATCAGAAGACAAGACTGAATCCCAGTGCCCCCTTAAACCCTAAGCCCAAAGCCAAAGACTTTAAACTAGTATAAATGGGCTCCATGATTGGCTGATTTACGCCAGGTAAGTCTTTGAGGGTTTAGGGGTCAGGGCTAGGGTCTAGGGGGTACCTTGAGATTCAGCCAGGGTTGGGAAAGTCTATTGCTCAGCCACTTTACTTTCATGGTGATGCCTGGTGGCCTCTTACTTGTTTACTATTTTACTAGTGGTTGAATGTCTAATGCTCTTTATACATACCTTGGACATCTCTCTTGCTTTCTCTGTGTTTGTTCCTCTCAGTGAGTGTGTATGGATTTGTATGTTCTGGCTGTGGGTTCAGACATTTGAGCTCAAATGGAGAGCTGTTAATTGAATGAAGTAATAAACATGTTAATGAAACTCTGGATAAAAAGCCTGCATGCATAGGTTATTCACTCAATGGATTTTGGAGTGTGTGTGTGTGTGTGTCGGGTGTGTGTGTGTGTGTGTGTGTTGGGGGGGGGGGTCTATCTGTATTTGTGTGTGTGCAGAGTGCAGATTGAATGGGGAATGGTAAGAGGTGGTTGAACAGAACAGATTGTGAAATGTAACCAAAATGCTTCATGACTCAGAATTATTGTGCAATCATTTGCATTATGATAAAAAAACAGCTTATAGGCATTTAAACAGTGCTGATACACACTGAGTTCAACAAACACCCATTCCCCCACACTCACACACACTGGTACGTACAGTCAATAAACACCCATTACCCCCCACACACATACATGCACACATACTGGTAGATATCCCCCCCACATGCACGCACACAGATGTGCATCGCAGATGATGCCTACTCATGAGAACTCAAAAAAAACCTTTTAGGATACTTCAGCACTTGTTACCATGGGAACAACTCCACAGAACCTACCTTCCATTCCCCATCACCATCACTATCTCCATCGCCATCCCCACCCGCATCCTCATCCTCTCTTGTTCCCCGCTTTCTCTCTCACCCGCTTCTGCTCCACAATATGTACACACACACACACACAACAAACACACTTTGAAGGGAGTGCAATGGCTTGTTATAAATATTACAGTGACATCAAACAGTACATTTCAATGCTGAACACTGAGAGGAGCATATGCGACCTGACATTGCTCACACTCGTACTGTCCACACAATTAAATCATCTCTTTCGCACACACTCCTGCACATATGATACTGCATTTACCACATCCACTCCACACAAACAACCTCACCTCAATCCTAACCTCTGACATTTAGGCCACATGCCATTGAGGACATTATGACTTAGTGATTACTTGTTGCTCCTTGTCTGAAGATGTTTTTTTATATTTACAGAGGGGGGATTTTGGGGTTGAAGGAGTGTTTGGGAGCAGGCGATTTGGTTGTAGAGGAGTGTTTGACTAAGAACATACATCTCTCTTCCATTTCATTCAACGATTAAGTTGCTGAGAAAAATCTAAAGAGTACATTTTCCTTATGAATAAATCAACAACAAAATTTAGCAGCCATACAGACAGAGTCAATATGTAAGACATGAGAAGGGGATGAGGGGAAGAATGGGGCAGGTCCCAAGACATTTGCTTGACATATTACTGTAAAACTACAGCACCACCTACGGGTGGCTTTTATTAATACACACCAACAAGACAGGTATGATGACACTCCCCATTATTACAAATACACAAAAGACCACACACACAACTCAGTACGGGCTATAGTATTTATTTAGTCCCAGAGGACTGAAATATTTAGCATGATCAGATTTTACATCTATAATCTCTGACAAAAATAAAGTGACTATTTACAAATATGGACCCTGTCTGCATAGATATATACACAGGGGTGAACAACACTGGGCTTGTCTTTCTGAAAGACATAAAAGAAAATCTGCTGCGGGATGAACAGGAAAATAAAGGGAAATAAAAACAGACACATAAACACACACACGTATTTACACACACACACACACACACACACACACACACACACACACACAATTCAACATTAGTCCACATTTCATAGTTTTAAAATTTGCAGTTACATTTTACAAAAAGGTCACCAAAGATGTGCAACATTTTGAATGATCTCTGCCTAAAAACAAGACTTAATATATATATATATATATATATATATATATATATATATATATATATGTTTTTTTTTACACAAAGTACAAACACTGAACACTGATCGTGGCATTTAAATGGTAAAAAAAAAAAGACTACAATTTTTAAATGTTGATTTTGGCTTGAAGACTTTAAATATTGTGCTGGTGTAATACTGATTGGTTTGCAGATGGCCAATCTGTGTGTGCATCAGTTCGCTATTGTCTCAGGACATCTCTTCTCCTCTCCTCTCTTCTCTCCCTCCGTCTAGTTCCATCACCTCCACTTTCACACCTCCTCAGAGGGGAGATGAGCAGAGAGAGAACACACCAATCTCCTTTGCACCAATGCCTTGCCCAGAGGGAGACGAGAAGCGGGCACGGGCACACACACGTGTGCGCGCACACACAAAACACACACACACACACACACAGAATCACACTCACACATCTGGTTAAGACAATCAGCCTCATCAGTCACTGGATGAGAATAAACTGCAAATGACGGTAAAAACAGCTCAACATCCACACAGCAGCACAAACCCAACAACACAAAGCACTCACACTCCCCCACCCCAGCACACTGGGTCAGCATGACCTGGAGCTGAGCCCAGCCACAGGAAGCCATGCTGAAATGGGTTAGAACACTGTTTCCAAGGCAATGATGATGCAATGCCCTGAGAGCTGGGCTGGAAGAGTCTGTGGGCTCCAGAAGAGCAGAGAGGTCCGGCAGCACAGGCGAACACAGTCCCCACTCCATGCATGGCCAGTGTGCCTTCCACAAGAGTCCCTCCTCAGGCCCCTCTCATCTGCTACATGTAACACTGGACCAGCCTCACAGTCACCCTCACACCGCAGACACCTGCTCACCATCTGCTGACAGACAGAGAGAGAGAGAGAGAGGGAGTGAGAGGCAGAGGGAGGGAGAGGGAGAAATAGATAGAGATAGAGTGAGAGAGAGAGAGGGAGGGAGGGAGAGACAGAGACACAGAAAGAGAGGGAGGGAGGAAGGGAGGGAGGGAGAGACAGAGAGAAAGAGGGAGGGGGAGAAATAGAGAGACAGAGAGAGAAAGAATGAGAGGGAGAGAATGAGAGAGAGAGAGACAGAGAGGGAGCGTGGAAGGGAGGGAGGGAGAGTCAGAGACACAGAGAGAGGGAGGGGGAGAAAGAGAGAGAGAGGGAGGGAGGGAGGGACACAGAGAGAATGACATAAGTGTGATTCTGGGTGGTGTGAATGGGTACTAATGTTCTCCTGCAGTACTGCACTGTCTCACCTTCCTTCCCCTGAGGTGGGCGTGGGCCCGGCCTGTGGGCGTGGCCAACCTGCTGAGAACCATTTGGACCCGGGGAGTCACATGTTCTCTTGAGAAGCCGTGACCTCTGTAGTGCAGCATTGTAGTCCGGGGGTCGTCTCCCAGGGGGTGGGTTGTAGCTGACCTCAGCCAATGGCGTGTAGCCAGGAGGGGTGGGTGGGGGCTCACGGAAACGCCCATCTCTGTTATGACCTACAGAAAAAAAGTTCAGTTCATGATTTCTGATGATTTGTCTATAAAATAATTACATCTATAAAATAATTATTAAGGCCAATTCCATGCAAAGTCACATGTTTTTATTTAAAATTTGTGGATTTTCTGTATTCAGCTGTAAAAGCTCCATGAAAAATGATGGTAGCGTAGCAGTTAAGGAACATGACTAGCGTGCAAGTAGCCTGAAAAGCTGTGGGTTTGAATCCCAGCTGCCACTGTTGTGCCCCAAGGCACTTAAACCTAAGTTGCTCTAGGGGAGACTGCTCTAGGGGAGACTGGCCCCGAACAATTGATAGTTGACAAAAAGTAAGTCGCTTTGGATAAAAACGTCTGTTAAATGTGTAAATGTAAATGACACAAACTATTCCAACAATGCTATGCTTAGTTATGTTCAAGTCTTTGGCAATGTCCTTTATGATTCTAAGCCAGACCATAACTTCATTACTACCTCACCTATGACAGGCTTGTTGCCACGACGCTTTATAGTTCCCGTCTCCCCCTCCAATTCATCAGCCCAGTAACCAGTGGGCGGGGCCCAGTAGCCCCGACCAGCTCCTGTGCCTTCCGACAACGTGTCCCAACACCTCTGCGGGATGCTCTGAATGTTGTCATGGGAACCACTCGAGCAGGAAGTCCAACTTCCCCGGCCGCTATCGGCGGCGTCCAGTGAGGCACGATCACACTGATCCTGAGACAGAGAGTAGGAGCTGAAAGAGACAAAAGGGAAACACACAGAGAGACAGACAGAGAGCATAGATTTAATATCAGAGGTTTGGAGCCTTTTATATATATATATATGAAGAGTTTGGTCCCAAAAAGCTATAAATCCATATTTGAAAATATTCAAAAGTCATGTTTTTGAATTGTGTATTTCAGTACATTTTTGATCAAACTTACAAACTCTAAGTATATTGATTTTATTTTGTAGAAATAAATATAGTAAAAGTGTGTGTGTGTGTATGTCTTCCTACCCCAGGCTGATCTGGTCCGGCTCTGATCTGGCTGTGGAGAGGATGTTGCTGGCAGACTGTGTGTGTGTGGGCATGTTGCTATGGGTGTGGCCATGCTGGCCTCGTACATCATCCATGAGGTCACAGGAGGAGGAACTGAGGAGACTGTACTGATCCACATCAGTAGAGGGATACACACCTGAAACAAACATGCACACACACATGGTTAATACAATCAGTCTGCAACTGTTCCCGCAACACATTTCAGATTAATCATCCACACATCACAGACTAACACCAACACACTTCAGATTAATCATCCACACATCACAGACTAACACCAACACACTTCAGATTAATCATCCACACATCACAGACTAACACCAACACACTTCAGATTAATCATCCACACATCACAGACTAACACCAACACACTTCAGATTAATCATCCACACATCACAGACTAACACCAACACACTTCAGATTAATCATCCACACATCACAGACTAACACCAACACAACATTAAAACCAAAAACAAAAGAATACAGATACACATATACATAAATACACTGCTCTCATCAAATTGTTTGTGTGTGTGTGTGTGTACGTATGTATGTGTGTATGTATGTGTGTGTGTTTGTGTGTGTACGTATGTACTGTATATGTGTGTGTGTGTGTGTGTGTGTACATATGTATATGTGTGTGTGTGTGTGTGTGTGTGTGTGTACGTATGTACTGTATGTATGCGTGTGTGTGTATTTGTGTGTGCGTGTGTGTGTGTGATCATACCTCTGCGTGGTGTGCTTTGAGGTGACACAGGAGGAGAGGAGAGCAGCGATGACGCATTTGATTGGCTGTCTTCCACCTGTCTCTTCTGCTGAGCCCGTCCCTCTTCAGAGTGGTTGAAGACCTTCTGCTGGGGCTGTGGGGACTTGGCACCTAAAGACACACAGACACACACACACTTAAGTCACCACACCATGGAGGACAACACAGCGTAACCTGTTGAGTGTGTGATCACAGTCTTACCATGCGTCTCTTTATTTGAGGATCTTCTGCGGGCAAGGTGTGTGTGTGAGGCTTGAGGAGTGGGACTGCGGGGCATTGCCGGTGAGGAGTCCACTGGCCTTCTCTCTCCAGAACTCTTAGACACTGAGACAAAACACACACACACACACACACACACAAACAAAGAGCAATGAATATTTCTCTCAGCAAAACCTCCTTGATTCTAACCAAGGCTTCAAAGTGGACACTCCACTGCACAGTGCTTCTGTCTGGTATAAGCCTTAAAAAAAGCTAGAGTAGCAGGCCAATCCTCAGTACTCATCTTGCTTGGCCTATCAGCAGCAAACCAGCTCCTGGTATAGACCTTGGTTATTGCTCACATTGATCATTGCAATGCCCAGCCAAGCCTGTGCTGTGAGCCTGCTAGAGATGATCCAGAATGCAGCTGCACATCTGGTCTTCAACCAGCTAGCCAGCTCCACTGGCTACCTTTAGCAGTTCAAATCACAATTCAAATCACTAATGTTGGTAAGGTGATGGATGGTCTGCCCCCATCTACCTTAATACCCTCTTAAAGCCTCATTATAGCCCTCTTAAAGCCCCTGGCCACTACATTCCTCTTAGTAAGATTTGCAATTGTGTTGTAGCTTGAATGTTAATCCACTTTTTGTAAGTCGCTTTGGATAAAAGCGTCTGCTAAATGCACAAATGCAAATGTAAATGCAATGAGCCAGGTAAACAACAACACTAACTCAGTTCTATCTCTATTATGCTCGATGTGTGTGTGTGTGTGTGTGTGTGTGTGTCTGACCTGGTTGGGAGGCGGGCTCACACTGCAGAGAGCGCGTGTGCAGGAGCTCCTCGTCGGTCTGGACCACGTGCACGTATGTAGAGAGGTACTGACGCACGCGCCGGATCATCAGGTCCTCCTCGTACAGGCGCTTGGCACTCAGGAAGGAGCCCCGCCTCCCGCGCTTCTTCTGGCCAATCAGAGCCATGTCCAGTACGGTGGAGCTGCCCGTCTGACTCAGGGACCTGATGAGACAGAGGTGAGACGCAGGTGAGACACAGGTGGGGGTCGGAGAGAGAGAGGGAGACAGTCAGACAGACAGTTAGTAGGAAAAACACACATACAGTGAACCAGAATAAAGACATGAAAAAGAAGTGAAACAAGTGAAGAGACAGAAGTTGGAAAGGGGTAGGTGGGCATTCAAAAGGAGGTGAGCCTGTTTTAGTCACCATCAGGCCTCTACTGCAAACATCTACACCCACAACAAATATGTATGCACACACACACACACACACACACACACACACACACACACACTCATGCACGCACATACACATGCACACAGGCGACATATTAGAGGGGTGGTAGTGTCTAGTCTACACATGCTCAGGCAAATGAGGGCGCGAGCTACACAAAGCCAGACAGAAATCAAAGCATAAAAGCCACATGATCAGCAAACTCACCCCAGACTCCTCCACTTCTTTTTCCTAGAACACAGAGCCACAGAGGAAAGCAGAAGAAAGGACACAAGAGAAAGGATGAAGATGGAGAAGAGAGAGAGAGGGAGAGGGAGAAGGGGAGGGAGAGAGAGAGAGGGAGAGAGACGGAGAGGGAGAGGGAGAGGGAGAGAGAGAGAGAGAGAGAGAGGGAGAGGGAGAAGGAGAGAGAGAGAGAGGGGGAGAGGGAGAGGGAGAGAGAGAGAGGAAGGTAGAGAAACAAAAGCTTAGACAGGAAAGCCCAGCACACCGATGGACAGAAAACAGCCCACTGCTGCACCCCAAACCATTCACACACAGGACACACCCACACAGACCCAGAACACATAGTGAACACATAACACACACTTGCTTATCCCATCACACACACACACACATATCAAGCTTGCCGCTTGACCACAGCAGACTCCCAGAGAGAGAGCAACCAGTACGCTGGGGATCCAGGAAGGCCATCCACATTCAGTTTACATCAATCACTCCACTTCACTTCCACATTCAGTTTACATCAATCACTCCACTTCACTTCCCAGCATAGACACCAGAGCCCAGCGAAGCGGTGTGACAGCGGGAGCTAGGGGTGTGTGAGGTGTGTGATAGCTGGGGTTAGGGGTGTGTGAGGTGTGTGTTAGCTGAAGTTAGGGGTGTGTGAGGTGTGTGGTAGCTGAAGTTAGGGGTGTGTGATAGCTGGGGTTAGGGGTGTGTGGTAGCTATAGTTAGGGGTGTGTGGTAGCTGAAGTTAGGGGTGTGTGATAGCTGGGGTTAGGGGTGTGTGAGGTGTGTGTTAGCTGAAGTTAGGGGTGTGTGAGGTGTGTGGTAGCTGAAGTTAGGGGTGTGTGATAGCTGGGGTTAGGGGTGTGTGATAGCTGGGGTTAGGGGTGTGTGATAGCTGGGGTTAGGGGTGTGTGATAGCTGGGGTTAGGGGTGTGTGAGGTGTGTGGTAGCTGAAGTTAGGGGTGTGTGGTAGCTATAGTTAGGGGTGTGTGATAGCTGAAGTTAGGGGTGTGTGATAGCTGGGGTTAGGGGTGTGTGAGGTGTGTGGTAGCTGAAGTTAGGGGTGTGTGGTACCTGGGGTTAGGGGTGTGTGATACCTGCAGTTATAGGGTTTGTGATAGCTGGGGTTAGGGGTGTGTGATAGCTGGGGTTATGTTACACAGTCGTAACAATGAAAGGCGTATAGAGGTATATAGAGTTGGTGTATCGTTACATAGAGTATCAGTTACATGGAGTATCAGTTACATGGAGTATCAGTTACATGGAGATCTCTCTTGACACTAGTGTGTGTGTGTGTCTTTTTTACCTGGTTCTGTACAGGAGCGTGGGATCTGTGTATACGGTGGCCATGCGGCCCACGTGTCTGATCTCTCTGGCAATCATTCGGAGCTTCTCAAAGTTCACCAAACCATCCACCTTTGAGTCATTCCCTGCAGACACACACACACACACACACACAAGCATACAAACAGGAACAGAATGTAACTGCTAGCAGTGTGATGAAGACAATGCCAGTCAATGATTACGTGTTAGAAGCATCAGTTGGGCACGGTTGTGGTGTAGTATGTGTGTGTGCGTGATACCTTCATGCAGAAAGGTGAGGTCCTTCTTGATGACAGGGAAGAGTGGGATGATTGGCGGCTGTAGAGTGTGTGTGGGTGGTGTGTTGAGTAGGCTGCGGTATTTGGCCATGTTGCGTGACGGGTCAAACACACTCTGCAGCTCGGACAGCAGCTTGTCGTACTTAGCAGGCAGCTTTTCCCATGTTCCCCTCAGACGAGACACAGGGGCCAGATTCAACCCACTGCCATGCATGCAGCACACACACACACACACACACACACACACACACACACACACACACACACACACACACACACACACACACACACAGACACAGAGCAAGAGAGAGAGAGAAAGATATGAGACTCTACTTCTCTGCATTGTTGACCAAGCTGAATGCACGCGTCACTGCTCTGACATTTACAAGGGAGGGATGCAGGTTCACCATGCGAAGTTCATGTTTCAGCTTGATTACTGTCACAAACATGGAGAATGTCAGGCCGAATGTGGGCACCTGATGATGTTGAAGGTGGAGTTGTAATTGTTGACCTCTCGGCAGCGTGCCGCCACCTTGATGAGCTGCTTTATGACCTTTGCCCTACGCAGCTGGTTGGGTTCCTTCACAATCTCCGTGGCAACCCAGAAGGTCTCCTGGTTGATGAGGTCCTCGAACTGCCGCAGGCTGCCGGCAAAGTTCGGCCGGAGCTTGAAGAGGTCGGTGATGTAGTCCACCGGTTGGATGCTGGAGAAGAGCAGGTAGTTACGTGCCGAAAGCTGGTTGGCCAGCTCCACGGAACTCAGCGACAGCAGGCACACCTGTGACTCCCGCAGCAGCTCCTGGGCCTCCACGTCAGAGCACAATGTTTCAGTCTCAGTATGGCTCTTTAGGTAGTACCTGCAACACACACACACACACACAGTCCACAGATCAAATCAGAGTCATCAGAGACACAATCAAGCAGTTCCATACACGTCTGCCTCGTGTCATAATTTTGTGTATTCATTTGGTATGTAAAGTCTTGAGTGTGTCGTTTTAATATACTGTAAACCATTGGTGCATGCAGGTGATCTGGGGTGTGTTTTTTCCAAAACCATAGCTGCTAACCAGTTAGCAACTTAGTTGGTTGACAATGGGAAACTGCATTGTAACCACCAAAGTTGCAAACTTTATTAGCAAATATGTTTTTGGGAAACGCGCCAACTGAGCAGACCACATCAAATGTAACCCTGGGTGCCACATAACTAACACTATTTGCCAGAAAGAGCAGCCTATGACTGTGGTTTCTGTGATTTGACCTGAGATCCTACTGCTTCTGGAGGTATGAAACAGACAATATCCAACCTTAATATCAGAAATGAATAGGGACTATGAAGAGAATGTAAGAGTGACACAAAGACGCCAGGAAACACACAGACAGATAGCTAGAGACTGTGTGTTTGTGTGTGTGTGTGTGTGTGTGTGATCTGTATTTGGCACCTTGAGCTGAGCTGTATCCTATCAGCCAGTTTGTTGAGCTGATCAGGAAGTCGTCTCTGTTTGGTCACGCCCTCAGGCGTGACGGTCACCTCACACAGCGAATAGGCATCAGGGGGTGCACTCAGCCCAAACTCCTTCATAGCATGGTTGATCACCTCTCTAGCTGTGCTCTCCTTGGTAACCATCAGGTACCTGCTCTGCTGGTCAGCTTTGAATACGCGCAGCACTTGGTCTTGATCTGAACACACACGCATACATTAACACACACAAGTACACAAGTAAGTAAAGCAATAAAGCTCATCTGACATATGACATACACTGATCTTGGACTTCCAGAGCTTACCTGATTGGCAGTTTGGGTTGTCACTAGATAGCAGCTGGTTCTGCAGGTCAGGGTTGCTAGGTGACAGGGTTCCACTGGCTGATAAACTGGGTGATGCATGTTTGGACTGCTTCAGACCCACGATACTGTCATCCTGGGACTGGCCAACACTGGCACACACAACACACAGTCACCATGCAAGTCTGTAAGGATGTGTGTGTGTGTCTGTGTGTGTGAATTAGATGTACAGATATTGAGAGAGAGAGTACCTGTACGGCTTCTGTGGCAAGATGCTGATGCGAGTTTTGTCAAGAATCTTAAGGAGTTTGTTGCGGCCGCCCACTGTGTGTGCTTTCGTCCTCCTGTTGACCTTCTCCTGACCCCCGCCCCCTAGCGTTACGGCCAGGTCAGGCACGGAGAGGCGGTTCTTTCGTGCATCACCAATCTTTGGCAAGTGCGGTACTCCACTCCTCCTCTCCTCTAATACTCTGGAAACTAACTCCTTAAACACTACACACACACACACACACACAGACACATACACACACACACACAGACACGAACACAAACACACATGCACGCATGCACATGTGTGCGCACACACACACGAACGCATGCATGAACACACAAACACACACATGCATGCGCACGCACACCCACACCCACATACACACACACACACATCACACAAGAACACACACACACACACACACACATACAGGGAGAGGATTAACAGTAAGAAAAAAAATGGAAAACATATGAAATCCAACATACAAAGCTGACTTAAGCCAAGCCACTGAACACATGCCAGTTCCTTTGTCCTTATCAAACCTCTGCCTGATCACATGTTTGTTTATTAGCAAGTGGGCTATGACTGCACTCAATATGGAAGCTTAATGGCAGGTCTGAGCATGACTTAAGATCCTCCCCAGGAATGTGTGGATCCCGTAAATGACTGAAACGATAGGGGAGGACCATATTAGTCATCTGCCAAATATCCTCTCGACGCTGTGATGACGCTAGAGTTCAGCTAACCCTGACAATGCATCCACTGGGACATGTGCTTAACTTGGACAAGTGATTCGGACTTGTGTCCAATTTGTGTGTTAAAGTGCCTGTGTGTGTGTATGTGTGTGTGTGTGTTAGGGTGAGTTGTCACACCTAGCAAGTTGGTCTTGACACTCATTGTGAGCTGTAACTGGCCTTTAAGGATCTCCATGGCTTTTGACAGCAGCAGGTTCTCAAAGCTCTGGCCATTCACCTCCAGGATCTGCAACAGGACACAGGACAGCCATCAACATAATGTCCTACTGACTATCTTGGAGCACAACTGGTCACATGCACATAGAGGAGAGAATTCCAGTGAAGACACACCACTGCTCTACCGCACAGAGGTCATGTGACCATCTGGGTAAAAAACTAACTTCTTTTGAATTCTTTTTTATGTCAAGGTGCTTCAAGTTTTGCTTCAAGTCAAGTTTTGAATAGAGTCCCCGTGGTCATGTGATCGATCATCTGACACGTACCTGGTCTCCTCGCTTGAGCCCCGCCTCTTCGGCATTACTGCCCGCCTCAACGGCGCTGATGAAGAGGCGTGTGCCTCTCTCGGCCCCGCCCAACAGGCTAAAGGTCAGTGGGGCGTCACGGGACAAGCGGGACACACACACCACGCGAGGCTTCGCCTGAGCTGCACATGCAATGTTCAGCAGACGCAAGTGACCCGTCATCTTCTGCTCCAGGGAAGAGAAAAGAAGAGAAGGGGTGAGGAGAGGAGAGGCATGACTCTTCTACTTAATGCTGTGTGTGTGTGTGTGTGTGTGTGTGTGTGTGTGTTCGTTTCCCACCTCTCGCTCCAAGCAGGTCTGAAACTCCTCCAGGAAGCCACTCATGGCATCATCCTCTTCAAAGTCGTTGAAGTGATTATTAACCCACATAAGTACCACACGGGTTACCTGCAGCAGCCACACACACACACACACACACACACACACAAATACAGACAGGTCATTTAGCATGACAGACAGGTCATTTAGCATGGGTGTGCACTATACAGTGTATATTAAGCATTTCTGAGGACTTTCAAGTGGCTTGTCAGAGGCCCTGTGTGTGTGTGTGTGTGTGTGTGTGTGTGTGTGTGTGTGTGTGTGTGTGTGTATGTGTGTGTGTGTGTTAAGAGTGGCGTGTACCTTGTCGCGCAGGCTGGGCTCTTTAAACCACTCCAAGAGTCGGTGTCCCAGGCTGAGGGGGCGGGGCAGGAAGGTGCGATAGGTCAACAGGAAGTCCTCGATGTAGGTGGGGTCCACCACTGAGTGGTCCTCCACCAGATGCTGCATGAGGCGCTCACACGTGCCCTGGCAGACGCAGACAGATAAACAAAAGCACACAGAACAATCACTAAGCCTGGCCATTTATTTACGGGACGGCATATACAGTTTGTATTGCATTGTACTGGGTTGTATTTTGTATTGAGTTGAAGACGAGGTCCTTATGAGGGTGTGTACATTATGTAAAAAGACAAAAGGAAAGAGAGAGAGAGAGAACGAGAACAAATATTTCATTCTATTCATGTGGCAATACTGTTGAAGTTGAGCTTGTACAGAGTACGCAGGGAGCTGTGGTAGTAGACAGCGCAGTGCAATCAATTAACCACAAGATGACTGAACATTTTAGTGATTGAACATTTCAGATGTTCAGGAATTCTCTTTGTACCTTCACGACAATGTGGCCCTTCCGGGTTCCTGTGCGGTCCAGATCACGGTGTTCCTTCACCATGACAATCTCTCCCTCCTCTTCCACACGCTGGGTGTTGAGCTCCACGCGGTTGAGGATGTGGCAGTACTCTTGCTGAGCAATGCACACAAACTACACACAAACACATAGGAGTCACCAGTCACACACACAGCTTCAGATGCGCTGGGGCATAAATATTGTATTAGAGCATAGAGTATAACACCACACAATGAAAAGGAGACACACAAACACACACAAACCTGACAGTCGTCAACCTTGGTCTTCATGACCCCCACCATGAGCTCCTTCTCCATAGAGGGAGTCACCCCAAAACTGCTCCCCATACACAGGGTCTCACTCTGGCCATCAGGGTACAGAATCTCCACTGATCCATTCAGGATGACCGACCATGAGTCCAGCTGGTATATGGACAGACAGACAGACACACACACACACACACACACAGACAAACAATTAAGCTTTATTTCCTAAACCTTAGGAGAACTTGAGAAACGCAATGACCAAAACTGTATAAAACTGTACACACACACACACACACACACACACACACACACACAGAGGAGGTAAAGAGCTCACCTCTTCTCCATGGTTGAGAACCACGGTTCCAGCGCGCTCCACTACGGCAAACACCATGACGGCACACAGCTCTCTGCGCACCCACACACTCAAGCTGGCAAAAGCTGGCAGCTGCTGCATGAACTCCAGTAATTGCTCTGTAATGCACACATGCACACACATAGATACACACACAGACAGATGTGTTAATACCTCTAAATGCACAAAGCTGGAACACTCAGTGAACTTCACCTCATGCCTTGTCTGTCTTGTCATGCCCTGCTACATTTGTAGTGTACTTAGGGTACTCTTTGCCTTGTCTTGTCATACCTTATGTTAGGTAGGTTATTTTAGGTAGTAATACTAGGCAAAAGTAGCCTTAAGCTACTTGCACTTATTTATTTATACAAATTTAGGACTAGAATTGTCTTGTTGTGCATCTGCACTTTACTGTTGTCCACGTACACGCATGGGATAGTGGGAAACGTAATTTCGATTCCTTTGCATGTACACGCAGTACACGTGAAGAAATTGACAATAAAAGCAACTTTGACGTTGACTTTGACTAATATGAAATGATCAGTGTATAAATCAGGTGAGCCTTATTTTCTGTACTCCATTTATTCCAAGCGCCACACGCACACTGATGAAAGCTACCTGAGTTTTGTTGTGTACTTTGGACTACAACCAACATTAAGGGAGGCCCATGTCAGGACCGACTCTCCATCATAGAGGCCCTTCCTGGACGCCCATGCAAGGCCCGTCTCCCCTTCCTTGAGGCTTTGTGATTGCCCCTCCCCCTCACAATGGCACTGTCAAATGGACCCTTACTGTTACCCCCATGACCCATCTCACTCCTTTGAGTTGACACTATGTCTGGCCACTGCTACATTGTCCAGCCATAATTCTTGATAACCACCTGGCATCTAACATTAGGCCCTTTCATACTGAAAAATATCCCACACTGAATTTCAGATGCTACAAACCAGCAGATTGCTTAGCAAAGATATTTGTTTGAGCTTTCGAATGATCTACAGAAAGTATCAGCTTATTAAAGTTTATTGATATATGGCTCTGCAGAGCTCCCTCTGCTGGCTACCCTGTGCAATCTTCCTCTCCCAACACGGCAACACGGCTTCAGGCAGATAAAACACCTTGCTTTTACACTGCTTCACCCACAATGAACGATCTCTCGTTGTCCAGCATCACCTCACCGATTGCTCTGAGCGATACCTAACAACAGGACTTCTGATTGATTCACACCGGATTTCCCCTTTAATTAGGAACTCTATAGAACTCTCCTAAACTTTAGGTTCTGTTCATATGAGCTGAAATGTATGAAGAAAAAAAAGCAGAAGAATATTCTGGCTGCATGTGTGTGTGTGTGTGTGTGTGTGTGCTCACCAATGTCATCATCTGTGCGATCCATTGGGTCCTTTTCTAGGCAGTCCCTCACTACATCTCGGCTCATGAGCGGGTCGGCTGAACGACCGACATCCTCCTCTTCGTCATCTTCGTCATCCTCATCTGAGTCCACTGCTGTCTCTGGCAGACCGCTCAGGTCCAGCTCCCCACACTCACTCTCTGTCGACTACACAAACACACACACACACACATTGCAAACAATTACCAAAAACTACCAAAAATGCATGGAATTGAAGCAGCCTCACATTTCACTAAGAGAGGTAGCATGTAATTCAATAGCTTTGTTACCATTGTGGTGGCTTAAGTATTTAGGCTTTCTAGTGACCTTCTGAGCTCTTTATTTATGTTGAATGTCAAACAAAGGGCTGATGGAAAAATATTTGTGATTACTTGGCAAAGCTTAGAGCTGCAACCCAGCCAGAGCATAAGCACTGGGAGACAGGAGGGAGATGGGATATTCACACACACACACACAGAGATATGTGTGTGTGTGTGTGTGTGTGTGTGAGAATATGAGAGAGAGAGAGAGAGAGAGAGAGAGTCAGTGAGATAGATAGAGAGGGAGGGACAGAGACAGAGAGAGAGAACCCCCCCCCCACCCACACACACACACACACACACACTCTCCCTCCCTCTCTCTTTCTATATCTCTCTCTCCTTCTCTAGCTCTCTACCCCCCCCCACCCCCCCTCCCCAAATCAAAGCTAAAGCTGAGTAACTCTGTGCTACAGGGCTGTATGGTGAGGTCTGTCTGTGTGTACCACAGGGACACAAACACCTTCAGCACACGGGGTGACAAAACTGCCATAGACAGTGTGTGTGTGTGTGCGCGCGTGTGTGTGTGTTTGTGTGAGTGTATTACCTGGTAAATGTCTGACAGGCTGCTGCTGCCAGACTCACTTGTGAAGCTACATGCTGAGTGGCTGGAGCGGGTGAGATGGGGGTGGAGACTCTCAGACAGGTGGAGCTTAGAGAAATCCACTGGGAGCTGAGGAGAGCAGAACACACATCCATCAGATGTTCACACACACACACACACACACACACACACACACACACAGTAGTGCCATAAATATACCTGCACATATGCATTACAGCTTAGCTATGTACTAACATCATCTTCTGAACTACAGACAGTGCTTGGGGAGTGTGTGTGAGTGTGTGTGCGCGCGTATGAGTGAGTGATCGAGAGAGAGAGAGAGAGAGAGAAAGAGAGCTCACTTGAAGACAGGGTTTTTCCTTTCACCCAACAGCTCCTGATGGATCAAAAGATTAACCCCCCTAATCTCCCCCTGCTAAGCACACAATTACACTGCAATTGTGCTGGGGGAGGGGTGCAAGGATGTTTAATCAAGAGACCCTGAGAAACAATACTTAAAGCCTCCACACACACACACACACACACACACACACACACCGCAAGACATACCATGACATACCATGAAATCATCTACATATCATCACTGATCTGTGCTGAAGTGGAGTCAGAGCACAGATTAGAGGGCCTCCTGCATTAGTGTTGACTGATAAGCTAATGACTCATCCGCACATTAGCAAATGAGTTTCAGAACAAACTCAGAAAACAACCAACTGTGGTAACACACACACACATCTGCACCCACACACAGAGGCACAGAGAGAGAAGAGGGAAAGAGACAGACAGAGAGAATAGAGAGAGAGAGAACAGAGAGAGAGAAAGGCAGGGACTGAGAGAGAGAGAGAAAGAGAGAGGCAGGGACTGAGAGAGAGAGAGAGAAAGAGAGAGAGTGAGAAAGAGAGAGAGAGAAAGAGGCAGGGACTGACAGAGAGAGACACACAAACACCTTCTGCTCCATTTACAATCCGCAGGTTTTAAATGTCACTCGGACAGATTATTAAAATGGATGCTAGTCGTGTGTTTAAATCGCTGCCCTACTTCTACTGGCCTAAATACCCCTCCATACACAGTCCCACACAATGTCAGCCATCTCTAATCTAATGATATAGCTCAAAGCAATGTTAGCGGTGGCTAACCATTGATAAACACTACTGTTCAATCATGCCCCGGCACTAATCTTTACACTGTCACAGACACACACATATTTATATATATATATATACACACACACACTCAAAGTTAGTTAGTCAAAATCTTAACTAACTGCAATATAAAAATAAATACAAACATTTTGACTAATGTTGCGGCAGATAACACTGAAAACAAAAACGCATACACACGCACACACACACACACTTGAAGACTTGAAAGTACAAAGTCAAATTGCCCATAGCAAGTTAAAGCTTTGCAAGCAAGCCTAGACTAGAGGATGTGGCAGAACAGTAGTTGAGAGACAGCTGATGCGGACAAAACCACACGCAATACATTTAACACACGTCTCATCAAAACACACCTCGAAACTGCACCTCACTTCAACTGAAATAGTTTCACACTCATATACTTTCCTGTACTATATTGTAAATGCCACAGCTAGTACAGACACACAGAAACACACCGAAAGACGTCAGTGTCAGTGTGGGCAAAGACTGGTGTGTCCACACGCCTGTGAGTGTGTGTACATGGCTCGGGGTGTGTGTAAAATGGAGTAAGTAGGCATAAACATACTCACAGCCATTTTAGTCTGGTTCCTGTCTCCACAGGTGCTCGAGATAACTAACGGCTTCATAATGTTCAACAGAGCAGAGTTTTCTCTAAACTAAACCATCATCATTCTCTCTCTCTCTCTCACACACACACACACTTGCAGTGTTAAAAAACACAAGCACACACACTTTCCCTCACACACACTATCGGCCAAAGCCGATCTTTTCCGCCCTAGGCATGTGGCCTCTCGTCCATCTCCACAGGAACAAAACTCACACAGACAGGGACAGCTCTTTTCACCAGACACACACACACACACACACACACACACACACACACACACTGCGGGTGGGATTAGAGGGCGGATGATGTGTATGTGTGTGTGGGGGGTTGTTGGGTTGGATGGGGTGTTGTTGCTAGGGGCTGGGGTTGACGCCCACTGTCCTACAAACCCATCTCCGCGGCGACCCCACACTGAGTGATTACTGAACAATTAGACCCCTCCCACCCCCCACCCCCCCTCCAATCTCCACCATAACGGCTCCACACACTCAAATGATGCTCACAGGACACAACTGACCAGCCGTGGAGCAGCTCAAACACAGAGAGAGAGAGAGACGGAGAGAGAGAGAGAGAGACAGAGAACAATAGATGGAATGAGGTGGCAATTACCCCATACTTCTCAAACTACTATGAATGTGCAGACACCCGCAGAGAAGGAAAACAGATTCATTCACAGGAGGACAAAGACAGAGTCAAACGTCAGCAGCACTATTCTATTTAAATGAAGCCATCATTACAGCCTGTAGTGTGTCACACTCCACGCTATCACTGGCAGTGCGGGAAAACTCTCATCACTGGAGGACACACACACACACGCACACTCTCTCTCTCTCTCTCTCTCTCACACACACACACACACACACACACACACACACACACGTGGGCTTACCTGTTGTTGTTTGGGGCTCTCCTGAAAACACAAGAAGAAAGAAACAAAGACACTGGAATCATTTCTCTTCCGTCACACACAGCTGACACACACTCAATGTACTTCAAAAGAGAACAGGCAGTATGCACAGTATGGTAAACTACTGCTTTAATATATATCAAATATACAGTTGCCTTGCTGTGTGTTCTGTGGTTGTGTCATTTAACTGTGTGTGTGTGTGTGTGTGTGTGTGTGTGTGTGTGTGTAGTGTCCAAAGAAAGCAGGACTGACTGAATTGTATGGGTGAGGCAGGGGAGGTTTGCTGCTGATGGTGTAGTCGTCATGCTCCACCGTGTCTATGATGGTCTCTCTCTCCCCGCTCTGGTTGATCTTACGGAAGCGGCGGCGAGACTGCCTGTGAGACGCCTGCCGCTGGAAGTACACCTCGCTCTCATCTACGTAGTCCACCTAAAGAGAGGACGCAACCACGCAGAGAACATTCCGGAAAGAGAAAAAAATATCAATAAAATCTACTATGGCTATGAGAAGTGTCATTATGTGGCGAAAGTCCAGGTTTGAACATTAACACACACAAACAAACTAAATCCAGGTTTGAACATCAACACACACACACAAACATACTCACCACTAGCATCTCAGATGGCTCCAGGACAATGCACTCACAGCCTCTCCGTGCACTACCTGCTGATCGTTTCCCAAAGCTGCATGTGTGTGTGTGGTCAAGAAGGGGGGGTTAGAGAGTCTCATATTGGACAATTTCCAGACATGGACAAAACAGACATGTGCAATGAACATGTAAATAAATACACACACACACACACACACACACACACACACCTGCTGCGAGGAAGAAACATGGATTCTTTGATGAAGACTGACCCAGACAGCAAAATGTACCAGCAGCTGCCAATGTCATCAGGACTGCATGAAACAGACAGACAGACAAAAAAAGAGACGGCGAGCACACACACACACACACACAGTTATTAATTCAAATGAGAGACATGTATACACTTTACCACTTCCCTTATGGCTGCCTAAAACTCTCTTCACACACACACACACACACACACACACACACACACACCCACCCCCACACCCACACACGCTGTGCCAATAATACTGGCCCTGTACGTAGCAAGTGAGCAGAAGAAGTCAGGCCTTGTTTCTAGGTCACTGTAAACTTGTGCATGGTTTTTATGTTTCATCTCTCAAACTCTCACAGATGGGATTTATGCAAAGACACTTTCAACAGATTATGTCCAAGCAAAGCTATTCTCCCTTACACACGCCGTCTCTGCTCCGCAAGGCCCCGGACACACCCGCCGCTCCCGCTCCAGCTCCAGCCGAGAGTCCGTGGGAGTGTGTGTCGGCTACAGCTGCGATCAGCAGCACATGTCTGCGCAGATGGCCAACAAGTGTGTGTGTGTGTGTGTGTGTGTCTCTGCCAATTCTGCATGCATGAGGCTAGACTGTTCCAGCTAGATGGTCCACTACACGCATCAACAACTATTAGCGCAGAACTGGATATATATCTTGCAAACATCAGCTTAGTTCAATGCCTAGGATCAGTCATGACTAAATCATTTGAGAGTGTGTATGTGTGTGTGTATGTTTGTGTTTATTTTGTGTGTGCAAAATGTCACTTACTGGCAGAGAACTTCATCACGATCAGCTAAGTCAAACCATTGTGTATGTGTGTGTGTGCGCAAAATGTCACTTACTAGTAGAGGACTTCATTGGCCTCATGCTGTTCATATCGTACTGTTTCACACATTAACCTGGTGGTGGGGGGTGGGGGGGCGGGGTGGGGTACACAGACAGAAAAGTTCAGCATCACTGTGGAACACATGAATGTACTGTGAATGAATGTACCAAAGTTTGACAGTGATAGAGCGAGTGCACGTGCGCGCGTGTGTGTGTGTGTGTGTGTGTGTGTGTGTGTGTGTGTGTGTGTGTGTGTGTGTGTGTGTGTGTGTGCTCTGTTACCTGAGCTGGTGTTCCCTCAGGTTGGACAGTGCTTCCATCCCATGCAGATAGGAGTACACAATTTGGAGATCCTACACACAGAGACATGGTTAGCTGATGTTAGTTAATGTTCAATGCTAAATTGTGTGCTGTCCAGTCAACAGCATCTGGCTCATATAACACACTCCTGCTACACTGGCAGTGGCCCAGCTGCTGAAGTGATATGCCTAGTGTGTTTCCTCATTCTAACCACTAGGTGGACATAGTGGCCTCACAGAATAAGCCAAAAATTCCACTGCCAACACTCTGGGTAGTATGACATCACCCCCACCTGCGCTAACACCTGAGACACACAAACAGATCACACATACAAAGGCACCTGTGTGAGCTCACCGACACCTCAGACACACACATATTGTGCAATCCCCATCAATGTTTAACGCTGAGAAAATGGACAGAATGTACAAATCTCTCCTCATCACTCTCTCCTTCTCCTTCCTCTGTCTGCCCCATCTCTCACTCTACTGCTCAACAGCTGCCCCACAGTTTGTTTGTTTAATTACATTGTAAAGAACTTTGAGTGCTCGTAGGAGTCGAATATAAATGTATATAAATACATATAAATATAAATGCAGTCCATTTAAAAACAATGCCTGAACAGTGGTCTGTGGTGGCGCAGTAGTTAAGGAATCCGACCTGGAAATTTCGGGGTTTGAATCCTGACTCTCACCAATGTGCCCTTGAACAAGGCATTTAACCCTAATTTGCTGTCGGGAGCCTGGCCCTGACCTAACTGATAGTTGACAAATATAAGTGGCTTTGGAAAAAAAGCCCCCTAAATGCATCAATGTAATGAATGTTTTATTTTATTCACAAACTAATTCTACTATTTTGTATGGCATCAGACAGCCATATGAAGTAACTTAGATAGGCCTGTAGGGAACGTTAAAACTGAAACCCTGGGGGAAAAGCTTGCCTAATCGAACTGTCTTGAAACAGTCTATACTGCCTAACACTTTTGAGACCGGCCGCACACTTGACAACCAGTCCCTTGGTAAACACGACAAGAGCACAGCTCATTCCAGTGCCAGCTCAGTGCCACCCTACTGCTGCTGTGCCACCCTAACAGGACATGCCATTCTGCCCATTCACGCCACTCTGGTGCCTTGGGAGCTCTGGCTGGTGTTTTACCCAACAGTTAGCGCTTCCCCCTGAGGATGCTAATTTCACTGGCAGTGCCTTCAACTGTCACTCAGCCCCTGTTCAAACGCACCAATCAAAAGGAAGAAGGCCGCAGCGAGAGTGCGGGGCCTGTGATTGGTGGGTTTGGTGGTAGCAGTCCTGTTTATTCTTATACTGTGGCATTTCCTCCCCAGAGTTCATGCCACAGACACACACGCGCTCCCACACACGTTCCCGGCTCACACCCTCAAAGCCCCTCAGCATTCCACACATTCCTGCTCTTGGGTAATTCTGGGCAGGAGTCACCACCACGATCAGTGACTGATGACTCCCATAAGCCTCTGCTCAGGGTGAAAGGTTAAGGTCTAGAGAGGAGAGCTCCGGCTCTAAACATACATACACACACACAAGCACACCAATTCTCAAATAAGACAAAATGGAATGTCATCTTTCAGTAGTAAAGTAACATAAGGCAAGTGAACAGCCAGTGCTGTTTGTTCCATCCAGATTTGTTTGTCTTTGAAGAGAGATTGTGTGTGCATGTGTGTATGTGTACACACACGCTTAAGAGTGAGGGGTTCTGTAAATGATGAATCTACTCTATGTCAACACTGAAGAACACAGAATACAAATTCCAATCATTTCCTTTTAGGGTGTGTGTGTGTGAGTGTGTGTGTGTGAATTTCAATGTTCTGTGTAGTCAAGGTTGGCCTGGGTCTTGCCAGTTTGCATTCAATGCATAACTAAGAGAGCTGTGTGGGAGAGTGAGTGGGCTAACATTCAACCCACTGAAGGGCTGGTCTGTGTTGCTCAGTCACTCTGTGTCCTGTAGAACACTGCTGGGTTACAATGGCCAGTTCACTCTCCAAGCATTTGGGTTAGCACAACCCAAAACAATATCGGTGCACAACTGCATGTTTCAGCCTATTTTAATGCTGACAACTTTATTTTAAAAAGTCACCTTGTTTGGGTTACAGTGGGTTTTTAAAGCATGTTGTTAACTAATTTATGTAACATCCAAACATTAATTTAGATGGCAGTACAAAAGAGAGAAATACACCACGTCATTCCCACCGAGGCTCTTCACTGTGGAGCCTTGATTTGTCAGCTTTACCACAAACATAGACTAAAAACTAGGGCACTAGACTAAATATTTTGGTAAGTATTTTTTTTCGTCTGTCTGAAATCTTCAAGCCACCTTTAAAATTAACCAGCATCTGGCTGGTGGCCGGTGCTAATTTGGACCCCTGTGTAAGCAAACACTGGTTGAAAATAGGCCACTAGAAAGCGGCCACTAGTGTCAAACTGTGCTTTGTTACTGGAATTATAGTCAAACAAATCAATATTTTTTTGACCACAAATGCATTAGGGTCAATTTGTGTCAACTCTACCAGAGGTTCTTACATCACTCACATCACGTCATCTACAATGTTTGCCTAAATTTCTGAGGAAATCAAAAGGCTCTCACAGCTTCTTGGAAATGACGCTAACCCGTCATCTTGCCCATGGTCTTGGTCAATTTGGTACGTTACATCAGAATTTGGGCCACTCAGAAATGAAAACAGGCACATTGTGACAGATCTTCATTCTTTTTCTAACATTTCAATCCCCTGCTTATAGTACTACATCTCCAGCAAATACTTTCTTGCTCCTGCAAAGCCAACTTCAGTCGGTATCCATGCAGTTTCATGGCCATCTAAGATATCATTTGGCAGGAACTGCTCTTCAAAGGTCTGTCTGTAGGCTAACTCCTTTTAGCTATTGTGAATATGCCTCTGTGCTGAGCAGCACAGACTGCCTCTACAAACAGTCTCTGCATAAAATTCTCTAAATCATAATATTATGCAGAGTATAAAATGGCAAAAAACACAAGAAGTGTTTCCCAAAGGCCAAGAATAATACCTTTTGTAGTCCATCCACATACTTAAAATAATCAGTTTCCTGATTATGCAAGAAAAGCAGGAAATATTCAAGTTTAAGGAAGTAAAATGTGTCTATGGCTTAGACTGCATGGCTTTTCAAGTTCAATGAGTTAAGACATTCCATAGCATTAGCTACTGGTTCCTTAAAAACAAACCATTCCATGTTTGAATTAGACAAGTAAGACTTACACGTAACACATATACACATAAGCTACCATGTTTTAGCATGCACAAAAGGTCAGTCAACATATGGACAGGCCTACACCTACATCTCTCTAAACTTTTTACTAGCCTTTACACAGATGTTTTTGCTTGGGGTGCCATCAAAATTAGGAAACCATGGGCGGGGTTGTTTTCTTCTTTTTAAAAACGTCACAGAAAGGAAACATTTTTAGCTTGGCTTTGTTGAATTAGGAGAGGATTTGCATGGTCACAGAGCAATCACCAATGTGGAAACATGGTTCATATAAATCTTAAACTTAGAAATAGGGACCAAAAAATTCTATCACCCCTTTAAATCACTTGAATTAGCACTAGTGAATGTTTAGGTCAGACAAGGGGGACAAATAATTAACAAATAATTATACCATTTGCAACTGCAAAGTTATCACCTAAACCTGCCATCCCAATCCAATAGGCTACATTTCTTTCCCAGGGTTCCTGAAGCACACCTGATATTTCACTTTATATTCTGTGAGGGCACTCAAAAATAATGCCCAAAGAGTCCTGGGCCTGTCCAAAGCTGAAACAAAGCCAGTGACTAGGCTAAATATAGCCTGCAAACATGAATGACTCTGGTTTGAATCAATGGCTCCTGAGCATGAAGAGGAGCTGGCTAATTCTTTGCTACCAATCATCCAAATTACTCTAAATATCAGCTAACACAGAACCTCTTATGGGGACCATATCAGAACTGGCATAATGAATAAGCCCACAGGTAATTCCTTTATTTTACGTTAATGACTCTTTATGTCCATAAGAGTATTTTTATTTTTATTTTTTTAAGGGTATGATAACTGAAGTTACATGCTGCACTGCAATGTAAGTGTCAACATAAAAATGACAAGAGGAAAATTATGACAGACAGAGAGATAAAGTGCTGAAAGTGCACAGGGTCTGTGGCTGTCAGTGGCTTCACTTTGGGTTAAAGGGAAGTTGCAGCATGTGACTAGTGTTCTATTCAAAATGGGTTTTAAAGATTCCCTAAAGATCCATTCATCAGAGAACCTCACAGACTCCTTCTCAGCACTGGTGCTCTATGAATGGGTGGTGACTGCTGTAAATGGATTTACAAATGTAGATTTCTGCCTGCAAGATACACATTACTGCTGCTTTTCTCCAGCATTACTCCTTGTCTTGATATGCAAACAGTCCACAGTGATGTCTGACACCAAGCAGCACCACCACTCTCCACCAGTGCCCGTGTGTTCACCCTGTTGTCAGAGTAAGTTTAGCAGATGGGCGAGCAGGCCATCTGAACTTTGGCCCCAAATTTTACACATTCCCACCTCTCCTCACATGTGGCACACAAACACACACATGCAAGTAAAAGTGTGTGCGCACATGCGTGCATGCACACGCACACACACACACACACACACACACAGCAAAGCATTAAATGTGGTCTGGTGCACAGTAACCAGGCCACCCGTGCAGACAGGCCATCAATATGTGCCTGTGGGCGATCCATATCTAGCCATCTGATCTGGTTGCACGTCCATACAGGGTAACATCTAGGCTACTATTAGCCTACAGTTACTATATAACATGTCCACACCTATTTAACAAACAGGGCTATCCTCATGGTGAACTTCACAGTTGAAACACATCAGTGGCGGAAAAAGTCTTTGAGAGGTACACAAACAGTCCCAAACCATTGTCTGTTGCCAATAGCCTAGTGTTATTGTTTTCCCCATTAACAGTAAGGGACAGAGTCCTGCGCTGACAACGAGATCAGCTCCATAGACACCCTGGAATGCCTTCTCAGTCCTCAGCTCTGCTGTGGCACACGCCTACCATTTACTAGGCCTTCTCATGGCTTTGGCATTGCACATTGCAAACCAGATTGTAGAACCCCAGAATGGGGATTCTGTGATGGAACCAGAAATAAAATACCGACAGATCCTCCTGCACATCTCTACACCACTTTCACACTTTAATGACAATTGTACAATTATTCCTTTTTACTAGCTTCAGTAAATGTATGGATAATAAAGTTAGTTAGTCTGTCTGTCTGGATCACATTAGAGGTGATGAACAGTTTAACAAACAAACAAATCTTGACAATTTATGCCTTTCAAAGTTAGTCTATAACTTCGAGGAGCCTCTACAGCCTCGCCTATAGGATGAATAAATATACTAACAACATATTGACTTTTTGCCCCACATATTACTCCCTAGAATCATGGATCATGAAATAGCCTAGGGTCTCTATTTCACATCCCACTAGACTCATTAAATGGCCACAACATATCACTCTGTCAGAACCAGTACACATATAGCAATAGGGTAAGTGCACCCATTAAACCCACCAAAATCTAAGATTAGATGTTTTTAATCGCTATTGGCATGGTTTGCAGGGGAGATAACCTGTCAAACTGCAAGATTAATCTCTCATTTGAAAATGTGTGTGTTTTATAGATTTCAAAAGATATTTGTGTAATTTTTTTTATTATATGTCAAAAGTCTGGCATGGGTTTAATTGGTCCTGTGGTTCCAAATAAGCCCTACATCGTACTCCTTTAATAAAATGTCCTAAAATATAGCTTTACAAGAATAAAAAACAGCAATGCATAAATTCAGTAACATGTTAAATAGATAAGAAATTGAAAATAACTCTTCAAGTAGATCTACAGACAGTAGGTCTGCTCAGGTGAAGTCCTAACCCTCATTTATATGAGACATACAGGGACTGTGAAAAGACAAAGAAAGTTACCTCTAGACTGAATCATAACCTCTTTACAGTTGTCCTTTCTTTAATTCTGTTATTGTTTTATTTCCTTTTCTTTCCTTCTTTCTCTCTTAATTTGTCATTTATTCATTCATATCATCATACAAAGCCTACACTTTGCAGGCCTAACTTCTATTAAGATGCACACCTATAAATGGTACTTTGACTGGGAATGATCTATTCAGATTCAGTCTATGTTAAGTTCATGTTTATGTTTTATGCTTGTCAGAAGAGCATTTCTCACTGCAATTGAAATCCACAGCTTAACGTTCAATAAGATCAGATCTGTACTAACTTAAAATTGTCTTATGTGATTGATTTGAAATTAAGAACACATGGAGTTAACAAACTGCTGGATTGATTAAAACAATGAGCAAAACACAATATTTTTTTCTTTTTGTAAAATTTGACTTCCAAGTTGAAACTGGGCTTAAATGGTACATGGTCTTAATGGGTACTCTCTATATAATTCAGAACTAACCCATTTCACACCACATCTATGTGTGTGAACCCAGGTGTGGATGGCCGCAGTCTTGCTCAAAGTGAAAAGGGATGCGTGCTGTTTGCTATTCTTGCTGAGGAACAGAAAGGCAGCACCACTGCTCTGTCTGCCACCTGGTTGGCCACTTTTGGCCTCAAACTAGGCTGCAATTGCAGAGTACAAGTGCACAGTGCAGTGGGGGGTTGGGAGGTGGAGCAGAGGCTGCAGTGCACACATGAAGATGACTGGTGAAAGCCACACAGGTGTCGCTGAGAAGCTGCTGAGAGGTGTGGGGCTGAGCCAGCCGGTTGAGCCTGACTCTGAACGCTGTTTTTTACAGCCCACATCCCCAGGCTGGCTGAGGGGAACTCACTCCTGGGTCCTGAGACCAAAGAATCAGGGGCAGGTTTAACTAATATAGAGATCCGCTACTCTGGTGTAGGCACTCTGTGTGTGTGTGTGTGTGTGTGTGTGTCTATATGAGAGAGGAAGAGAGACAGATATAGAAAACAGGAAAAAACAGGAAAAGAGTGAAAATGCAACTCAAAGTCAAAAAAGGGAAAAAGGAGAGTGGAAGAATGAGGCTGTGGGACAGAGGGAGCGGAAGCCATGTAAAAAAAAAACCCAAGACTACAGCTACAGGCTAAATTAAGAACTGATTTACAAGAACTGAAAAGATTTACATAGCAGTTGAAAAGCAGAGGCAGCTACACGGCCCACTGCAAACACCTTAGATCATCTCCAAATAATGTGGTAGCACTGCTGTTGGCACATGGGCAGACAAGAGGACTGAAAGCAAAACCCAAGCTGGGTTTGTGTGCTTTGACAGACCAGAGAAACATGGGGGGCCCCTTCCCCATCACACTTTCAAACTACCAACGCACAGTTTGGCCAGCAACCGCTATGAACACACTTTCTCACGGGCCCTATGCTGGCCACAGCCCTCCCCTTCAGGCCATGGCTGCCTGTGGTATTGGGATGTGTGTGTGGGGGGAGTCTCTGGTCTGTTCTGTCTGCGCTAGCATTTCCTCAATTCAACTGCTCTGGCCAGGCGTTCAATCAGTAAAGGGGGGTAGCTCTACACTGCTGGTGTAGTGGGGCATCTTGGCCTTTCAAATGGCAAAGGAAGGAACAGGAACATGAGAATCAGCCTAAGTAAACCTGAGCATACGAGTCCAGGGTGGACTGTCTTGTAGTGCATTGTGCTGACACCTCCTCCTCCTGCATATCTGTAGTACTTCTCCTTCCTTAGCTCTTTCCTTGCTGCTCCCAGCCACAGCCACGCCAGGGCAGGAGCCTGACGGAAATCCTCCAAACTGGCCAGAGCACAAAAATACACAGTACAATACACAACTCTCTCTCTTTCCTTTCCATGCAAGTACAAGCACACTAAACACACACACACGCACCCACACACACACACACATTTCTGTGCCTTTGTGCGGGTTTCCGTTCTCATGAGTTGCACTCATTACCTCTGCTGTCACAAACAGCATACATCCTGTATGCTACATCTGTGTAACACAGGGAAAGATCCTGAAGATAATGTGGTGAACACACCACAACTGTTTAATTGTGTGAAACCAACAAACAGTTCACCTTTCTTTTGTTTGAATCCTCGTCTTCAACCCATACACAGCTCTCATTTCAAGCGATCTGTAATCTAACGACTGTACATTTAGAGTAATCTCAGTCTCTCAAATCTGTGGAGTTATCGGTGTTAAAATGAACATAAAATGAAACCTAAATCCCTAAAAGCTATTCAAAGGCATGTTAGGCTACTTCACACCTTGAGATGCTTACATGTGCACTCTTGCAGCAAAGAAAGATGCAGGATAGTCTATGTCATGATACAGACAATCTACTTCAACAGCATAAAATGGGCTCTGTGTCTACAGGACAGCACCCCCAGTTCCAGTGTTTTGGTAAGATTACCCAGGTGTGTCTTAGACAATCAAGTATATTCTAATAACCAGAGAACACACAAATCAGGATGATTTAGGTGCACTTCCTGACAATAAAACCAAAATGACAACGCAACTGCTGCATTATGCAATAGTTACCATGATTAAAAAAAACAAAACAGACAGATAGAAAGATACATACATACATACAACTATATTATGTATCCCATATGAAATTCAGGCATCCCACAGCATCCGTATGGCATACCAGTATACACACATCACATACTACAAAACATGAAGAACTGACTGTGTGTCATTTCGGGTCCTAAGTTGCTGAGTATGAAAGGAGCGGTGTGGAAAGGTGCAGAGGGGTGACATGGTCACAATAGTGTAGGTACATTGCCAATGCAAATTCTGTGGGTTATCAAATACAAGTATGACCACGGTACACAATATAAAAAACAAACAAAAAAAAGTCCTTATCATAATTTAAAAAAAAAACAGGAATAGACATTCACATTAAAGTTGTATATTGCCAGTACAGGCAAACTGACTGTGAGGTGCTAGGGGCTAATATAGCCCATAAGAGAGTCAGTCAAAGTCCAGTTCAATCTAGGGTATGTCCCAGATAGCATAAGATGTTAATAGTCAAAATGTTTAGAACAAAATGGTTAATTTACAGTTATCAGTTATGGTTGAAATTGATGGTGGATCAACCACTGAAAGAATTAAAAGCTGAAAAAAATGCACTGATCTAGATGAGACCATTTGATGGGAGGGGGTTTCATATATTTTAAACACATGAGCTGTCAAACACTTTCAACATCACCTCAACGTAATTTCAATGTTCCTGCCAAACCACATTTAAATGTTGATTCAACAGAATTTTACTATCTGGGGTGTATTTGAGGGTACCCAGACGTCCCACAGTATATTATGTAGCTAACGTTAGGTCATACTCTAGCACTCTCTGATTTCTAGATCTCAAACCTCTCTACTTGGAGAAGACACAACAAGAAACTGGTGAGAATTGAAAATTGCATAAAAATCCGCCTAGCCAACAACTATAGGGCAAGCAGCCAAAGCCTACACACCAAGTCCTCTGAGCAATAATGGTAAAGAGACGAACGGATTGACCGACCCTGAGCAGTTTCACGCAAAATATAACCTAACTTTACATCTCAGGACAGCGATATCCCATGCATTGGTTAAAAGAACGATGGGTGGTTATTGATTGGTTATAACACAAGCTATGGATAAAACTGTTTCTTATTACAACCAACAAAGTTACCCAAGTCTCACCAGCTAGCATTAAATTAGGCTAACTTAGCAGTAACAACACTGCTACAAATGGTCTGCCTTAATTTAACCATGTCTGTGTCTACAATATCCATGTCTAAAGTATTTCAGGAAGTTAAAGGTAATTATTTTGTGGAGACTTCTCATCAGTGGATAGGCGGGGTAATGCTAGTTGTAAATAAATAAATAAATGGACGTTGATTCCTTACCTGTTGCGTCCTCTCCGCCGGGATTTTAATTACAGCATGACGGAAACTATTGTCTACAAAAGATGCCATGATAGACTATCACTCAAATCAAGGACCAAATTTAGAGGCCGCCGACAGAAAGGAAAACGTCTCTTGCGACGTTGCTGTGTCTTTTAAACTTCCCCACACTTTCATTTGGGAACTCAAATTCCCGACAGATTTCCAGGCCACTCTTGCGACCACGGTCTGGATTGACTCCCACTTTTCCGCGACAGAAGAAATGCCAAGAAGTTCAGTAATGTAAAGTATTGTCTCCGTCGAAAGTTTACGAACAATCCGATCAGCGATCACGCGATAAACTTGAAATACGTCAGAACTCTCAGGTGATAAAATGTAACAAAATACAGCTACACGGCAATTTTTGTTGTAGCTGTTCTGCCTTGTTAGCTGGCTAACAGGCTAGTGGTCCCATCGTCCTACAGTGTTGTAAGTCCAAGCCGCTGAGGTATTGGAAACAAAATCCATGGCGTGACGACAATCCATTGGCGTACATAACTTGCATTTCAGCCTAAACAAGGCTAATTCATAGCAGTTACGAACAGGTTAACAGTGGCGACCGCCTCTAGACGTGGTTCGTCACAGAACTGTAACTTAGTTTAGAAATCCACTCCAGCTAACCCCTCGGAGCGTCCATGGTGACTAACGGGAGGGGCGAGGTGATTCATGAAACGGAAAGAGAGGGAGGAGAGCTACTGAAATAACAAAGGCCAAACTAAGAGCCAAGTGATTGGCCCTCTGTCTCCCCCTTCTGGTGACCCATGGGTGTTAAAAACACAATTCAAGCAACACAGGAGGAGCTTTTGGTGGAAAAAAAACTCCTCATGTGAACCAGATCGAACACAAAACCTTCCAAACATGTCCCAGAGCCTTGTTGGTACAAGATGCTTTGCCTGGTATCAGTCAGCAATGTCATGGTGAAAAGCCTTTTCTTTTTGTGGGGTAAATTAAGGGTAGTTTTCTACCCTTAATTTATTGGGTATGATATTTATTTGATTTAATGTAAAACACTGTACTAAATATTCCAGTATATTCAATTAGTATGGATTTAAAAAAATAATCAATTAAATGTATGGCTACAAACATACAATGAGATTAGGTATAGGTGCCCATATTAGGCTAACTGTACCAGTACTCAATATCAAAAGGCCTGGTTTGGTTAGAATCGAACATTTAACGTTGGTGAGGACATACACATACAGACACCAACTTTGCTACTAGAACTTTATTTTACAATAGTCTTTAAGACATCTCAATCTCAATACAGAAACAACACTCATCCAACATTATCAAAAAGAACACATTAGACTCATACAACATACTCCAGTACAAATATCTTGATTCACTGAGAATCATTTTTCCTGCTCCAGTTGTGATCTGATCTGTTGATATGCATCAGACAACCATAACACTTCTCCACTTATCCACTCTTTTCTCAGACCCAGAAACAAGGAATGAACTTACACAATCAGCTAATCACTGATTCATGTGCTCAGCTCTGGTCAATCTGGTGGCACTAAAACAGTAAGACATGAGGATCTAAGATAAACTGCAGAGTAGACTGATCATCACGGTCGTCAACACAGTGTCCTCTATGTAAGACATGTCATGTAAGACTGAAGCATTTCAGACACATCAGCTGAGGTAGAGTTTCAAAAATATATATATAAAAAACGGAATGAAAAGATGAAACTGTTTTAATAGACTGTCATTTCTATTACTGTGTTGCACCTGTAAACACAAGTTAGTTTCCTTAGAGATCTAAAAGTACAAAAGACTATAAGAAGACAGTGTGCATTTGTATGCATTAGTAGTAGCTCTTCAATACAGACTAAGCTGACAGCACCTACTGAGCAATAACCAATCAACAAACAAACACACACACTCCCATTTACACTTCACTAGTGTACACACCCACTGAACACTGATTACCACACAGCTTCTCAGCTTGAAATTATACCATCGTGTAAACATGTACGAATCCATTTGTCCCTTTGACAATACATGCCCTTCAAGATGTGGACAATGAGGGAAATAAATTATTTACAAAACAACAAAAAACAACAAAACAGGAGCATAAAAAAGAGGCGTTAAGTCTGTGAATGCGGATGGTGTGTGCAGTCCAGCCAGAGGGATGCATATATCCAATCCATCTTCTGTCTTCTGATGCCACACACACACACACACACACACACACACACAGTATGTGAATCCACAGGGGAGTCCTTTAAATGGATGCTGATTGGTTGGTTGGTTTAGAGTAAGATCTGAGCCACGTAAGGGGAGTGGGTACTGGCCACCGCTGCGAGCAATGGAAGATCACTTGACTCAATCCTGTTGGTATACACGAGGATCCACACAAAGATCCACAGGGATCAGAAGAAATCCAGAATGATCCATTGATAAAGACAGCAGACCAGCAGATCACAGGAATCCGTTATAATCCCACAAAACAAGAGAAGAGGAAGGGAGAAATTAGTGTCCCATGTGGGGATTCCACATCTACTTAGCATCACACAATATCAGTTTATGAAAGCACATGACACAGGCCTATTCTGGTAACCCCAGTGTGGCTGAGAGTATTCATAGGACCTCATATGGGCAATTCCAGTGTTACCGGTGTGACAGAACATACGGCAGCATAGTAATATTTAAATGTTTTGTACAATTCTCCATTTTCATACTAATTTTACGTAAGAAAAATATGGTTGTGTAATGTGGATGAAACATAAAAAGTCCACTTGGACTTCTGTGTGGAGTTGCCTTTGTATGCATTTCCTGTGGACTCCACAGGAATTGAAAATGTTCTCACTTCCTTTAAAATGGGCAAAAGAATGTGTCTCACACATATGTGGTCTTACCCTAAGGCCAGTCCCAACGCCCTTACATGCACTCGGCTTTGTCCTCTCAAATACTCTGCCAGAGTACAGCTTTTAAAATACACTTCTTGTAAGCGATCTTCAAGGTGCATCACACACTGAAACAAAGACACACACACACACACACAAATGTTTTAGTGCTTCTTTAAAGTAAATGAAATGAAAACATAATTGTGTAATAAATCATAATAGTTTATGTATACAGGGGTGTGCACTCACAAACTCTGAACTGAGGTTGAGTTTTTGCAACTGTAGGACTGATGAAAGGATGTTGTAGACCAGTCCAGACACGAGCACGTCTCTCCCCAAGCGCCCCGCCTCACACACCCGACGCTGGCTTGTGGCCACCTGCACACATAACCTGTCTGTGTCTGCCACGATACACACCGCCTCTGCCACGGGCTCATCTAGAGCTGGGTGCTAGACACACACATATACACAACAGTACACACACACACTGGAATAAGTTCAAATTTGAGCAGAGAGGGTAAAAGCGGAGTGAGACACACAAACGTTTCTCAAGTTCCATGTTCTATTTTCATAAAGTGAAGGGGAGAAATCCCCCTTTATGCAGACAAGAGTCAAGCTCTCATTCGCTGATACAGAAGATCATTGAAAAGTTTCTATTGTGACGTAATGCAGACCGGAACTATTCACATTTGCTCCCATTGTAACACATTATGTTGCTGCATCTTGGTCTGTATTCAATGATCTTTCATATGAGTGTCTATGTCCAATGTCGACTTTTCATGTACTTAGTAAGTCACACCATGTATAAAATTCATGACAGTTTCATGCAAACTAAAAAACTAAAACCTTCGACTGAGCCCATGTATTGATCGCAGTTTATTAAATACTACCCATCATGAATCAATATAAAATTATAATTATAAAAGAATTGAATTGCTATGTATAGCCCTTCCTTGTATATTATTTGACAAAAAATCAATGTATTAATCTCGGTTAATAACCAGGACATTATGGCATTCATGCCATGTCATAAGCATACGTGTAATGTCAGCTGAAAATAGCTCAATGTGTAGGCGACTTCACACTAGTAGTTTTTAATGCCTGCTGTAGGACAAGCTGCAGTGCCCTGGCACACACTAATGTGACAGTAGATGAGGGGCCTTACCAAAACAGTGTGGTCCAGGTCGGCCATAAGACACTGCTTGAGGCGTTGATCGCTAGAGATCCCATGTAAGACAAAGTCTGCCATGTACTGGGGGCAATAACCTCCTAACAGGGAACGGCCAAAGTGGTTCACACTGGGTTTTCTAGTCATCTCACAGCTGCCGTAAACACACACAAACATCCAAAAAATATTAGAGCGTCAGTAAAAAAGAGAAAGAGCTCTAGCAAGTTAGTTATCAGCAAAAAAGACATGCTTTCCAAAAAGCACCACTGCAATCACTGATAAAGGCCTGTATTTAAGGACATAGTGTAAGCTATGCTTACAATTTGTGCACATATTAAAGTTCATAAAGGGAACAGCCTTGACAGACAGGGAGAACAACAGGTTTGTTTTTCACCTCCTCATATGACTGAAATTGCTTTTTACAAAAACAAAACGCTTGCTCTGAGTCTAAAACGTGAATCTATTTCAGTTTTATCCATTTCAGTTCATAAATTCACTTTTCTGCAACCAAAAGGACAATAACACATTTAAATCCAATAAACACTTACTTTAATTTTGTATTTAATTGCAATTTCATGGTGTATTAAGCTATGATCAGCTAGTTTTGAGGTAATTTGAAAACGAACTTGGTCATATGAAAGGTTGGCACATCTGTCATTCACAGTAGTTGCCTATGCTACGCACTAAAGGTCAAGCATGGCCTTATTCCCAGCTGTACTCTTCTAGTCCAAAACATGGCCTTGATCTACATACAGGCAACTCTGCTGGTGTGACCACTCTATGAAAACATGATGAAAAACATTCACAGGATCATGTGGTCAGCTGAAAGCACACCAATTACCAAGATAGCAAACGTTTATCATGGCAAACTGATCTGTTGTTTATATCTCCTTGCCTTTAAAGCGACAGTCCAGAGCATTTTGAACCATAGCCCTGTTGCCTGAGGAGTGGCTGTCAGTAGGAAGAACAACAAGAGAATTATCAGTTATCATTGGAAGTACTCTGGATTATAACTTGAAGGCCCCTAAATCACTAGTCTTGACTGGGTACACTCAAATTTACCTGCTGGCAAATCTGAATTTGACATTGACCAACTGACCAGATCACATTGTGATCTGTAGCTCGGTCATGCCGTTTTTCCTTATTCAACATAAGGAAGATCAGGCCGTACCTAACCCAACATGCAACCCAGCTACTGGTACAGACCCGGGTTATCTCTCGCCTTGACTACTGCAATGCCTTCCTATCAGGTCTTCCAGCCTGTGCTGTGAGACCGCTACAGATGATCCAGAATGCAGCTGCATGTCTGGTTTTTAACCAACCAAAAAGGCCGCATGTCACACCTCTGTTCATTGAACTCCACTGGCTACCCTTAGCTGCTTGCATCAAATTCAAAGCACTAATGGTGGCCTACAGGGTGATTGATGGTTCTGCTCCCATCTACCTGAATACGCTCTTAAAGCCCTATGTCACACGCCGACCACTTTGCTCCTCCAAGGAACGTTATCTAGCACAGCCAACACCTTGCACAGGACAATCCAGACTCTTCTCATGTGTTGTTCCACGCTGGTGGAATGACCTTCCACGCGCTACCAGATCAATGGATACCCTCTCCACCTTCAAGAAATCCAAGAATATCTCCTGGCTTGAATTCTGAATACCAGGAATGCACTTAACCTCTTACACTTAATCTCTCTTTTATACTGCACTTTTATTCCACTATTGCACTTTCAACTTAAAATACTGCAATTTTTATGTTAGCAATATGCACTCTTTGTTAGCTTCCTTCATTGTGTTGTAGCTTGACTGTTATCCTCTTTTGTAAGTCGCTTTGGATAAAAGCGTCCGCTAAATGCATAAATGTAATGTAAATGTAATCTATCTTCCATCCATTTAAAAGCGTCATTTACAAGAAAGATGTATTGGCTGCACTTCCAAAAACATTTGGTAAGAGTTTCATGCTCCAAGTGAAATTGACATTAATTTACACTTTTTAGAAATGGGAGGTCTGTGACTTTGACATCAGACCTACTCTCCGTAATGACTGATACACAGTCTGGTTTTACCCAGACCAGCCAAGACCCATTTCTTTGAAACAATGGCTCTATACTGTAAAGAAGCCCCCTGGATTAGTATTTGATGGTACCTGGGTAAGGGCAGTTCGTAATGTTTCTCTGTCGCCACAGAGGGTTGCTGTGTAGGTGTTTCTTCTGCATCGCTGTCTCCAAGGGCACTGTCCAGGCTCTCGTTCTGATGCATATCCATCATCCCTCGGAGGGACCACTTCTTCTCCAAGCCCGGCCCAGCTGAGGTGGCAGTGGAGCCTGAGAGAGGCACATCCTCCTCCTGCTCCCCAATGAGGAAATGAGCCCTGTGGAGCAAAGGGCTCTGATTGGATGCTTCATATTCGGTCTCTGTGCCAACAGAGTCCGGGCCTGCACTCAGACACTCAAGAGCGCTTTCTGAGTCCTGAGTGCTAAGTGATAAGAGGCTGTCATTGGTCTTTTCAGGGAATGGGGCGGGATCGGGGATGTCAGGCAACTCTGTGGTCTGCACTGATCCAGGAACAGCTTCAGAGGGGGGAGATGAGAGATCATTTGGCTGCTGTGGATCAGGGGTAGCTTGAGACTGTGTTACATCACAGGTCTGGTCTGAACAGGAAGTAGCCTCAGCCATCCCTGGGGGTGCTGTAGGATTGTCTGTTTGGTCCTGGGGTGCAGGTGAGCATGGAGTGATAATTTCAAACGTTTTCGAATCACTCTCTTGGAGGTCTGAGCAGCGGATGAAGTAGGAGAGAACATACAGCACTCTCTGTACCAAATCCCTTCGCCGCCCCACCACCACTGTGCGACACACACGCACAGGACTGCCCAGCGCACCATACAAATCACCTGCAACACACACAGACAATATGACACATATAAACATTTATATTAAGTATATATTTCATACATGATTTCATCAGCATGGCAAAATGTATAGTTAAAAACACATAACAATTCACATAACTTTACCAGGTCTTTACTGTTGCATAGGTATATGGTAATGTTGTGGATGAAACCTTGGCTACATTTTCTTTTTTCACCACCAGGGGGCAGGACTAACACATACAGTAATACTCTTGGAATCAGCAGAACATTGAAGAGACGGCTTGCCTCGAGTGCTCCAACTTCAAAAGTCAGTCTGTGTTCAGTACCTAATTGTGCCCACAGTGGATTGTAGGGATGGGATTTGGCCAGCAGATCAAGCGAGTGGGATGAGCGCTTTTCACAGATGGGTTTGATTGGCGGGTGGTTGCTGGGCATTACAGTGGGAACCCAGGCAAGATGATGCGTAAGAACAGCAGTGAGTAAAGCAGGTAGGAACCTGTGAACAAACACAAGGCCAAAGCATTATCTTCCACCGCCATAGCCTGCACTACAGCAACACACACACACACACACACACAGGACAGAATGTAACCACTAGTGTTGAAGGGGTCAGTTAAACTCATCATGTACAAGATAAAAAAAAGCAACTGAACAAAACTATTAAAATTAAGAAAAAAAAAAGAAAAATAACATGAATAGATTAATAGATGAAAAGAAATAAATAGATAGAAAATTAATAGAAATTAACTGTAATGCATGTCTGTCGCAAATTCAGTGTGTGTGTGTTGCATGTCTGTATATTGATGTGAAAGCTGAAATAAACTGACTGGGTTTTGCCACTGTGATCCATTAGGAGACTCATCTCTTTGAGGAAACGCTGACACAGTGCTCCTCGCTCGGCACTCTGGGATACCATGGTCAGCCAAACGGGCTCGCTAATGCGCGGAGCCATGTAGAGGTTCCAGATAGTCATCCTGTCCAACCACAGCAACAGAGCACAACCTTAACGTGGTACATATGCCTAATATGACACACAAAGAGTTCAGGATTCTATCCCAAGATGCTTTATCTTTTAAAAACATTTCTCATTGCCACTGTAACTGCTGAAAACATGCAACAAATTCCAACTCAACATTCATCATCTGAATCAAAAGCACTTCAGGGGAGTGGTCATCACAGCTAATTACCTGAAGTCCCCTAAAGCCTCCATAACACGACACAAATACACTTGCACCCGCTGGGAAGACTCTGCAATTCTCCTGCACAGGATCATAGCCTGGGGAACACACACACTTTATTTACCTTTATTTGCCAAATTTACAACATCAGTGACCTTGGGCTATGATTTTTACGAGGTTATGAATGGCTGTGTCAAAACAAGTCACTCGTCCTGTGCACTGGTCCTACCCTCTCGATGGCCGTCTTGAGCTTGTTCATGTGTGACTCAAAGAGTGGAAAGTGGGAGAAGAAGAACTCCTGAAAGGCCTTGTTCTCTTCCTCTTTCTCAGGCAGACTGAAGATGATGCTCACAGCGATCTTCTTCCTCCGCACCAACGCAGGGTTGGAGCCACAGCTGTCATCTGACAGGTTAAACATCTCATCCGTGCTCCTGAGAACACACACACATATGTACACCTTAGTATTTCTGTAAACTTTAGTACTTCTGGTGGGATGTTATCTTATGAAATTACTTAATTTTGTCCAATGGGAGCTCTTAAAAAATCAATCAAGAAAAAAAATTGTTGAACCAAGTTGTTTTGATAAAATAAAAATCCAGTGAGTTACAACTCCTTTCTAAATTTTTTTTTTCCTTAGCAATACAGAAAAGCAGGATTGAGACATTCCCACCAACACAACAAAACAAACACACAAACACACACATAACACCACCTCACCAGCGTGGAACAGGTCCATGCTGAAGACTGGTTGCCTGACTACGGAGCCATCGCCGTTGGTAACTACTGCCACTGCTGGTTGAGGAGCCAGGTGAAGGTAGGGGTGTGGCCAGCAAACTACTAAGGGAAGCTACAGATGAACACACACACACACGCACACACACATAGTCAGAGAGGTCAGGGAGTTTTACATTCACACACACGTCTATGTCTCTGAAATAAGGGTTCAAGGGCTTTTTTGTGCTATCAGTCTTTTCCGTTTCAGTGGATGGTGCAGTCAGGAGAGCTGCTTCATTGTTTTAAAAATAAATACATCAATCAGTTCTGTGTGTTTGCGTATCTGCACACAGTATATACATGATGAGTGTGCACTGTGTGTATCAGTGTTTATACCTGAGTGTGCAATCCCACTGTCTCCATCCTCTGTGCGACCCCGACCAGGCATGTCAACCGGCATGCTATGAGCTGAGCGTCAGAGAAAAAGAAAGAGAGAGAGGTTCAGCTCATCCGTAAGAGCATACGATTGTTTCAACAAATCAAAATGGAAGATCAACCATGGAGTTCATAGCAGTACAAGAACCAGGGATGTTCATTTAGAGAGGTACCCTTGAGTGGACCCTTCAGTTTACTAGTGTGTCAGTCTGATCCAGTGGGAGTTCAAAAGGCACTTTATACTACTACTATATGGGACTCAGTATTCCTCCAGTATGGGGATCTACTTACCAATGCTGCTACTGTAGCTTGGGCATGGCTGACCGATGGAGTCTAAACTATCCTGTAAGCTGGGAGACACAAGAGCATGTTGGGATCAACAACCACACTGATCTCCATTCAAACAGCACCCCAAGGGACAGACACTTACGTGCTTGTACTTCCTCCATTACTGCTTCCTACACGGGCAGAGAAAACCTTACTGACCATCAGCTGAGGAGGAGACCTACACACACACACACACACACACACAAAAAGAGAGAGTCACCAGCATCCATATTTATAGTATTAATTATATCGAACACAAATCACAATTTGTAAGGGTCCTTTATGTCACTGAAGCATGGACCTATAGTACACACATAATATTTAGATTCTGCAAGGGCATTTGCAATAAAGCATGCCAGTTAGATGATCGACGGCATGATATAAAAAGATTTTATGATTCTTAAAAGATTTTATGTGCCCTGTTGTGGGGTGTGTTAAGCTTTCACTACTGTTCTGTGCTGCACCTGAGTATGTATTCCACAAGGCTGCGTGCGGAGTGCTTTACTCTGGGCTCCTTCAGCACAGAGGGCCTGCACATGCCACACCACTACTGCCACCAGCACACTCCCAGCCTCCTAATCAGTTCCAACATCAAGAGCCCGGGAGCTTGGTGCTCCAACTCCAACTCCAACACAAACCTCACCATAAGAGATCTCACAAGCAGCAGAGGACGATGTCTGGAGCATCATGCTCTTGACCACCAAAACTGCTGTGCATCATTTATGACGCCCACACTGACCTTGCTTTGCGCACAGTTTACCACAATGCCAACACTGGATCAACACATGTCCATATGTTTTAACATGGGACTCCAGCATTAGTTGTATGCTATACAAAGCTCAGCCCTGGCTGGTTAAACAGTTGTGATCACCAGTTGTGACTGCAATGGATTTAATTGAGTCCAGTTTGGCTTGCAGAGCAAATTCAGATTAGCTAGCAGGTAAGTTTGAGTGATTTAGGTACCTTAAAGGCATGCAGATATCAACAATAGGTCAGTTGACTTCACCCCAAAAATACAGGACTCCTAAGAAAATGACATCTTATCAGATCAGACCAGCTGGCCTCTAATGGTTTTTGTTAATAATCTATTTTGCTTGACTGAACACAACTTGTCGATTGAAGCTGATTTGTTTTAATTTTAGAATTATCATGTCTTCTTAATTTAATGCACAGGTAGGCAGGTAAATTAAAATCTCCCAGGAAAGTTCAGAGTCTTTCGTGCTTGTTTTTTGAGGCCAAGACTAAAAGTGGAGATAACTCCTTTCTTTGCGTTCCTCTGTTGTACATGTTCTGAACAGTTAGGCTGTGCAGCTGGGAGGCTCAGCTAGAGATAGGGTTTGTTCACTCTGGTCTGGTTTGACATGCACAGATGGATCATCAGACTGGCTGACACATGACATTTGAATGCAGTTCGCAACATTATTATATGGCATGGTGTTCTGCTTTGTGTTATGACCAGATTGCCATCTCGAACATGCATTATTTTTCTGATATGCAAACACCATGTTGTTCATTATCCCTTACCTATGGTGTTCAGGTGTGTTCAACTATGTAGGTTTACTTATAAAAAAACTTGACCTAGCCAGAGTTGAACAGTTACACATGCACAGTTGGAAAACTGTGTGCTTTGACTGATCAACGTAGGGTAAATAACCTTCACCTCTATCACAGCATGTATGATAACTGAATCCCACCTTCAGCAAAAACGCCTGAAGAGTGCACTCCTTGTTATCACCCATTTATTCCACCTAACACTACATCAGCTCCCTCATCTAATCAGTTCACAGCTATAGCCAGAGATATCTGAGACACCATCTTCTTCAACATGGCCTCTCAATGCATTATCCAGCAGGCCATGCCCATCTTTCAGCCTCTCTTGCTCAATTTCTCTAATGCCATTTCAGGGGCCTTGTCTGCCTCTGCAGTGACAACACTTCTAGTTGTCCTGAATGGCATAGCACAAAGCAGTGGATATGCCAGTCAACTGGACGTGATACTATAGCAGGTCCCAGCTAATGACAGCTCATACCATTAATTGCTACTAGGAGTTTTGTGTTAAACTAGCTAACCAAAGGACACACAAAGCTAACCAAAAGGCACACAAAACCTGCCAAACATTTCCCTTATTGCCACTGCTGCAACATGCTAATTGGGTTTTCTTTTATTTTGTGTTGGGTATTTCCATTTAGAGATTCACACTGTACATACACTAAACATGCTCTCAGCTTAGAGAGGAAGGGGTATTGCAAGACTTGGCCAGGGTTTTTTAAGGTTAGCAAAACGATTTTAATTACCTCTGACTAAGGCCAGCACTGAACAGCAGCATTACTGACACACACACACATACACACACACACACACACGTGTGCTGGTGGCCTTACCTGATGTGATGGATCTTGAGAGTGGAACCTTGGTAGCTCATGGCAACAGAACCAAACATCATCTCACCCAGCATGTTCACATCTGAAGCTGGCCTGGTGTACTGCAATACACACACACACACACTTTTTTTAACATAAATTACATTGTGGTATTGTGGTATATGAACTAACAGGCCAGCGTTGCTGAGAGTATAACACTAAGCTAGGATGTTCACCTGATAGGTTGGTTGGGAAATTTCTCTCTGGCCTGGCTGCCTGCCTATATCACACGTTGCACTTTGTTTTCTGCTCGTCTCCTCCGTGTTGTGCTATTAGAAAAAACAAACAGAAATCAAGAGATAACTCTAAAGTAACACACAGATATGAAATAACATTCAGAACTGTGGCTGCAATGGCTCAAAATGTCAAAAAAAGGCAAAACGACACATCAAAATGTCCTTTCAGTGAAATGCAAAGTCCCATGATTATTTTCACTACAGGATTAGTAATGAGGAATATTACATATACATGTAAATACCCAAGTCAAGTCAAGCCAAGTCAAGTAGGGATTTATTGTCGTTTCAGCCATATACACAGTACATAGTGAGACGAGACAACGTTTCACCGGGAACAATTGGTGATACACGTAACTGTTAAAACACAGTATGGACAAGACAGATACGTAATAGTGCCTACATACACTATTGTGGGAGAAAAATAACATTACAACACAGTTGTAAACTATTTGCAGGTCAAAATTCTATTACTCTGTCTTTTCAAAGTATTTTCAAAGTATTTACCACAATCACATCAACACATTCCCCCATCTCTCTCTCTCTCTCTCTCTCTTTCTTTCTCTCACACACACACACGCACGCACACACACACACAAACACAGGGGGTGAGCTGAATAAACAGAACAGCTCATGTGACCACTCACACAGTCGACAGAAACACAACCTCTGTTCTTCAGAGAGAGAGAGAGAGAGAGAGGGAGAGAGAGAATTAAGGAGACAGAGAAATAAAGAGTGTGAGAGACAGACAGTTATTCCAAGTGAGACCCACATTTGAAATACTCCATCTTTGCCAAAAAAAAAGCAAATGCCTCAACTTCTGCATGTAAGAAACTGCCTCAGACACACTGAGGTGTTAAACTTGCTGACCTACTTCCCTTGCGCAGCTGATCAGTCACACCTGTCATGGGATCCAAGCAGGCAAGATTACGGGGCATGTGATGCCCCCCGAAATGCGCGTGTGCAATTACACACACACACACACACACACACAAACACGCATGCATGCTAACACACACCTAACACAACCTACACATATCTCAGGACATCAACATACATTCACAAACGATCATTAACTAACTTAATAAGCCCCAATGCGTCAATGAAATCAGCCATATCTACAGTGTGAACTGCGAACACTTAATACCTACAAAACATACACAGACCATTTCCATTTGTAATAAAAGATAAAAGATAGCGGTGTGAAGGTCTGTGAAACTGTGGTGTTTCTGTATGTGTATAGGTGCATCATATCTTACTTGACCGACTGCATCCAGTTTCCTGATAGCCTTGGAGTCAAACAGAACTTGTCTTCCACGTCGTTCACAATCCTGGTACACAATTAATCTGATCTGGGCCAACTCAAACTCAGCCAAGGCCCAACTAAAAGAGACAATGAGAGAGAGAGAGAGCAAGAGAGAGAGAGAGAGAGGGAGAGAGGAAGAAAAACATGAGCAAACCTGTTTATGCTGTGGCATCAGAGCAAACAGTGCTTAGCTGTTCATCACCAATTTGTCCTTCTAGAAAGTGTCACACGATCTAAAATAGAAAACAGTACAAAACCCTAAAACAACAACTGCACCACTCAAATAAATCTTTGAACCCTCCACACACACACACACACACACACACACAAACACACAGAGAGTAGATATGTATTATATCCCACTGTACCTGCTCTCCATTCTATCAAGAATCACTTTTCCACTCAGGAGTCCATCCTAACATCATTTAGATGTTTGAAGAACACAGAGCAACTGAGTGCCATACGCACAAAGACACACACATACACACACTGCTGCATCCTGTAAGTACATGTGAAGCAGAAGAGGGGTGTCCATCAGTCACACACTCCTTAACCCCCTCAAAGGTCCTGACGTCTCCAAGGACTCGATGCTTCGCCCAGACGTCCCTCCAAGCCCCCATTCTGTGCACTGCGCATGTCCAACAAGACGATTGTGAGAGTGGATGTGTATGACGTGTTTAAGGTACAGCGTCTGTGTGTGTGTTTCATGAGACTATGTGTTTTGTCAGTGCATGTGTGTGTGTGTGTGTGCGCGCGTGTGTGTGTGGTGTATGCATGCAGTAGGTGTTTGCAGTATGAAATAGTCTCCTCTTGCCCTCTGTCCCCCAGCTGCAAAACAATACATGTTGCTACGCACAATCTCTCTTTATACTGCCCCCCTCTCTCTCTCTAACACACACAAACACACACACACACACACACACACACAGCTCCACTGCACAGGCCCTCTTTATCCTCTCACACTGGGACTGTGTGTGATGTGTGTTTATACTTGTGTGTGTGTGTGTTTGAGAGAGAGAGCGAGGGAGCGAGCGAGAGAGAGAGAGAGAGAGAGAGAGAGAGAGAGATAGAGAGAGAAAGTGTGTGTGTATGTGTGTGTGTGATAGAGAGAGAGAGGGGGGAGGGAGGGAGGGAAGGAGGAGCAGAAAGAGAGAGAGAGAGAGACAGAGTGTGTGTGTGTCCATGTGTGTGTGTGTGAGAGAGAGAGCAATTGTGAGGCACTTGGTTGGACTGGTACTGCCACTACACAGCCCAGAGTTGACACTAATCAACAAAAACCACACACAAGACAGACAAACATACCCAAGCACTCACACAACAGTCAGGCTTATGTGAAAGCACTAGACAATACAGTCCAGCTTCCTCTAGACTCTCTCCCGCTAATCAGTGTGTGTGTGTGTGAGAGAGAGAGAGTGAGTGAGAGAGAGGGAGAGGGAGAGGAAGAGAGAGTGAGAGTGTGTGTGTGTGTGTGAGTGAGAGAGAGTGTGTGTGTGTGAGAGTGAGAGAGTGTGAGAGAGAGAAAGAGAGAGAGACTATCACATGATCACACTTTGGTAACCAAGAAGTCAAAGAAGCCTGTAATCAATTAAGGGGTATTTTTATCAGCTGTGTTCCGACTGAGCTTCTTAAAAGCATGCCCGTTTGCATGACTCACACTAAGGGCTAAGGGCCCTCAATGGCAAATACACAAATGTCTCCCTAACAGTGATCTCTGAAATACACTTCCATTTGGTGTGCAGTGGTCTGCCAATCAGTGTGTGGATTAGTTCATTCAGAAGCTGGTCTGTGCAGAGGAGCAACTACAACACTATACTCTCTACATTTACTCACATACTTCCTTACACACTATACTCACAACACTTCACCCACTATACTTACTTACACTAACAGACTATGCTCACTACACTTACTTACACTCACTCACTACACTTACACTAACAGACTATACTCACTACACTTCTGGGTCCTTTTTCTTGATAATTATAGATCATGCACTGATACATGCCGCATTGTACCTTGTTCTCTGATGTTAAAATAGAATATATTCAATTGTAATTCACCAAAAATCAAAAAGTTCAACCCATTTCAAACCCATCTTCCACCTGTTTTCTCCTGTGATTTACAAAGCCCAAACTTAAATCAAATTAATTTACAAAGCCCAAACTTAAATCAAATTAATATGTTTGCTCATCGTTCCTTGTCCCTCCCGTAAAAAAAAAAATCTCCCAGATTCTGCAACTCAAATGTTGTTAGCTATGCTTACACATGATACACTTACTTACACGCCCACACTATACTATCCACACTTTACACTAACACTACCACACTATACTCACTACACTTACACTAGCACACTTCACTCACTGTACTCACACTTACCTCTCACCCACTCCAGAAGATAGCTAAAGAGAAGCTAAAGAGAAAAGATCCTCCCATGAACAGGCATAAACACACACACAGAAACTCTGTACCTGTTAGATGCCAACTCCTGCGGATAGTGAACACACACTGGGCCACATCTCCTGCCACTTTTAATCTTCATTGTTAAATCAGCAATTTAACAACTGTCTGTAACAATATGGCCAGCAAAGCCATCTGACCCACAGTGCACCACACACACTCACACACACATAAATGACTCTAGACTCAGACTTTCCTACGACTTGTCCTGTGTGGAGAGGGAGGGAGGCACGGGGGGGGAGGGGGGGTATTTGACCTGATGACAGTGATGCTTGCTCTCACATCACACAAACTCACATGACTATCACACATTCCCCGTACACACTGACACACACACACCATGTGATCTGTCTGTCACAGGACACTCTCTCAGCTGCCAAAGTTGCTCACCTCAGCACACAACTCTCACACTTAACACCTCTGACACACACACGAGCACATAAATAAAGCATAGCTTATTTATCATCTTCCCATTACAATGTATACATACTGCATGTGTGTGCGTGTGCGAGAGAGGAAATAAATGAGTATTTGTAAGGGTTAGCGCAATAGTGATTTAATGATGATGCGATTAAACTGGCAAGCTATAATGTGTCAGATAAAGCTAGGACAACAAAGCTTGATTAAGGTGATTGGTTAGATAAGATTATATAGCCCCGCTCTTGTGTTTATAGTCACAGGAGGAGTCATTACGGCCACTTAAATTTCAAGAAACACCGTGTAGGCCTAATGAAAACCACTTTCACACCGTTCGCTCTTTCACAAAACCACAACCACAAAACGTACATCTGCAAATCTGTACAAAAATTTCATCTCCGTATGCATATCAAAATGGGTCTAACCAATATAAATTACTCTGGGCGACGCACAACAGTGGCTGCATAACTGTCAGGCACCGGTGTTTTGAATAATAATGCTTACGTAATGGCTCAGCAGCAAAAGACTCGATTTGAGAGGGGAACGTGCAGGAAGACGCGCAGCCGTGTCGTTCGGAAGTGCATTATTCAACAGCGGTTGACTGGCTCGCGCAGTCACCCAGTGCGTGATCCCGTTCGAACTGCTGATGGGTACTTCTTCCAACCAAAATGCAAAGCGCAAACATGCGCAAATATTCTGAATATACACGTACATGAAACAGCATCGTGGTCGTAGCCAATGAATGCAAAATAACGTGTTGTCTTGTATAGGAAATACAGTCCACTGTCTACGAATTCAGTGTAGGCTACACAGACATCGAATAAGGGCTGGTTTGAATATTTAGCCTACTTCAAATTCTGTGTTTCACAATGATCCTCTTTCTGGTAAACTGCCTATGTGACGGCAGGGTGAGCTGGACTGTTCGTTGGGGCAAAGCTTATTGAGTTGGGTAGCGGAGTAGTACATCCTGACACACAGAATAACCCAACGTTAGCCTACAGTTACTTTTTATAAAGGACCCTCGCCCCCCGACGTCGTCTCCCGTAGACTGACATCATCCATCACCACGGTAACAGTCACACCTGCGGCGTATGCTTACGGTAATAATTGTGGAAAGTCCATCTTACCGTTGCTCCGGTCCACTGGTGCAGTCAGTGTTGGTACTGACTTTTTTACTGAAGAGTTTCTGCAGGAGCGTTGGAGCCATAATGCCCAACTTCAGGCTAAATCTCTGAGGCAGTCTACCTTCTGCTCCTGTGAATCCGGAGCATGCTGGCGAAACTCGCGGCCCTTCGGGCGTCCATTGCTACATGTCGCGGTCATATGATAGCTTTGCGTTAGTGCAACTCTGCCTCCACACATCAAGTCAGAGGCGCCCTCTTCTGGGCAATGAACATTTTAGAGTAGGCGCAATGAACATTTTAGAGTAGGTCGATCATATAATGTGATAACCTCAGGCATTTTTGAGTAGAAGTTGGCAAATAGACTTTTCTAAAGGTATTTTTGTGCTAAAATTAATGGTACTCTCAAAAACACAATTTGAAGTAATGTATTCATGGCCCAAATTACCATTACATGATAGAATATGGCAGGTATTCTAAAAATGATGGTCTAGGTCACTTCATCACTCGCCCTCCCTTGATTAATTTTTGAATACATCCCTGAACATTATCATCTGGTAAAGTCATCAGAAACAGTATACACATTATTTGCCTCCATCCATCGTCTTAAAACGCATAGGGCCACACAACATACAGACACCCATCACCTGATGTGGTACACACAAGATTAAATCCAACCAATATTTGTAACAGAATCCAAAAGTATGTTAATATGCATATTCTTTACTTTTTTCATACAATGCAGAAATCAAGGATACCCTCACACAATAGGCCTATGCATTATGCAATGGTTAAAATGTTGCAATTGGTTCATTGTAGACTGTGAGACAAAGTGACCTTATATGAGAAAGCATCTGTGAATGCATTTATAGGACTATAGAACTCAAGACTAATTTGCCTGTTGATTTGGCATTGGAATAGATGGACCTGCTGAACTAGTGTCATAGTTCTTTAATGTGCTGTATTGAGTCGGATTACACACGTTACCTAGCTTGTTAATCCTGACACAATAGCTGTAGAGCAGAGTTCTCTGGACCCAGATAAAGACATCTCCTGTTGAAATCTGACAGATACATCCATTGAAAGAAAAAATCAACATATGATCATAGTGCATCAACTCTGAACATATGAAACCATTAGATGTTTTAGTAACTGGAACATGTTCAAATAAAACTGTAACCACTAGAACTCATAAAATTTCAACTGCTTCATCTGTGGTTGGCTTGTGTTCCTCAGGGAAGGCTAGCTCCCTCCCTGTTCTAGGGGCAGAGTGGCTCCATAGAGAGTTCAGGCCCCAGATTGAACATGCTCCAGTGCTCAGGGAGGGGAAGCAGACCCACGAGAGTCACACTGTCTGCAAGAGAGAGCCACTCTCCATAGCAACACATCCCAGAAGTACTAGCTCCAGCAATGGAGGGCTCATCAGCTTTGATTTTCCTACTCTTCTCCCAGCAACATGATGCCAAGTATATCAATACAAATACTCATCCACTTCATTCAAGCTGAATAGTGAAACATGACATTGCTGTGATGCTAGGCTACAACATTTGTTATTGAAGCATTTTTTACATAATCATAGAAGCAGGCCTATGGCACAATATTGGTTTGTCATTTGTAAAAATTGTTCTTAACTTACCATCTACTCTAACCTCTCTAACCTGACCAGAAAAGTGAATGTCTGATTTACATAACTTAAACATACACACAGCCCTTTGAAATGTAATGACTTTATTTAAATCTTAGTTTTAATACACAGGAGGATCTTTTGTGTGAAAATGGAATCTGCACATTAGTTCATTGGAACCTCATTTTTTTCTTGAAAACACCATTAGAGAACATAAACATGACTTTCAATTCACAATTGGAGAATAAAAACTTGGTACTTACAGTCCTTATAAACTGCATATGTGTTATGATGTGAAAAATAATTAATCTACACCAATTTTACTTTATTGAGGTGATAAAATGCTAATTTACTAAACAGTATTAATTTCATTTTAAGTAGTCATTTTAAAGATATTTTACATTCCTTCTGGTAACACAGAAAATATGCTATAAGGTCCAATTTACCAGGTTTACCTTCACAGACGGACAGCAAGGCAGTGGGCAAGACAGTATCTGAGAGGGCAGACAGGTTGGTACACACAGACACACCGTGTGCTGGCCCAGCCCATGAGCAAGTTGAAGGAGGCCCACAGAAGCAGCCCCAGGCTCACACTGCCAGTTGTCACAATGGGCATACCAGTGACATTGCCTAAAAGAAAGAAAGAAAGAAAGAAAGAAAGATAGATAGACAGATACTTTATTATCCCGTAGGAAATTAAGCAAATGTTAATAGATAAATTAATCTTTAATCGCGGTTGTTCATAAACGCTTCATTGCCATTTATTCACAGTCTACATGACCTACCATCTCCACTGCCAATTCTCTTAACGGGAACGAAGTTGCTTCCATAGAAGATAAAAGTTACAGCGCACGAAAAGAGGTCGTAGGTTACATCGGTAGCATTTGTGATGTGAGAGTCCCCCGTAGCACCAAAGGGGCCCTGCCAGTCCGGATTGTGCTTTGCATAATCTTAAAAACATCACAGATTAATCAAGACACGCACCATGTCAAGCCATGTCTGATACATGAGGGTTAACGTTAGTTTTTAGGAGAGTTCACCTACCTCTCCTACCAAGTTGATGAACAGCACCGCTTTCAGATGCGCAAAGCACAGTCAGAATGACTAAAACCAACAAACACAGCGCCATCCTCGTTAACAGTGTTGCGGTTAAATCCAAATTGTGAAGGGCATAATCTGAATCTAACGCCCACTCCCAGGAAGGATGCTTGACACTGGAACACTAAGGTGTTGGGCAACAGGGATTAGATGGTAGACAAACATCAGCATCTTGCCATGAGAACAGTAGTGCCACCAGAAGGCTTGGAGGTTAAACACAAAACGTGAACAGGTAACCAGGATGGCCATGCGCCAAAATAGTTCCCATTAATATCACACCCGTATATTACAAACACATATTACTTCTTCTTACTAAATTGTTTACATAGGATATCTGGAATGTTTAGTTTGGAAGTTATCTATGTATCGTATGTATATGTCTGCCAGTAACAACCTACAGACTTTTCAGCTTCTGCGCCCAGAGTTTGTCAAAAATGTGAACACCAGAAAAGTTAAAAACGCGTGACCTACACACACTGTTCAGTTCAGGGCAAGACTTGTTTCTGCACTGAGCTCTCTCTGTCGTTCGCTAAAAACGCAGCTCGTGCCAAATGCAGTTGCAGCGGTGCAGTGTGCTGCATTGCGGAGCCATTCCTGAGCGCGAGCTGGGTTGCATAAGTGCGCGTCTGCCGATGCTCTGCCTGGGGAAATGTAGCGGACACAAGAAACCGTCACAAACAGCTGTGAAGGGCGTGCATTTTGCTGCGTTGTCGTGAATGACGCAGCGGAACGTGAAGCGCGAGAGTTTCCTCCAATTCTGCAAATGAAGTAAACGAAAATAAGAAATGTTACTTTTTTCAATAAGGTGCACATGGGCGGATAGGCGTAGCGTTGGGCAAGTCCTTCTCTTTTCTTTCAGGCTATATTTAAATTGAATATTGGCCTACTGGCGTCATGGCATCAGTGCACGTCACACATTTACAAAGACAGTTTCCTCTGGATATTAATAGGCTAACAGAATTTATCCACAGAATAAGTGAAAAACACTTCTGAGAGTGCTCGTCCTCAAAGTCCAGGCGTTGTGTCTCGATATAACTGCTGTGCTCCAAGAACGTTTCGCTTACCACAAAGGCTTAATTTAAAGCCTTTGTCTTTGTCAATGATAACCTCAATTTAAAGCCTTTGTGCGAATTCCAAATGGACATCATGACCACGACTCATGATGCTGGTGGTAGATCACTATAGAGTAATAGCCCTGCAACTCCTTGAAAAATGCTGACAAAAGCAACTTTGTACGGTTATCTTATTTTGGGACCCCCACCCTCTCTCTCTCTCTCTCTCTCCGTGTGTGTGTGTGCGCGCGCCCTTGTTGGGGGCGGGGGTATCAGGAGCTATCAGAACAACCACACATGCTCATTGTGAAACACACAGAACCTGAGTTTTGATTCGGAACTAAGAAGAATTTAAATTTGACCAGCACAGAAGATGTTGATACATCATACGCCACATTTTTTTATTTTTTATCTTGATTATTCCTGTTAGATTTTTACATGTAGGCTACATGTTTACATTTCCAATTATTGGATAATATGTTAATGTATTATCTATACCGTACGTCACTTTGTAATATAAGTGCATAAAATCAATACTTATGACAAGCCTCACTGTATTGTAACTCATCTGACAGTGCGTTTAACCGAATCAGGTGAACTGAGAAAGAATGCAGATGAGAGCTCTGTCAATGCTGTGCAGAACACCAGAGGCAAGTGAATAGGACTGAAGTAACAATCTCTTCTCTTTAAGCACAAAAATACTCCAAGTATTTATAGAGACCAACAGACATTGGGAGGGAGAGAGAGGGAGAGTATTGTATAAACATTTTAATGCAACTGTAATTACAGATGTAAAAGGTGAAATGATCAGAAGAAGATGGGGAGATGTTGACAGGATAAGGATGAAAGTGAAAAGCTAAATGTTCATAGATGAAGACTAGTAAAGACTGAAATTGGGACAGGGACAAAGTAGACAGAGAAACCCTCGAGAGAGATGGGCCATGCTGAGGAAAATCTGGGGTGAAGGAAAGGGCGTTGCCATGTCCTGTAAAATTTTAAGAGACTCGGGTGGATGTCACGACAGAGATGCCAAATGCACTGACATCAGCAGAGAGAGTGGGAAGAGAGAGAGAGAGAGCTTACCTCAGGCTGCCAAAAAGTCTCCGAGTGGGCAGGGGTGACAAATTGGTTGTGTGGATGGGCAGACAGTAGGTTATGGGGTTCAGTTGTTGGGCAGCTGTAGCTGGTGAGGAGTGGGTGGAAACAGCTGGGCTGAGTCCAGCCTTTGTGTACTGGTCTGGCCCAGTCTCTGCAGCACACTGGCACATTCTGTCCTCACGCTGTCATCATCACACAGGCCATAATGCTGAGCTGTGCTGTATGAAAGAAGCAGATTCTTTTCATATTGGATGGAATGTGCTGCGTAAAAATATCTGACACTCACAACAACCAGTTAAGTTAACTTTCTCTAATAGCACCAACAAATAAGTTAAAAACAGAGAAAGTGTCACAATGTGATCATGACATTGCCATGAAAAACATTTAAGCTATCATTGGAATGCATTTGCTGTTGTTTACTTTCGGCAAGGCAAGGCAAGTTTATTTATGTAGCGCATTTCATACACAGAGGCAGTTCAATGTGCTTTACAAAGATAAAGGCAAAGAACAGTGAATAATAGGAAATAAAATTACATAAAAAATGATTGAAAAAAAGCTAAGTAGATAAAATAAACAAAATGATTTAAACATTTTTAGAGAACAGAAATTGAAAATGTAAAAAGTAAGTGATTGAAAATAAAACATAGCACAAATAAAGTAATAAAGATAAGTAAAATAATGATAATCAGCTATATAGAGGGTCTTTTCAACAGTGGTGGGTTATTACTAATTGTTCTTATCCCCACTGTGAATCACCTGCACACAACTGTCTTTTTCGACAGTTAGATTATTACTACCAAATACCTACCAGATAGTTTGGAAATTGTTTTTTTTTTAGGTAATAAAATGCTGACTTAGTGATTGCTTTCATGTGACTGTTGAAGTTTAGATCACTGTCAATGATAACCTCAGGATTTTTAACAGTCTCTTTTGCTTTTAGCCCCTTTGTGGGGAGGACAGTGGCAATCCTGAGTCTCTCCTCTTTTTTCCAAGTACAATTACTTCAGTTTTGTCTGCGTTAAGCTGAAGGAAATTGTGTGACATCCAGTTGTTAATTTGGTCCATACACTGATAAAGACGTTGAAGGGGAGCCTACTCGTCAAAGTAAATCTGGGTGTCATCAGCATAGCTATGATAAGAGATTGAGTTGCCTGTGATAGTATGTCCAAGTGGGAGCATATAAAGGCTGAAAAGTAATGGTCCAAGGATTGACCCCTAGGGGACACCAGAGGTCGAGGACATTGGTGTTGAAGCATAGTTGCTCACCCAACACAGTGTTCAAGTCAATGTATCAGTATGTTTAAAAAAGTGTCAAAAGCAGCACTAAGGTCCAATAACACCAGGATAGATGTTTTACCTGCATCATTATTAAGACATATGTTGTTTACAACTTTAATAAGAACTGTTTCAGTGCTGTGATTTGCTATTTGATGTCAAGAAGATTGATTAATTGATTGAAAACCATTTTTTCAATGACATTTCCAATGAATGGTGGATTGGACATGGGTCTGTTGACCTTAAGCACTGAAACATCCAAGTTATTCTTTTTCAGTAGGGGCTTTACAACTGCTTTTTTTAGGGATTGGGGGAAAATTCTGTAAAGATGAATTTATAATCTGGAGCACATTATCTGCTACAAGGCATAGAACACATTTTAAAAAGTTGGTCGGAAAAATGACTGAAGTCAGAATAAAAAAAAAGATAATAATGTAGCCTGTATTGGAGATGAATTTGCCTCAGATGTGTTGTCCTTTGATTAAAGTTTTTGCCCTGTTTAGTTCAAAGGTGTGGCTATAGGCCCCCCATAAACCCCAGCATTTTAGTCCTTGTCTTTTTCATTTGCCAGCAAAGCCATTCACTTTCTGTCTGCTTGGAATTCCTTAGCAGAATAATCTGGTTTGGCTTTGAGTGCAATTTCCTCTACAGGGATCATTATTGACATTATTGACATCAAGTATTGACAGATGTGCACATTTTCATTGAATTAGTGGAGGTTCACTCATGCCCAACCCTGTTTGCTGAGGGGCTGCTGGGCTGCTTCATGGAGACATGTATCTCAAGGAATTCCATCTCTGTCTGCAGTGGGAGCTGGCTGTCAGCCTCTCTTAGCCACTCTGATTACTTAGGGTTGAGTGGAGCCTAGCAGCATCACGTAGGCTTTTAGCATTACAATAACGGCACAAGGCAGCTCTCTCCTGAGGGTGAACCTTTGCGCATTGCAGTAGAATTTGGATCCCCTTGAGGAGAGGAGAGGGCTGATGGACATGGCAGTGTCAGATCTATTAGTGTCACACAATGGCCAGTCTCATCTCTGAAGCATCATGACACTACTGTCTACTACTGCTCCAAGGCTCATGAGCCTCTTGGGACTCCAGAGGAGGTATCAGAGTGGGGGAAAAAATCACAGAAAATGTAATCTGTAATATTAGGAGGAGAACTGAAAGGTTGAGAAGAATCACTGGATTCCACCGGTGTAAATGACTTTTTTGAGTTATACACTATTTATTTATTTGAGAAGCAGGCCTGTCTGGAAAGCCTACTCAAAATTACTGTATTCTATACTCATGAGTGTAAAACGACTGGATAATGGTAAGACTTTTGTCGTCACGTGGCACCTGCAAAGAAGGAGGAACTACTGTTACCACACGCTACGGGCACCTGGGACTACCACACCCAGAGAGTGACGGTGATACACAAATAGCCTACACACCTCAACAAAATTAGTTACTCCCATCTTTTGAGCTTGTGAACATTCCCTAGACAAATTCATATAGTTTATTATATCTATATTCAGCAATACATATTTAATGGCGCTGTTCACTTTGTTTTTGTGATGCTGCATTGCATGCATACTGCGTGACCCGACTTTCTAATATGTGCTTACTCTTAACCCCTCCCATTCTCAACCAAAACCAGTTCAGCTCATCAAGAGAGACTGAAAAATCTTGCAGCACTCCTGTCGTAAGTGGGTAGGGTACTGTGTGGCGGGAATGTTGACATGGTAAGAGTTGTATTCTACATTGGCACCATTACATCGGAAATAAATGGGTCATGAGACGTCGCCAACTATTCGAAAAAAATCTAGACTACATCTAAAAAACGTTGTTGTTTCCGTTATTGAGTGCTGGAGCCACTTTGCACTCCACTGACGCTGACTCAGCTGTTCCACAGCGCTGCGCAAACCATCTTGCAGTCGCAACAACCAGACAGCAGAAGGTGAAGGTACACCGGTGACCGGTCCCTCGGTGCGGAAGCATTTGTGGGTCAGAATATTGCCGGTAATCTGACAGGACAGTTGCAGTTTGAACTATTGATCTTCAGAGTGAGAAGTGAGAGAGAATTGTATGGCTATTAGAGGCATAGACTCAGGTGATCAATTCTATGCGTTTTCCCACCAGGATCTGGGACGTTAGAAAAAGCTAAGAAATCCATGTGATGCGCACAGTGAACATCGCCATCACTGACTGCAGTTCCTCTCTCCGACACTCCGTGCATTCTACAAGCAGAAAGAAGCAGTTTTTCCTTGGAAACTACCGGGATGGTTATCACGAAAAATTAAACATCCCACCCAATCCTTCGCTGTTGCTCGAAAACTAAATCAGTGGATAAAGGGCGGTTGATTTACAAGGACAGGTAATTTTACAGGTGCTTCGTCGTGAAGACACTATTTTCTTTTCGGCTAATTGGGATTGAGAACTGGGAGCTGACCACTATTTTGGTGCTGAAATTGGTACCGCGCGGCTAAGGGAAAGCCTATACTTGTGCATTAGGGTTCAGTTCAGGTAACGCGCAACGAAATAATACAGTATGGAATACAGAGCCGTCTTCATGCTGTCGAGTCATATCACTGAAACGGCATGATCCAATACGCTGAATTCCATGCGGCGATTTGATGTAGTTTCAAGGTAAAAGTTTCATATCGGAGTAGCAGTGCTCGGAACTTGAAATTGACAGTTTCTTTCCTTGGAGATGTAAAGTCTATACTATTCCATAATCTGATAGAGGCGACGGTAAGACTAAATCTTCGCTAATTGCAGGTGTTTAGGGAATCCCAAATAATAATGTAATAATCTGCAGTGGCCTCTATGGTGCGTAAACGCAAATTGGGTACTAGGGAAGTAAGATTGACCGAACTGCAAACTAGTCTTGTATGTTCATACTCTTGTTTGTTGTAACATTTTAATTACTGATAAGAGCGACTAGGTAACTAAGCAAATGGAATGATTGTTTATCTTGTTATGATCCAGTGCGTCTCTCGGTTCTTCTATCTGATAATATGGCCTAGTTTAGGGCCTACACAAAGGCACTGTACAACAGAGTGAGCCCCACAAAACTCTTGTCACACCTTAACTCTTTCATTCAAATCTACAGGTCTGCAAGCAACGTGACTTGGTAAAGTCACCCCGAATGAGAAGTCTTCAGTTCTATGAAAGAGAGAATTTAAATCTACAACGATGAATTTTGTAATGAAAGCTGCGTTGGGAGGTAAGTGTCTTTCAATAAGTTTACATTTTATGGGAGAAACGTTGTCAGAAATGAAGCTAGTTTTCCAAAAAGTTTATTGCTTCTGTGTGCCGTTCAGATGAGAAGGCCTATCTGACATTCGAACTGACCATAAGCTGCAAAGTCAGTGAAACAGTTTTTGAAATAATTCCTAAGACATTATGATTTGCTTCCTAACCCGCTTCTGGCTAAAACCCGCATTTTTTACCCCACTCGGTCCATAACGAGAAAGCAGAGCTACAGCAGAGTTGGGTAAACATGACTATCGTATCTCCATGCTTTGAAACTGTCGGTTGGCAAACACAGTCATGTTCTTTGCCTTTCCTTTGCAGCTGAAAGATATCTGTATACGGCGCGCTGTGTAATAAGGCTAATGGTGGCCCTTTGTTGACTGCTTAGCGCTGATGTGCTGAGCGTGTGGAATGTGAAAGAGCTGATGTCATTTCTGGCGTGGCGCCCAAGCAGAGGAGACTGCAGTGGTGAGGGGTAGCAGAAGCTTGCTTTGATGAACAGATAGGATGTGTGCAACGCTTACTCTTTTCTTTTCAATGCTTTGATCAATCGCATTGTCTCTCCCAATCTGAATCAAGATTTAGTTTGGAGTGTCACATGCTATTTGAACATACCAACTGTTGTCTGTTAAACAGAGGATACCCTGAGACAAACTAGTTTAGATCAAGATGCAAAGGAGTTTGTAGGGTTATAACAATGTGCTGCATGAAGACTGTGAAGGCAGTCCTGTGTTTGCAGGCAACTATTAAAAGCGACTGTAATTTAGAAATTGTTTGATCATATTGTTTTAGGAGTCTTGAACTGGAGTGTTTTGATAGAGGCAGAGTGTAAGTGTGCTGTGAGCTGCTGTGTGTGACTCGCTACTCTAGTGAGCACTGGCAGTATTTATGCTGTTGCTGAGTGCTGGTTCTGAGTGGCTGTAGATTTTTGCAGCAATGCGCTTTTTTGCTGACCAGAGAATCCCTCAAGCACCAGAGTAAGTGCTGTGGAATCCCCCTCCCCCTCCTTGCCTGTGTGTTTTACTCTACCACACACCCACACACACACACCTCTGTAGTTTATACGACACAAAAAGACATTCTTACTGTGACTGTGATGAAAAGACACAGCTGTAGTGCAGCACTACCAGACATAGTACTCCTCATAGACACTGTTACGGCGTCCTGCTGCAGTATACTCAAAGAAAGATGCACAGAGAGGCTCTGAGGCCAATGGCAGTATACTAATAACTGCTGAACACTGACTAAGAATACAAATAAAATGGTTATAACATTATTATAATAATTGTAAAGAATATATTAATTTTAAAACATGTTGCACAAAGAATGTGAGTTGAGCACACAAATTACAAAAAATAAAACACAGATAATAACATTGGAAAACATTACAAAAACATAATGCATTTCTGTTAATCAGCCTGGATTGTTGAAGAAGTTTTGGTCACCCTGGATTTTGCATAAACTCTCTATAAGCTTTAAACAATCTAACAAAATATCAAGTGTGGCGGTATTTGAATAATTCACTCTATACCTGTGCAATGGATGTCAAAACATTCTTTGTTTTGTGTAAAGGGGCCACAAAGGATGTGGGTAAAATGCTTGGTGGGGAGGAGGAGAAAGACCCTGAGGCTGAGAAGGAGAAAGAGGAAGAAAGACAGGAGGCACTGAGGCAACAGGAGGAAGAGAGGAAGGCCAAGTATTCCAAGATGGAGGCAGAGAGAGAGAAAGTGCGGCAGGGTATCAGAGACAAGGTGACAAAAACTTATTATCCTTCATTCACTCAAACAAAAGTCATTTCATGAATAACTGTACCTAGACCTCCTTGTTCTAAACAAAGTCTCATATGTTATAAGACTCGCCTGATAATCCATCTCACTGAGATGAGGTAGTTCCAATGGAATGGTATTGAAACACCTTTTTCAGAACACAGGACTGACTGTGTGTGTGTGTGTGTGTGTGTGTGTGTGTGCAGTATGGCCTTAAGAAGCGTGAGGAGGTAGAAGCGGAAGCTGAAGCAGCTATGGAACAGGCGTCTGAGGGCTCCTTGACTCGTCCGAAGAAGGCCGTGCCGGCAGGCTGCGGGGATGAAGATGAGGAGGAGGAGGGCATCATGGACACTGTGATGAAGTATCTCCCAGGGCCACTGCAGGACATGCTGAAGAAGTAGCCAGACCCACTGAGCGGTGACAGGCCTCGCCTGACCTGACCTGTCCCTCCACCCCACCCCAGCCAGCTCCATCCTCACACTACCACAGCAGGACAGGTGGTAGCAGCAGTTTGGCTGTAGGATGTAAAGTTTTTTCCACTCCCATTTTTAAGTGGCATAGAGAGATACTGGCAAAAAAACAACACACACATAATAATCTGTCTCAGTATCCTAACCAGACCTATTGGTTACTGTTGGCTTCAAGTTCAGGCGTCACAATAACTCAAGTTTTTGAGCATGCCATTTTAGTGTTTCTTCATTAGTTTGAGAGCCAGTAGCAACCTGGAAGAAGCCGATGGCCTGTTGTTTGCCTGCTTTAGTCAGCACTCTTAGTAATCACTCTGGGCCGAGAGAGTGAGCAAACAAGCTGCTAGCTCAAAATGTGAAAGCAGAAACAGAAGGGGTCTGGTCCACCTTGGGTAGTTCACCTTAGTGACATTAAGCTTTAGATACTTTAAAACTGCAAATAAATGCACACTTTTATGCCCATTGAAGGGAGGGAGTGCTCTCACATATATACAGTATCTTGACCATTCTTCCCATTGCAGATTTGTATATAATCTCTAGGCAACATTATGTTCTTAACCGTGTCCATAAATAAAGGTTGGTATCAGAATAAAAGCCATATTTTATCTTTGAGAAGTCTCAGCACACTTTTATGTTATTCTGCATTAAAGCATTATTTTCTAATATTTATAAATGCTGTGTGAGCATAAAGTATACCAACATATGTTTAGCCCCACAGTTTTCTACTATAATTTCATTTTTTATTCATAAGAATATTGTGAAAAGAACAAAGGAAAATTTGTTCCTGCATGGTACTGTAAACGTCATTGTGAATATGCGTGAATAGCTCTGAAACTTCACTTTTTGTGTAACATAAAAATACCAGTTGTATAAGGCAATAATTTATGTCATTTTGTGTGCAACTCTATATAAGAATTTAGTTTTTTAAGCTTAAGACCTCTCTGACAGAGGCCCCACTTCCAACCATTTTCAAGCCTCAATGCAGTTCATTCATATATGCATAGCTCTCTGAAGTACATGCTCCAAAAAATAAAAACCCACAACAAGATGGCGTGAGTGGTGGATCATCACTGCTACTTCTCCATACAGGAGAAGTGGGGCTGTTCTGTTGTTTTTGTTTTGCTTTTTTTTTTGGCAAAACACTTTCTATGAACAAAAAGTGATAAAGATTAAGGCACTGTTTTTAAAGTAATGTCTTTTGGTTTGGTAATCGAATGTTTTGAGCAATACAAGGAACCTGCTGTATGCTTGGCTTGTGAAAGACAATAAAATGTTTACTGACACAAAACCACTGGATCCGAGCCTATGGATTTTGTGTAAGGAGTTTGCAACATCAAACTGTCATTTGAAAAAAGCCATTCTCCAGAAGCTTCCAACATACAGAAGTATGCAGTATGGGTGGTATTCTCCCATGTGCTCAAGTCCAAAAAAGGGCTTAGCTGTGCGCTTTTCAGCCTGCGCGCATTTTGCAAATTAAGTCTGTTGCTAGATCCTACAACTGGCCTTATGTTGCCAGACAGACATTAGTGACAGACTTAAGTCATTTGTATAACTAACAAATGACTGAAAAGTGTGCAGGTAAGTGCTTTTTTGGAGCACACAAGAGAATTCCACTCTACGTGATTAAAATGTTTCTTCATCAGGGTAGGAGTTGCTCTCTGATCATGTACTGTAGATGGGCTTATAACCTCATTCTACAATGGAACTACACATCCCCATGCTCTACTTGCCAATATCTACATCATGGAGTCCAGATGTGGAAACATTTGCATGCTTAAACCTTCTGAAATTACTAGACATAATTTCAGCATGACACAGCAAGATGACCAACTTAAACATGCAAAAAATTAAAGCTTTATTTTTTTTCCCAACAAATGGAAGTCTTGGTGAACCTACTAGGAGCACTTTGGTTAGACAGAGAAGTCTGCTGTTTTCTCTGAAGTCCATCAGTTCTGCTCTCACTTGGTGCTCCAGCCCCTCTCCATATAGGGCGACCTGTTCCCCAGTCCTCTGGGAAACGTGGGCGGTCTAAAGGCACAGTTTGGCCCACAGCCTGACCCAGTTATCTTAAAAGAGCCTCTCGCCTTTCTGAAAAACAACTCAATAACTCAGCCCAACAGAATGACCATCAAATTGTCTGATGCTCTCTATTGAAATGGAACTGTTTTTAGACGGAGAGAAAGGGAGGGGAAAAAAAAGATGGCATAGCATAAATATACAGATGAGGCCCTCGATTCACACTGGAGACACACTGTCTCAGTACAGGACAGAACTACTGCAATACACACCATAGTTTCCTGATGTGAAATATCCATGGTGATTACCTGGCCCTTGATCTGTGTTTTCCGAAAATAAATAGATAAATAAATACGGAGTGTTGCAAAGATAAACTATCCGTCAGTGTAAGAACAATTCCCTTTGCTTTTTTGTGCAAAATAAAACAAAATGAAATAATTCAACAACTGACCAATGTCTTAATAACAATACAGGTGTTATACATGACTGCAATTATACAAATGTGTCAAGACCCACACACTCTAATCTAAAGCCAACCTTTCCCCCTTTTTTCACCAATCAACACCCAGAGCAATACAACATCTACATGTCTACAGAAACACAGAAAGTTAAAGACTGAAGTGCCATCCACACAGCAGTTAGATACACACTAACTAAATCCCAATTAATAGCAGTGATTCCCACATGCTGCCTGGCATGGTGTTGTGAGGGTGTCTCTTCTCCAGCACTGCTGCTGCTGTTAATAGCAGGGCAGTGGGGCTCAGAGCTGGGGAGAGGTTTGATTAGGCAGGGGACGGGCCCTCTGCTGCCAGGCAGCCACTGGCTCTCAGGACCGACTCTCCAGGGCTGGGCCTCGAGGACTACAGCTGAGTCAAAATGAGGAACCATCTCAGCGGACAAAAAGGCCCACACTAAAATCTGACATTTGCTGCTGAGAATAATGATTGTAATCAGCCAGTTGGAACTCATGTGGAGCCATGAAGAAAAGAAAAGAAAAGAAAAGAAAAACAGAAGACTTGCCATACAGTTTCAGTGTCTCTTAAATGCTTTGCATTAGATTCAGAGAGCATTTGTATACTGAATTAAGACATTACACTGTATATATGACAAACACTTAGATAGCAAATCATGTCCTCAACGTTAGATAAACTTCAATCCTGTATATTACAACACACAGGCAAGGCCATGCCATCTCAGTATTATACAGAAACATCATCCCAGAAAACTATTAGTCATGGACACCTCAAACATGACAGTGACAAAGAAACAGACTTCTGTGATCCAATGAGAGGGTGTGGATCCTACAGGGAGGGGGCGCTGCTGAGGGTGTTGGTTGAGTGGGGGTCCCATCTTAGGGAAGTTGATGTTACACATTTGTCCGACATTTGGGGAAAATGGGGCCTCCTTCAAGCCTTCTCTTTCTTACTGAAATGAAGAGAAAGACAAGAGTAAGAGAAACAATTGCACAGACATTTGTAAAAGAACCATATTTACTACATTTACTAGATATTACACATCTTGTTCTGTATTTTCAATTTGGGAGCCCTGTGATTTTGTACGGCAACAATATTCAGATTATAATCTGTGTAGATTACAGTGTTTTATAGTGCCTTCACTACCATCAGTTTATAGCTAATAAGACTCACTAACACACCAGTCTACAACGATAATTGCTGATGAAGCATATTCATTGCATTTTGATGTAAGGACATAAAAAACATAAAGAGAAATATTGTTTGTAGTCTATTAAAGCAACCAGTTGATGCTTTCAGTCTTTTCCATGACCAGCCAAGGAGGATACCATCATTGCTAAGACTGAAAAGCACATCCAAGTTAGGATTTATGTGGAGCCCCACCCTTGGGAGTGAGATAGGGAGTCGCATGCGAGAAGACGGGCCCTGCTGTTCCACATCTGTCCACAGAAAGCGGCCAAATGAAGTGTTTGAGACAGCCCACAGGATCCAGACAAGTAAAGCAGTGGCAGAACATGAGCACACTGATAGGCCTTCTGAGTTAAGACCCTAACCAAGTGTGGAGCCCGAAACAGAAGTGACTTTCAAGTGGGCAAGAGAAGCTTAGACCAAGCAAGAGCAGGTTGACTTGAGGAGCAGGAAGGGAAGGAAAGGGAAGAGGAGAGGAGAGGAGAGGAGAGGAGAGGAGAGGACAGCGCGCTGAAAGTAAGATTGGAATAGAAAAACTCTTCTCTTTACTTGCTCTTGGACTTGAACTTTTTACCAAAGGCCCTCTCCAGCTCGGGCACTGACAGGGTTAGGGTAAAGGAACCATCTGAATCGGAGCGGACCACTCGTGCTGTAATACAACAGCAGCAATCAGATACTTCAATCACACCCACACTCTCTCTCTCTCCCTCCCTCTTACCCATAGAAACATATATCCACAGACAGACACACTGACGAGACATTCTTGCACACAGACCAACTTGTGCTCTGTGCATATACACATGTGCACGCACACGCACACACACACGCCCACACACAGTCCTCACCCTTCGATGTAAGCAGCAAAATAAACAAGACATGAGATAAGAGTACCATATTACACTGTAAAAAACAATAAGTAATGCTTACTTCACTGTAAAAAATATAAAAGTCCTGTTTACTTGCTGGTGTAAAACTGGTGTAAAATGTTGCTTCAAATGAGTTTGGTAAATGTAACTTTTAAGTGCAGCTTACTTGATATAATAGGTGGAAACTCGTTGCTTTAAATGAGTTAAGTAAACATAGCTAGTCTCTTTCAATTTATGCTTACCAGTAATTTGATTCAACGAGTTTGAGGCAACGAGTTTCAACCAGTTTTTCAAGTTAGCTTTACTTTTTTTAGTGTAGGGTATCATATTCTGTGTGTGTGTGTGTGTGTGTGTGTGGTGGATGGCGAGAGAGATGTAGAGACCGTGGTGTGAGTGTGACACTAACCCAGGTCGTTGTTGTTCATCATGGCATTGGATCCACGGAGCCGTGGCCCCTGCTGGGTGAAGTGGTATCCAAACTTCAAGAGTGTTGTGTTCTTCTCAAGCATGCTGGCTATCTCCATCTCCACCTTATTCCCCAGTGGCTGACTCTACACAACACAAGAACTTCTTTTCAATTCTGCTCAACACACAACTTATGCACTAGAGAATAAGATAGCAACAGATTGTGGAACAGTGGCTGCTTTTTGTTTTTCTGGTGGAGTCTGGGCACCTGGTTGTCGATCTTGAGCTCCTGTAATGTGGTGTTGGACTGCAGAGCTTCCACTAGGGCCATGATGCCATTCCCAGTGATGAAGTTGGACTCCACATTTAGACTCTTGAGTGTGGTGTTCACCTTTAGCATGTCTGCCAAGGCCTGAGGACCAGTGAGCACGCACACACACATGCACGCACGCACACACACAAACAATCAGCTACAGCTCCCCCTAGTGTCACACACATCTTCTAAGTCTGCACCTCTGGTTCTGACAACTGACCTAAACAGACTGAGCAGAGTTGCTTTATCAGAGGGCCATGATGCCAACTGTTATTGTGAGTCTCTGATGATGCAGTACCAAGTTGCGGTCAAACAATAAATTATATCAAATGAGTCAAATAAAATCAACCTGTGAAAACCTTTCAGTCAAAGAAATCCATCAGATCAAATCTGAAGCCATCTGACTTACATGGGCAACAGGATCATTACTCCTGGTTCCCACAATGCTAAAGCGCTCCACCACAGTGTTCTCAGCCAGGGCCTCTGCATACGCCTTCAGTACCGGCACAGGAATGTTCTAGAAGAAGAGACACAGCTCAGCAAAGCAACTTGTTAGTGGAGAACGAAGGAGACAAGAAAGAGACAGGCCTGGTCTTTGCATTACTCAATAAAGCCATTTTAGTGCAGACCATTAAAGATTCAGTGAAGTGCAAGACAATGTATGCTGGTGAGTGGGGGCTGTAATGATGCTTATCACATTTGCTCTACAGCTAAGAGAAATATGAATTGTCCAGAGGACAGGCTGGATCAGCAGCCCTGACACAGATCACACTCATGTGGTGGAGCACCTTGATGTTGTTGAGGTTGACCTCTACCAGGTCAGGGTCATTGCGCTGGATTCTCTGAAGCGTTTCTTCTACATTAGTGTCATTGGGCTCCTCGTCAGGTACTGGTTTATACTGGGTACACTGGATAACACCTGTAGAACACACACGCAGGGACGCACGCAAGCACACACACAGCTAGAGCACCACATCTCCAGGAAATGAACACTACTCCCCAGAGTTTATTTTTCCAGGCTAGTCTCCTCTGTCCCTGTGCACATTACAGCAGTTCTCCCCCACACTAATAACCTTCATCTTATTATAGAAAGACTGTGCAAGGCTGCAACTACAAAGGGTGTCGTTCATTATTACAATTAGCGTACACAGGACAGTCAATGTCTGCATATGCTTACAGGGCTCATAAATGCACCATGTGAATTTAGCAGGCATATTTTCCATGTTCCCAACATGGGCAGATATAACAGCTTTAAGCCTTGGGGCATCAGACCCTTCTCAAGGGCAATGGTTTGTTCGGCACAGCTGGCCCTATGCAGCATAATCTCTCTAAACCAAAGTATTTGGATGAGCTCTCTGCCAGTAATTGCTAAGACTGACAAGAGTGCTCCAGTAATGGCTGATTGTTTAAGACCTGTTTGTGACTGGCTAACGGTAACATTTGTTTCACAACCCTCCCCATCTCCAATGGGCCCAGAGGGACACACTACCGCACTTTTATATGCAATTAATGACTTGCATTTGGATCCACTTGTGATTGACTGGCCACTGGTACAAGTCTGTTTGAGAATGCCTGTAAGGAACTTACTGTTAAGACCCTGTTTGTTGACAATAGTGCTGCTAGCCAAGGCCTCGTAGTACTGCTGGTTACTCATCAGAGTGTGCATTCCCAAAATGGCTACAGGAAGAAAAGAAGGAAAAAATGGAGGGGGAGGAGGGGATAAAACAGAGCTGTTAGGCAGAGCACTGATAGAGAGAGAGAGAGAGAGAGAGAGATTCCAGAAATGAGAGAAATAGGTAATAAAAGAAAAACTACAGAGAGGCAGAAGGACAGGCACAGATTCTGAGAGGCCCAGTGTGTAAGCCACAGTAACTAGAATAAGTTAAACAGTCTTGAAGTACATGTTGTTCTAAATGTTGGCAGAACGTATATAAATGACATCTCCCGGGAACATTTGCAAAACCAAACATACATTAAAACAGACACAAGCATGACTCATGACCAAGAGGTAGAGTAATCTACTGTCCACAAACCAGTGCAGAGCTAACTTAACTACCAGACAGCGCAAGTTAGAAAACTAAGATAAGCATCTCTTGACAGTGGAAACTTAAATACTGACATAATACTAAGACATACAAACAATTTATTTATACAATATATTAAACAATATATTTATTTATCAGATTTACAAACTACATTTGCCTGATATGTTCAGTGTTTGTCTCAAATGACAACCTAATAAGTGCAGACTGCTTTATAGTATGACTTCATCAGGCTCATGAAGTCATGACCAAGAAGTGAGTCAAGGGGAAGTGAGGGACTCACTTTTAATCATGTAATCATATTCCAGTCTATATAATCAAGTATAATCTATACATTTTCAAGCACAGGCAAACATCATAGCTGGAATTATCTGCTTTCCATCTCCATTTGGCTTCTGAACTCTGTAGAGGTTGCTTCAAGAGACCAGCATGCAAAGCAAACAACCAGTTCTCCTGGTAACTCATCAAAACAATGAACAGATCTGGCACATCACATTGCAAGAGAGCAAACAGTATCAATCATGACCTGCAGAAACAAACGTCATTTTCAAAGAAGACGTATGGCAATGTTAACTTCAGAGGATAAACGGTTAGATTGGCTAAGCAAACGTTATGAGGCTTTTACTTAGACCCACTAAGAAGCTTATTGCACAGAGAGGCGTTAAAAGTATACAGTACACTGAGGATCTAAGAACCACCTAAGTCACAGTTTCAAACACAAGGCTTTTTTTAGACTCCCCTCTTTGATTTTTACCCTTTTTGGGATCTGTGATTTCACTTACCAGTGAGTCATAGTCGGGAAACAAACACTCGTTAGGCAAGGAACAGCCAAAAGGAGAGCAGGGCAAACTCTCACATGCACATCAACAAGCAGGGCAACTTCTCACACGCATTATGCTGAGACAAGCATTACGGTGTCCATTTCGAACACCAAAGAGTTCAATGGAAGAATTACTGCTCTGCCATTTCAGCCGAGGAGCACAATATGACTTTAGATTACCATCCTGGGACATAAACACTGAGACACACGGCAGCATAACTAATAATGCTGCCATCTTCACTGCTCAGGTCGCTATCTTTAGCACTATTAGTGTCACTACTACTAGCTTCTGTAGCTGTTCAACTTTCCCTGAAGAATAATGCACACATGCAGACTACAGCATCAGATCTCTTGTCGTCTTGTGCTCGTCAGACCAAATGCCAGAAGCTTCCATGAGAGCCTATGCCAATGTGTGCCTTAGTGCACTTTAGAGATGATGTTAATTACAGTAGGGTAAGGGAGGAGGGCCAGCAAACCCTCCACTGGTTCCTCTGTGGGTTAAAGCCGGAGTGACCCGAGCACCCTAGGAGACGGAGGAGGATGAGGAGGATGAAGAGGATGGAAAGAGTGGAGATGATGGGAGGATGAAGGGCTCATGAGGAGGAAAAGGTGCACTGGAAGATAAACACACACACACCCCACCCACACACACACACACGGGATACATGGACATGTACACACATAAGTAAACACAGTTAGGAGGGATGAAAAGGTGTAACGGTGGAAAGATCCATCATCGGGATACATTTTGTTCACACCAAAACTGGGTCTTTACAAAGCTCTGCTCTTCCTACCAGCTATATCACACAGCTCTGCATCGCTGGCACTTGCTAAGGCTTCTTCCAGCTCGGGTTCCAGCGTCACACTCTCAAGGATGGGGTCCACGACCGTCTTCTTTGGCACCCAAGGTTTACCTAAGGTTGAACAACACAGATGAATTTCACACTGGCAAATTCATAGAACTTTGACAAGAGAAAGCACTGTTAATACAGGGGGTATTTAAAGCAAATGCACACACAATCACACGGTCTCAATTTTCTTTTTTTTTTCTGACAAACGTTTGGACAGCTCAAAGACATACCAGATTAACTGTCAATCAAAACATATTGCTTCTTAGTGTTGTGAAACATGCATTACTGCTGAGAAAATTGGTGAAATTTCCAGCAGGCCTAGAATCTCCACCCATGAGTTCAGGCTGTTCCAGGCATTCTGCAGCAGTGTGGCCGTTGTGAGGGAGGGGGATGGGGGTGGGCTGTCAGTTGGCAGGGCCCACAGGTGGGGTTTTTATTTCGGCGAGAGGAAAGGGTCCACAGAGATTCAGCCTGACTGGACAAATGGACCAAAGGCCTTCTAGTGTTACAGACAGACATTTGTGGCATCCAGCAACCCCCGTCATGCAGTCACACTGTCATAGCTGTGGATTATGCAGATGAGCACAGAGTGTGTATGAGAGGAGAGGAAAGAAGAGAGTGAGGTAATGGTGCACACATAGAAGAGTGCAGTGAAAAGGTTAAGGAGGGTGCATGAATGGAGGGCATAGAGCATGGGGACTGGCCTCCAAAAAGGGAGGTACAGCAAGCAGGTAGGAAATGTGAAGGTGAGCAGAGGAGAGGAGGAAGACCAGACCAGACATTAGCTTTAGGGGGACTCACCACCCCAGAAGGAGAGTGGAGTACTCCACTACTGCTCAGACTAGGGGCATCCCTTGAGTTTACTATACTACTATGCTAGATTTGAATGTTTTGGTACAGGCTCACCTCTCTTTTCTCCAGTGAAGGGAACCAGGTCCTCCCTGTCTGGGTGTTCTTTGGCCTGCTTCTCTAAGTGAGCCAGTAAGTTATCTCTCTGAAAATTTCCAGTGGGAGCCTTCTTGGTCTGGTCCTTCTGCCTGTAGCCCGCAGGCAACAAAGCATTCTGGTGACAAACAAGCCACAGAACAGTCAGTCCTCTGTCAACACAAAAGTATACTTAATGCAGAGAAAATTAAAATGTAAAAAAAAAAAACACTACAAATGTTAAAAATGACAAGACATGGTTCTAATGAAATCTAATCAAACATAGAGACACAGATTCAAACAAAACATCATTTGAAAGACTCCACATCTCCACAAAGTCGGCCATTTAGATCAGATAAAGACTAGGAGGGGGTGAGATGTAAAGCAAGCTAAAAATAAACAGGTCTCCAGTCCAGTCCATATCACCAGTTGAGTCTATAAGTGCTCCTCCTGTTGAAGTGAGCAGTCTGATAAAGGCTGACATAGGACAGAGGTTTACAGCAGACGATAAGACATGCCATTAACACAGTCCATGCACAGAGAGGCCTTGTGTGAAGTACCACTACACAAAATAAAAGCACAAAATATAACAAATAGACAAATCACACATTTAAATGAGGGATAAAAGCCTATCAGTGTATGGAAGTACATTGCACATTGTAGTCTGTCATAAGCTTGGCTCTAAAAGCCAGTGTGTGCATGGAAAACAGTCAGCTGGACAGCTTAATCTGATGCTCTGCTCTAGCTGACAAAACCTTTAGCTTTAGGGATCAACCTGTCATCTCTCCTATCACCTCCCACACAAACACACACACAGTGTGCACAGCATGTAGGAGAAAGGAGATCCCTGCCAAATTAATCAACAACTAATGAGAACCCCAAACAGAGTCCCAATGTTGCTTTATAACACTAACTTTGGATTTGCCTACCACTTCATTGTCTACTACTTGGCAGCTCACACTACAGACCAAACGTCAACACCATGGCTATGTGGGCTATCACTGGGTTCTGTAAAAGAAAACAACTAAATATGCAGATCTGTAAAACATCACCATTCGTACTTGACATACCAGAACTAGCCGCAAGCCAAGATGCTACTCAAATTGAAAACCTTGTAGGCCAATGAAATAAATAAGGGAATGCCAAGGGTATACCTTTCAAAAAAATATCAAAGTAAAAGAATCAAGTAATAATTTAACACACTGCATTCAACAACACCAGGTAAGTGTGTGAGTGCAAAAAAAGGGGGGCGAGAGCATAAGAGGGCAAAACCGTGAACTGACAAGTGCTGAGAGGCCAGGTCATGATACTTACATCAGGATCCAGCTCCTCCAGCTCATCTTCCAGTCTCTGCAACTCCTCCTCAGAGAGCTTCTGCAGTAACTCGTCCTCATCCACGTCTCGATACTTCTCCATTTGCTTCCGCAGGGCCATGGTTGTGGGTGCTGTGTAGGGCCAGTTAGAGTACTAAAGCACGGACTCCCCTCTGTTACAACACCGGCGGCAGACTGCCCAGACCAGCTCGAGCAGGGACACCTGGGAGTGAGTGCGGACAACAGCAGAGACCACACTGAATCATATGTCTGAATCTGTTCCCCGACACGGTTCCTGGAAACCAGAGGTACAGCAAGTCGAACGTTTGCAAGAGTGAAATAAGAATGTAAAATGGGGCTTAGCCATCCTGCACGTACCAGGACTATAGACCTACTGTTTTCTAAGTGTTCATTTGTGGTCAATTTAATTCACACGGCATTACACACGCATACATTTGAAAATGACAACGTTAACGCTTAGGTGTCCTTGACTGGGATATCGGCTGTTTTAAAAATAGGTCATAGACAAATTGAGTTTACAGAGAGGGAGCTTGTAATAGGCTACAAAAGGGATAAAAAAAGTTTACACCATAAATTCAACCAAGACATTCCATGTACAGTTGCATTCAAGGATACTGTAGCCTTGCGCACTATTTGTTCAGTTTTTACTTCAATGTATCTTTTCAAAATGGTGCGCTCAGAACGCTTTATTTTCAGTTACCCAGGGTTGAAGTTGCAGAACAGAATGACTGAGTCGCTGGCCCATACATTTAGCCTATGCCCTCCAAATTTAGTTGTAATTTATGTCCTTAAGTCTACAGGTGAAGACGTAGGCTGTATCCGGTACTTGAGATCGCCATTTAACATTGAGTTATGGCCATAGTAGGCTTCAATGCCAACAAACTGTCTATAAACTATAAACTGAGAACTTACACTAGGCTGTAAGTTACGATTTTATTTCTAATGTTGCATGGTGTCGCCTTTCAAGCTGGAGCCGTTTTTCAGATCACAATGTAACGAATATACCGCCGTTTGCACCGACAAAGGTTATATTAGAATCGCTTACCACCGCCGCTGCTTGTTCCAGGCTATTTATAGAGAGTGGGTCCCGCTTAGTGACAGCTGAATAGTTTGACCAGATATGGTTCCTTTTCGTTGCCGGCAGGTCACACAAATGTAGCGCTTCATGTAACAGATAAGTTGTTTGCAAGGCACAAAAATGAAACCGTTCTGCTCAAAAGACACCTCGCTGAAATTCTGGAGTGAATCAGAACGTTATCGACAAAGTGGACTTCCCTCTGCCTCTCGTGCCGAGTCAAGCGAGTCGGGTAAAGTTGTAGCCAGAACGACAAAGTACCCCTGAGAAACAGCGCACTGCCCCCAGTAGTCGCGTCAGTCAAGTGATGTCACCATATCATACGTAGTACTGCGTTACGGATAATTAGCAAAAACTGAATCTAGTGAGAAAGAACACATTACTCAACCCACATCCAATGCAATCTCTATTAACAATCGACATAATAATGACGTTTCCCCAGCATTCTGTTGGTTCGGCATTTAATGCAGAGATGTTAAGGCGCAACATGGAATATTTTACTAAAAACACAGATCGTCTGGCATCAGGTTATCATCTCTCGCCACGAACTCAAACAATGCAAAAGTGAAATTCAAACAAAACAAGACCAAAACAAAGTTTTGGACACACAAATAAGGACACACATTTTTAAACTACTGAACTACCATTTCGGTACAAAAATATATACAAACCACAAAATCAAATATTATGTGGAACCAGGTTCCATCATTTAGTAAACACACAAAGAATAAAGTGACATAGCATAAAGTTGAAGTTAATTTTGCTCAAAATGATGACCTGTTCCAAACTTCCAGGCCAACAAAGAATCACAAACCAACAACACCCTAATCAACATCAAAACTATATAATGCATGTTGCCCTTGTATTCTTGTTCGCTGCCTGTCGGTCAGCGTTAAAGGTTTATGCAGCTTTGCTGAACTCATCCAGAAACTCAGTCATGAGGTTGTGCACCCAGATGTCCCTGTGGTCCTGTGACGTGTCCACCAGGTAGACGGTCATCTTCCTGTCCCAAGGGTAGGCCGCATCCTGCACCGACTCCACCCGTGCCACCAGTGGCTTCTTCTCCACATGGTTACGGAACACCATGGCTGCCTCCTCAGACCACGGGCTCTGCTTCACTCCTGACATAAGGATAGGGAGACCAAAAAAAGCAAAGAATGAGGACAATTTCTAATACGAAAACGATTAGACAGACAATCTGACAATATAAAAGCGATCAAAAGAAAAGCAAGGAACATGCTAGGAATGTGTTAAAATGAATCTGGTTGTTCTTGCAGAGTTCAATTTATGGTTTATAATCAGATAATAAAACTGGGTCATCTGTCTACTCGAATTCCCCAAACATCCACAGACCTTTTGTAAACAACAGACACACTGGTGATTCATGTACCTGCCAGCTCAGCAGTGATGGCCTGGAAAGGCAGCTGCCTGAACTCGCTGATGAGAGGTCGGAGCTGGCTGGTGTTCACCAGCTCGTGTTTGCCATAGTCCAACTCATACACAGATACCAGCCCATTGGTCAGCACTCCCTTGACCAGAACACGGTGCCAACTGCAGACACAGAAAAGCCACAGGGTCATCTGCACGATCCAGTAAAGGTGACGCACACCAAACTTAGCAAGGTGCGTATCACGGCAGGTGTAAATGAGGAGAAGGTGAGCCCGTGCTCTCTTCCACTTTGCCTTACCCTAGGGCTACACTGGATACGTGACAGAAGCGTTGAGTCAAGCTGGGTCAAAATACATTTACAAGACTGGTCTATTTTTTTGCCGTAGGGCTCTCTGCTGTGTCTGGTGTAGCCAGTTCCATTGATTATAGCGGAAGCTAACTGTTACAGCAGATGCGGCTTTGATTTAATGCATCCATAACATACCTGGTGTAGCCTCCCTGTCAGTTTATAAAGACTGATTGTGAAGAACAATGTTTCAGCCTTTGGCCTATTAGGTGTTCTATCACTCTAACACTTGAGAATCATTGTCCCTGTTAATGAACTAAGCAAAAGAGTTCAGTCTCTCACTACATCTTCATGACCTGCCAACCCTGACCCAAAATTCCTCACATGCTCTCACTTGCTACTTTCAGTATTTTTTCATTGATGACCAAATTTACTGGCCCAGAACAAAGTAGAGAGCAAAGAAATCCAACTAATATGCAAACAATACAACACGGCATATTTACTTCCACTACTTACTAGTTATCCTATGTGCCTTTTAAAGTGATGATAAAGCAAGATGAGCTTAGCAGAGTCAAACTTCACACACTCACCGAATTTTTAACTGTTATAATACATTTACTTGTCTATTACTTTGGCAACCGCAGATTAAAATGATCTACCTGTTATATACCAGAAAGTTAATTGTCCTTTAAATCATGCATGGAAGTTTGAGATATTCCATGACCTCAAATTGCCCCCACTAAAATGTCTTACTGTGTACACTTACATTGGAAAAAAAGCAGTGCAAGCAAGTCAAGTCAAGTCATTACAAACATTTGCTCAATGTAGTGCAAGTATTACACATTGAATTGCAAAACAAACCATTTACCACTTTGATCAGGTCCTTGTGTTTCATTTTACAGCAAACAAAGAAAGGAAACGCATAGTGTTCAAAAGCTTAGTGAACATTCTTCTCTTCAGACTTTGCACATAACCAAATATCTGTCAACTAGTGTGCCCAGGGCATTTTATCAGATGGATCCAAATCGCAATTGCCATTTTTTATACACTAAGGTTTGACATAGCATGACACTTTAGTCACAGTATCACAGTATTGCTTTAAAGTAAAACATTTCCTTAAGGATATACAGTAAATTTGAATAGAAGTAGAATACTGTTAACACTAGTTTTTTTTGTTAACGTGATACTTTACATTTCTTTGCTTTCTGTACAACAAAGACTAGATCAAAGTAGTTAATGGCTTGATTTGTTATTGAATGTGTGATGCATCAGCTGCATTGAAAATGTGCAAATATTGTTTATATCTTATGTACACACTATTCATTCTTTTTTTCTATTTGACTTGTATGTTTATCTTAAATATGACTGACTATTGTATATAGTGATGGGAGATGCATTACGTTTTGCTTCTATTCATTGCATTTTCCCAATATAACACTGCACTACCAGGCAGAGGAACTAATGACCTCCAACAATGATGCAAGTACTACTACAGCTGACGTTACTTTTGCTTAAGAAATAGAAAACTTTTCAAAAGGCAATATGGAGGGGTTGGGTCTAAAACAAGGGGAAAACCAACCTAAAAAACACACAAAGAAGCCTTGAAGTGGTAGGCTGTTGATTTTTTTTTTTTTTTAAAACCTGGACACCTCAAAAAAAAAAAAAAATCTTACAACTTACATTACAGACATAGTGCAGGTACTTTACCTGGACACCATTTCTCTGAAAATAGTGCAGGTACTTAGTTGTTTCAACATACTTGTTCTCCACCTTGGCAGCGTATATGAGGTTCTTCTCCACAACAAGGCTCTTCTCGTCCTGAATGCGGTTGTAGTACAGGATCATTTCCCCCATCAGGACGATCAGCTTATACAACTCCTGCCACGGCTGCACCACAAAGTGGCCCGGGTGGCAGGCCACCGACACAAACACGTCCATGTTGTGGCCCTCCTGGGGCATGTCCAGTGCTGGCGGCAAGGCAATGCTGTCAGAGGGAGGAGCCAGGGGAGCATCCCCAGCAGCCAGTGTGCTGATAGGGGGCATGGCTGGTGGAGGGGAGGGCCTCCAGAGGTCAGAGGACAGGAGCTGGTGGTTGATACTGCTGGTCACTTCCTGGCAGCTGTTGGATGGGAACAAGTAGATATGCACAAGACTGGACTCATCCAGACGTGCTATCTGCAGCGGACACACACAGGAAAAAGATTATAAGGGCTACTCCACAAGCAATGATGAAACCTATTGTGTTTTTAGCGCTTGAGGGAAAGTGACTAAGAAAGGACTGACGTCTATAGTCAGGTTTAAAGGTAAATGCTACGGTGTGTTCACACCAAGAACGACCAAACCTGTAAAATTAAGAAGTTATTTATTTTGTATGGACAATAGCAACTAAAGCTACCAAAACATTTTGGTTGCAAATGAAATCATGAGCAATTAAAGCATCTTGAGTGAACACAGATATTTTAGTAACTATTTTTTTGAGTGACAAAAGCAAATTAGCAGCTGTAGTAGCTCTTGGTGTGAACGCAGTTACATACACCTCATGAATATGAGAGGTTTTGTGTGCAACGTCCTTACCCTCATGCTGCAGTCAGTCATGTTGAGTACAGTGTCTCTGAGCCACATGATGGAGTTTGGATTCCACACACCCTCACCCACAGACAGCTGCTCTAGTCCACATTTAAAGGCCTACAAAGAGAAAAAGCATGAAAAAGCTCCAAACATGGACAGCACTGCATCATTTAAGACCCACTCCAGCAAAAGTTGTATTTTTAACCTGATTAATGTGTTTGCACAAGGCACAAGACAAAATAAGCAGAACTTTTTTTTAAACCAACCACATCACAGAAAAGCCTTTTCAGACATCAAAACATAAGTACATCTCAAAGGCTTCTTTCAGTAAATGTTTCAGTTCCTTTAATGGTTTTCGTTTCTATTTGGTTTGGTTCTATTACCGAGTCAAAATTTCCTCAAAACAAGTCCCCTCTGAACTGACATCAGATTACAGCTGTGTGAATTGAGACAAGGAAAAAAAGGTGCATCATGTAATCTTTGCTTCTGTCAACAGCACTGACACAAGATGATTACAAGATGCCACCAAAATGTATGTAAGGCCAAAACAGACACATGAAAAAGTGTCTTGTGTATTTTGACCTTTTATGTCTAAATATGTCTTCAATATTTGAGTGTAGACCTAATGAAACTCAACATCAAGACTGTCCACAACTGCTGGATTGTTTGTCTTGTCTTCATATTTCTTTTGAGGCTGATGAGGGAGAACAGAACGGTGCAAGGGTGCAAACATGAAGCCTGGTGTGGATCTTTTTTTTTGGAAAGATTACATTTTTGTCTACAGTAAATGGACTTGCTAACAACAACAACAGCATTGTTGATAAATTCTAGCCTAGAATGCATTTCCTTAAACCATAGTTGCTAACCAGTTAGCAACTTAGTCAGTTTGGAAGCAATGGGAAAATTACATTGCATTCAACAAAGTTGCAGGAATTGCAGCCCCTGCAATTCCTGTGCAGGACACAAGGGGGAGCTTCAGCAGCACTCATTTACAGTGTGTGGCTTGTATCAAACCAGTTCACATGCTTCTGCCTGACCTGGTATGGGATGGTGATGAGGTCATGTAAGAAAGGCAGTGGGATCTCTCGGAGCTCGATCACCTCCACAGAGGCAGGGAGTCCCATGTCCACAAAGAGGATGTCCAACACACGGCTACCGTGCAAGTTAGTAATCTGAAAGAGACATTAAAAGCACCACCTCAGAAACAAAACATTATGGCAAACAAGACCAGGGAGAGTATACTACGAAGCCAGGTCACTTCTGGAGTAACTGCTGGTCTAAAACAACACATCAGTTCAGAAACAACTGATGCTCCATGGAGGGTTCTTATAGAGATCAGTGGTAACTCCCAAAGCTACCCAGGTTAACCAGTAACCTTGTTTAGTAGTGCACGCCCCTGGAATCTACATTATTGTTCACATTACTGTCAATTAGTGATGGCCAGAGAGGCAGCTGAAAAGATGCACTCTAAACATGTGCATACTCAGGCGTCCAATCACACTGGACATGAGCTAAAGCAATGGTTTATCTGCTTTCTGGGGCGGATTGTGTGAGTGTGGTACTTTCTCCGCCTACCTCCACCCGAGACCATTTGCCTTGGTAGCGCGCTAGACAGATCTTCCCACAGAATGGCTTGGACACCAGTAGCTCTGAGCTCCTCTGGTTTACAAACAGAGAACAAAAAACGTCACATGGCAAGGCCTACTTTTCACTATATGAGAGAAAACCCTGAACCCCTCTGAGAGATGACTAAAATGGCAATGCTGTTATATTGGCTGTTTCAGCTATAAATCCAGCAGCATAAAATGAGCATCTTCTGCAGTTGTTAACAATGCACTTCTAAGAACAACAGGCCTCCAATACCAAATGTGGTACAGAAACAAAAAATGTTATTGACATGCATGTTAATGTCCAGGAATAATATGAAATATCTTTTTTACTTTGTCTGTTATACATGACTATTAAATATCTTTTTTACTTTGTCTGTTATACATGACTATTAAATATCTTTTTTACTTTGTTATACATGATTATTTTAATGAGCTCCCTTTGTTTGCAGAAGTGCGGCATGAAGTTACCTGAGATGAAAAAAAACTCTCAGTCTTCTCAAACAGCGCTTTCAATCTGGCAAGACCTCGGCAGGGAACCTGACAGAAAATTGTTCCATCTGAGCACACATTTGTGACGGACACGTTCAGGTACGTGCTGTTAACCTACAAAAGCACATGAAAAAAAAAACACATTAAAAAGACTCATGTCTGATTCCCAAACATGGACCAAATGGATAGCTGGTGGCATGTGAGCTCAAAGCTCGGAGGTGAAATTGGTGCCTGGAGAGGATGGCTCATGGCGCGGTCCTGGAGAGACTTGAGGCAGAGAGTGTTGATGTTGATGTCCTCCTCCTGGGATGTGTCATACAGCACCACCAGAGGAACCTCCCCCCTCTCCACCACCTCTGCCAGAAGGATGCGGCTACACGCCTGGGACTCAAGAACCTTTAGCACTCCTGGGTCTGTGTGAAAGTCACTAAGCCCTGGAGCAGAAGATGTTAATTTTATGCTGCTGGTATCATTGGCAAATGGAAAAAAAACAGCCAACAACAGCAGTCATTTTAGTCATCTCTCAGACTGGTTCAGATGTGTCCAAGCCGAACACAAGACAGAACTTAACTCACTGCTCATTTACACTAAATCACACTGCAAAGAATTGCAAAAGTCTGTTGCAACCATCTGTTACTGACGTTGAAAACAGCTACCACTCACAAAATACAAATTACTTATATAGCGTGGTGGCTGTACTCTCATCAATTACGTTCTAAAGTCCTTATTATGATTTAAGTCATAATACAAAATGCTGGAATAGATGAATGGGATGACGGGGAAGAGGAATTTACCTGCGAGGCTGCAGGTAGAAGCCTGAAAAGGGAGCTTGAGGAAATGCTCGTCGAGTCGCAGGATTTTATCTCTGCTCACCACTTCACTGAAGCCATGGTCCACGTAATATACCTGTAAATCACCACCCCAAACATGACACCATGTCACAATCCAATAGAAATGCCTCCAAATAACATCATGAGCATGGAGACTGTGTGGAAGTATTTTGGTTGTGTGTGTGTTTTCTGTATGTTTTTAAGCTGCTGCAATGAGGGAATTTCCCTTTGGGATGGTTAAAGAAAGAAAGAGAAAGAAAGAAAGAAGACGGTCGGTCAGTTGGTCTCACAAACACCCGTAAAAATGCTCACCATCTGAGATCAGTCTTACGCAATATTCTCCAGTCGCAGTTCAGCCGTTCGCTTTAATTTAAAACACAGACACTTTTACCTGTTCACCTTGATCAATTACAAAAGTAAAGACATCCTTGGCCTTAAAGGAGAAATCTGATGTGAATCAATCAACAGCCCTTGTTCTCATACCTATCAACAGCTTTGAGCAACATCAAACAGGACTACAGATTCACACCGGATTTCTCCTTTGAAGGTAAGGTGACCAATCCTCGCTTACCTTGGCCTTCTCAGCAGTGATCTCGCACACCTGGGCCCTAAGCACCTCCTCTTCCTCCACACGCACAGCATACAGGCGGTTGGCAAGGAGCACAGGGGGTGCCGTGCTTCTGGCCTTCACACTGTAGAACTCCCGCATGGAGTCCTCCATCGCCTCCTGAGCCTGCGAGTACAACTTACCAATATACCTGCAGCAACAAACACACCACAGCCCTCTCTGCTCAGGATTTTCAAATAAATTCATCAGATTAACTAACACCAACGTCTAACTTTTGAGGACACCAAACATGTATCTGCAGGTATCAGTGTTTGTTAATTTTTAGCCAAGTACATTGTTTTTCATACAGTATTTTTTGTATCGTCACTTTGGAGTGCCTGTCACAGGCACAGTACAAATACACATAAACATCTGCAGTTTCCTTCCACTCATTTGAATGGCAAATTTCAACACAAGTAACAGAACCACTGTGCAGAACTGACTGACTCCATCCATGCCTAAATCATGGCCCATCGTTTAGAGAAATGCAAAGCTTCACATTGTAAATGACAAATTAACTGAAGCTCCAAAGTGAAAAAAAAAAAAAAATTCACAAACACCCAAACATTCACTGGCAGGAGTCCTGCATAGCATTTTGCGCACTTTTGGAAATCAAAGTCAAGCTATTCAGCACAGCCCAGATTAGAATGTCACTTTTGGTGAAGACGGACGAAAGGCCAAAGTTCCTTAAAAACTTAAGTGGCATGAATCGGCTTCACGATTGGGCGATTTATGCAAGTTAAAGGGGAAATCTGTGAATCAGTCAGCAGGCCAGTTGTTCTCAGTCATGTGCTGTCAGTAGGAAAAAGAACCAGAGAATTTGATACAACATAGACCGAATAGTGAATTGATAACTAACGTTAACTGAATGGGGCATAGCGAAATGAAACAGAGTGACTTTTTGTGCCCCATTTACTTAGTGCTAGCTCAGGGTACACTATTTGGTGTATGTTGTATCAAATTGTCATGTTCTTTTTCTTAATCAACAAGGCTATGGATTGATTCACACCAGATTTCTCCTTTAAGTCTGAGGGAGAATTTAGGGCTTAGGTCTTAGAGGAGACATTTGGGATCCAGCCAACAACCTGACCAGGTCCAGCCCTGCTGAGTGAGCGCAGGGCCTACCTGATCACTAAGCTGTTAGTTGAGAGCGCCTCCACCACCAGGACTGATGGGTAGTCCTCTTTGGGGAGTAGTAGAGGGGGCACCAGGGAGTTGGTAACTGGATGGAAGAGTTTCCGGTGGGGGACCACAGGACTCTGGGTCCTGCCCTCATCCACAGTGGGCCGAGCATACAGGATGGCCTTCCTCTTGTTGTCGGGCATGGGATACTCAATCACACAACTGTCACTCAAGACGGAAAGATCGGACAGCAGCTGCACTGGGAAATTGGTCCGGTAAGCTTCCTGTAATTAGAATATTAATAAAAAAAAAATTAAATTTAAAAAACACATAGAAATAGAATTGCCATGCCATGCAGCTACCATGATTCAGAACAGCACACAGTAAATGAACTCTGTTGGTGTTTGTGAGGTATATCTACAGGCCTTTTCACTCGCCATCTTGCATGTTTTAAACAGGTGCTTCTCATAAGGAATAACACACATAATGATGGCATTTGTGTAGCCATAGAGAGTCCATAGCAGGGTGGCATGTGGGCCGACCTGGAAGAGCTTTGGCAGTGCGTGAGCCCAGAGGCCGTTGCTGTACTTCTCCAGCAGCTCCCGGAGCTTCTGCTTCACGTCGGCGCTCACCACCACTGGACCAGCGGGGGACGGTGGGGACAGACATGACGGGGACACACATGTCGGGGACATAGACACAGGACTCTGCGGAGGGGTGGGCAAGAGCGAAAACCTTGGGCTTGGGGATGTGGGTTTGGTTTGAAGAGGAGGGAGTTTAGCAGGCGGCGTTGTGGTGGGCTTTGAGGGGACAGTTAGGGCTGGATACACAAGGCGATCGACTATGTTGTTGCTTCCCAGCTTCTCAACCTTTGGAATAAATGAAATGCATCTATAAATCGAGGGCATTGTGTAATGTTGCAAATACATACTCAGAACAAATAGCTCTCCTTAACTTATTTCAAATGAATGTCTTAGACTCTATAGACTTTTCCTCTGGCTTCAAGACTTAACAGAGCTGAAATCAAAGGAATTTCTGGATCTCAAATATCACTCCTGGCTAATCAACTCCATTCCATTCAACAACAAACACCCAACCTAATGGATACTTGGCTTTTCTGTTATCTAATATTGTCCATTAAAATAAAATGAAGGTGAAAATTATATTGCAAAACCTATACAAACTGATAAGACAATAACCAGTGAGTCAGACCACTGACAGACTACACTTTTAAGAACCCAAAGTGAACAAAAGAAGACCCAGAGTTCTTAAGAGCATGCTCCAAATCAAAAGAACATGTAGCTGGGTTAAGTTTCCAGCTCCTCTTCAAACTGTGGATGCTTACGGAGCAGATGTGGGGCCAATTTTCCATGTTCTTGAGAGCAGAGGGATGGATTTCCTGTTTGAAAAGGTCTCTATAGAATTGGGGTATCTTTGACAGCCACACCCCACTGCTGTATTTTTTCAAAAGCTGCTTGAGTAGCTCTTGGGTGTGGGAGATCTGGGCGGCAGTTAGTTCCTTGACCACAGCAGCTGGTCTAGCAGTGGGCAAACCTGGATTAGAGAAGTACACTTCAGCATAAGAAGTCTGAACTGTACTGTGCATTGTTTTACTTCCATTTACATTTTAGCCCTCTCAATTGTATTTCATAGCAGCTCCAATCGGAAATTGACGCTGACAAAATTGACTAATGAATGGTGCATTGGCCTTTCTATAATTTGGGGTTATATAGAAAGGTGCAGTAGCGTTGCCACTATCGACTAATTTTCTAATGGCTAATCTTTTGATTAGTCAACTAATCTTAAGGACTAATTTCCCATAAAATCAAGTGGTTGTCATTTCATGTATTCATTTTAGTTAGAACTCAAGGTGCTCATGCATCTTTTAAAGGGCATCGTGTTGGTGCTCCCGTGATAAGCCAATTAAGTCTCACAGTGTACAAACCACTCTGATCACCAGCTGACCTGAAGAATTCCCATGCTTTCAAGGCTTTTGGTCTAGTTCTCGGAGTAGAAGTTGCCACTGTTCTCATTTCTGACTTACCCACCGCTGCCATTTTCATATCAAAATAGTGAGGCAGGGGTGCTCAAAACAGGCGGGAAAAAGGGAAGGAAGCCAATTTAACCAGCAAAAAATAGTGGTGTGGAATCACTTGAATTCGAACGAGCCATTCGAGACTGGAGACCAAGAATCTTATTGCAACTGTCTGGCAAACTGCATGTCTTACATCAGCTTTTATATCAAGGAAAAACATTATTTATTTGTGCATGCATCTCCAAAAGCATGACAAGAAAACACAGATTTTGAGTCTATACAAGTTCTAATAATCCATACAACTCAGGTTTAAGACACGTCAGCACAATGAAGATAAATTATGTATGAACCTGAATTACTTCAAGGCCACAAAAAGGGTGATGCAATTCACCCTACCTACCACTGCTTTGCTGGGTGTACTTAGATACATGCATGTCGTTCTGGAACCGTGAGGACAGCGTGGGCCTGTGCCTAGAGTGGTGTAACACAGAGCATGTATGGCTAGCATCTGGGCTATAGCAGAACATCGCAACATTACAAACTTGCTTACACATACAAGTCTACACAAACTTGCATACACATACAAGTCTATTTGGGGTACAGCACTTCAAAGTGTATGATGGCTTTAAGCTTGGACCTTATATTCCCCAAACGCCGTGTGCTCAAGCACAGAGTCATGATTACACTCATATTGCCTAAACAGCTACTAGAGCTACTGGTTGCTTGGTGTTAAACTTCATCGGTTCACTCAGACTGTACAGTACCTCTCAGCCTGTGTTGTGGGTCTGAAAGTGGTCAGAGTTGGCTGGTTGCTGGTGAACACCTGCCTCTGGATTCCATAGTTGCCTGGTTTTGAGAAACCTCCACGGCCAGTGCGACTCATGTACTCAGGTTGCCTTAGGGACGTTCTGGGCTTTGCTGAAGAGAGGAGCACCAATTTGAGGGTGAAATGCCTTTACAGATCCTCACGCTATGCATTCAACAACCAGATTTGCTTCAAACATGAACACCAGGCAAGGCACCTAACCCAGGTGTGTGCTCACCTCACTGTGTACTGTGTGTGTCACTAATTCACAAATGGGTTAAATGCAGAAACCAAATTTCCCCTCACAGGATTAAAAGATTATGTAAGGGATAATGTATTATCTGCCGGTCACCATGAGAAAATATTTCCTGACATGACGAACAGGACGAAGGTGTCTTGATTTGTCCTGAAGGATAATATTGTCCCATCATGACCGGAGGACAGTACTTAATCCCACCAATTCTACAGCTACTTGCCAAAACCGCGACAGAAAACTTCACACAAATGTCTTTTAAATCCAATTTGGTATCGTTTCATGGCTTTCACGGATAAACAAATTTTGGCAGCACCACTTGAACTTTGACCATTCTTTAGAACATAGTGATCTTTCACTTTCAGCGTAGTTCCATTATGATAAATCAATGATCTCTACTTGTGGAATTATATGCAGACATGAATCTGAAGCAAAAAAACTGTTGCCATTGTCAGCGGTCATTATACTGAAATAACTGACCTCCGAATGCTGGGAAGGACCATTCAAAGTGAATGGAACCTCCTGCAGCATTCTGAATTAATATACATATAGTTAAATCAACAGTTATCAGTTAAGGTATACTCAGTGCAAAACTCACAAAAACAGCCAACTTCTGGTTGGTCTTTATAAATGACAACTAGGCTGGGTTATGCCATACAGAGGATGCAGTTTGATTAGATTCAAACATTGGCTTGTGAAACAAAAGAACAGTCTGCATATTTCAAGACCTTGGCTGAATGCAAATCCCTCCCAACCCTAAAGTTCTGAAACCACCCGTTTTTGAGGGGTCATGTTTTGGTGTCAGGGGAAGGAACTGGAATTCAGCTGATGTTTTTGACTGACCTGAGCACAGAAGCAGTTTTTGCTTAAAACTGAACAGAAAATGGGTTACTAGGGCACTGTGCAGGCTTAGAGGTCCAGCACATGCACACACACACATATGTAATAAAAACACTTTTCACCAGCAAATTAAATAAGCATAGCTCAGATTCCTTACAAATGAACCGCAAGGCACCATTCCTCACTGGGAGAATGACGTTGCAGGTTTTGCTCATATACAGCTCACATACCCTCTAGAGATATTTCGCATCTCAATACAAAGCTACACTTCTACAAGCTGCAGAATCAAGATCAAGATCAAACTACTTATTTCTCTAAGCACAGGAGGTATGGGCAGAATCAGTGACAAGACACTGTCCAGTGAAACTCCCTAAAACAAACTATAAACTCTAAAATGAGTCACTGTGTGCACAGAGAGAACTTGCTATAATGCAATGTTCTGGAACATCCAGGAAACAGCTGACTCCCCTGCTGGGCAAGCAGCAGAATGTACTCATTTTTTGCAAACTATCAGCCCAGCATATTTCAACAGCTGTCAATTCTCTGCATGGAAATGCAATATCAGAGGTTATAAATATAAGACCAGATGGGTTTTTTTGTAATTACTTAATACAACTTAGGCTTTAAATTTGTGAGAACATACTGACCAGCACAACTCTTACCATGGAGAATAAATGGTGATGCTGGCTTCACCCTCATGTGGCAGTTAACCATTTTGGCACGGCCAGTTTTTTTGGGGCCACGCTGTCGTGCGACCAGCTGGGCAATGTGTGCAGTCTCCTGACAGACAGCTGCGAAGCATACCACCTGCAAGGCAAATAAACCAGACTGAAACATGTGCTGTCTAGGGAATTTCGAAGGACGAAAGATTTCCTTTATGAAAGTTAATCTGAGAGGAGCAATCTCACAAAATACAAAGCAAGATTATGTAGCCTAAATGGTCAGGGTGGTCATTTCCAGTAATCTCTATAGACTAATGCTAATGTTTTATGCTAAGGCTAATTATTATTTCAATTGTCAATTCATTTTAATCTAATGGTTGTTTGATCAGTAAAATGTTACAAAAATGCCAAGCAGTGTTTCCATAAGTCCAAATTGCTTTGTATTTGCCATGTCATGTAATGTCATTATGTACTGGTTTGCACAATTAGGATGGGTAAATCTGACCTTTTCCAGGCTTATGGGGCGACAATTACAGAACTGGTATCCCTTCAACCCCCCACAAAAAAGGCAGAGTTTGGTCACTTACCAATATAGTTACTGAATAAGTTAGTCTAATTCAGTTGTTCACTAAGCCCAATGGATTGATTGTGGCCAACTTCTTATGGGCAGTGCATCCCGCCTGGCCCACAAAATAGGTCTTTGGTCCTTACCTCGCCAAGGCGATGCTCCATGCGCACCACAGAAGGAATACTCCTGAGGAATCCCTCTAAACTTGGATAGCCCATCTGCTTATGCTGGATAAACTCTCCAGTAAGGGCCCTGTAGTCAGACTGCAGTCGCGACACGGACACTCCATTTTTATTGGACTGTAGCACAGCTCGGAGCATTTTTTTCACCAACTCTGTGTTAGTCATCCTGAAAAGCAATTGACTGCCCCGAATTACTTTCAACAAAGCAATTGCCACAACCACATGACCGTACCCTAACACAAGTTAAAACCATTCAAGTTGGCATAATCATATAGCCTAGGCTGAATAATGAGTTGCATAAGTCTTCATTCAGCTTTCAGCTTTTGCATTCAGCTGAGAACATTTCAAGCTGCTGTTGGAAACTTATACAGCTGCAGTGTAGGTGAAAAGTTACCTAGCTAGCTACCACCGCTAACCAGGTCTGTTACCTGAACATTAACGGCTGAAGAAATGTCATGAAATGGCTGAGCCTATACATTTTTTTCCAAATACGAAATAAAGTCGCTTTTCAAAAACAATTGCACGTAGCGAATCCATGGCAGTACGCGTTCCTCCATCATCGGTTAACATGAACATCAAACTTTTCTACATTCACACTCGAGGTAAAATAGCCAAGTTTTCAGTTAATATTATGGTGACTGAATATTGCTAGCTTTGGAATGATCGACATTTATATTGCTAAGTTAGCTAACTTAGGTCAACTAATGCTAATAACCATTGGAGTGACGCTAAAGTTAGCTACATTAACGCAATCTACTTCATCATTAGCTAATGTTACATAATTTATCGTTGCCTCCATTGCCGTACGTCAGAAACATTATAAGATAACATCTATTAGGATTAAATTCTTATTATCAAATTGTTAACCATTCCCTTTGACACAAGCTAAACTTCTCCTTTCAGCACACTAACGCTAGTAACATTTAGCTAACAACTGCGGAATTAACTTATTTAACCGCGCACATAAATCTTTCAGGAGCTATCGAACCTGTTCAATTCTCCTGAATTTTGTTTTTACTGCAGTATATAGTTAATCAGACTTAAATACAGATAATAATAAAAACTAAAGGCATACTTTACAAAACAGGTACACAGTTACCTGCTTGACTAAGAAGTAGCGGGACTAGATTATTAACGTTTGCACACTCGCTGCCATGTGTCGCCAGGGTCTACGTGCACACGCGCCAAGTTCAAATGTCACGGCTTGAGAGAAAAGGTCATGACGGCAAAAGGAGGCAACGAAAAAAACGCCTTTTTTTTCTCCAAAATGTTTATTCTCCCATGTGCGTTTTTGGATTTGGAGAATTTCGCCCCGCATGCATTAGCCAAATTCAGTTATTTATTAATTAATTTAAAATGTATTAATATATTCAATTTAACATATGTTGGCAATTAAATGAAAGATGGGAGACTAAAATGAAACCTTCAACACCAGCAACATAACTCAAAATGTACTACACTGCTTATCTATCTCTGTCTGTAAGTTATTCTCTTAACTAGCACATACATCGCATTTTTCTCGTTTCCTGCTAACTTCATCCAAATCTAAAAACTTTTGTGGACTTGGTCTTTGCGCAAAACAGAAGATCCACGTAACCCTAATATGTTTATGCAAATTTCAAGACAGCCAAGCCTGTGCTCACTGATATTACCTGCATGCTGTCACATCAGTTCGTTGTTTGATGCGCACGTCTCAGCTCTAGCCATGCATACAGCAGACGGGTCACGCTCACACTAGTACGACTGGTCATTAGGCACATGCGGTGTTTGGTATTCGGCGAGAGGCAGTTCAAATTGCAGAACACATTTCACGAGACCTCGACAAACAGGCGTTGGTTACAGGACTTACAACATTGTCTAGGCAGCTAAAGGCCATCAAACATTTTACATATCGGCCTGCACATTTAAAAAGCCTGACATACAGTACGATAGCCTCAGCATTGAGATAAAAAAGGATAGAGACCATTCACACAATTTCTGAGTTTTTTATTTGGTTATTGATATAAATTAAATGTAGGATCTTTTAGGTTACAGTTGAATGTACAGACTTTTAATTCAAAGCATTTCATAATTTAAAAATATATATTTCTAGACTCCAAAAAAGTCAGGTAATAGAGGCCTACTATGATAGATGATAGATAAATCAGCAACAATGTTGCAGCTGGTTATTCGAGAGTTGGAGTTAAAGAACTTTGAGCAGGTTCCTGAGTAAGCTCTGTTATGGGTTCTGGTGACAGCTCAGCCTGTGACGCCATCAGCCAGGCAGTAATGGTTTTGTGGCTCTCAAGAGCAGACATTGATTTCTTCTTTCGCAGTAAAATAAGTCGTGGATTCCTCAAGAGGGTGTAGAGGAGTAGCCAACGACTTTTCACCCTGGTCTCAGTGCCTGGGTCTGTGAGACAGAAACAAAAATTAGTAGCTGAATAGAAGAGTTAAGGTTGGCCTGCAGTATTTTGTTGACACGGCAACCTACCAGGTAATGTGTTTTGGAACTGTGAGTATGCAGACATGCTTCTGTGTTTTTGTTTTTCCTGTGTTTTGCTTATCAAAAGCTGGCAAAAGCAGAGCATTACAGGGTTACTATGGTAATGATCTGCAAAAATCATACCAATCCATGTGCTGTACCCTGAAAAAAAAAAACAGTTGCAGTATGACGTATTAAAAGTAATAGTTCAGTTTGCGACAATAAAATAGAGATACTTGCAATGCACACCTGGATCCATTGACTCATAGCCCCTTTGCATGATGGTGCGATCAATGCGTGACACAAGCCATGTTCCCACGACACAGCTCGTTAGTAGTCTTAGGACACAGTTGCTTAGACCCATGATGACGTTGTAAAAAAAGAAGAAGTAGTTGAAGTTATGGAAAGCCTTTCTGCAGTAAGAGAGAGAACTGGTGTTAACAGTACAGTATATGTGTGGGTGAATATTTGCTTTGTTATGTATATTATTATTATATATACTTTACATATTTCAAAAATACATGAATTTAACGAATGAGTGACTTTACCTATTATTGAGTGCCAAGGGCCTCTCTTTGTCCTGTGGATCTAATTTTTTTTGGAGGAAGAACACCTGAACCATAACTATCTGCAATATGGCCAGAATGATTATAATGCCGATGGTCAAGCTGAAAGTTAAGGGAGGATAAGATTTCACAAAAAAGATTTCACAAAATTTTCAGAAAAAAATTAAACTTCAGTTAAGCAAGGCAAGGCTATTGGTATTAATCAGTTGAAGGTAATTAATTTGGTTACCAGGGTTACCAGCTTAATGTAGTTAATTAGAGACTATTAAGGTAATCAGTTTAAGTTAGTATACTCAATGAACTGACATGCCAGTCTTATACTTACAGGATAAATCCAAACTTAGTCAGCCACTCCACAAATCGGCCTTCCTGAATGGGTATAACCACTCCATAAACAAACAGAAGGGCAAAGAGAAATTGTACAAAATGTACAATAAAATATCCTGTAGTAATAAGACAAAAACATCAGTGGAAACGCAGTCAATGGTTTTCAACCAGATACATTTCCCGTGGCTTATATCACTTCAGAGAGCAAGTAAGACATCTATTTTTTTGTATGGATGTGAATATAGACATTTCTAACATGTTTGTCATAAAAACACAATTCCCTTTAGGATGTAACGCATGGTTAGCCTGTCTCAATTTTCAATATGTCTTAGATGTTGTATAGATTCCTTACCCCACAATGTGAAAGCTATCTGCCATCCAGAGTATCTCGTAATAGCAGCCTTTAAAGGATACAACATTATGTGCTTAATGTATTGTGGTCAATACATTCAAACTATTCAGTGGCCTATTTGGCCAACTGACCTGAAGTAGACATGAACAGCTTCAGTTCACACTGTGAGCCTGAAGGGGTCGCCACCAGCACTCACCACACTCACTGCAGAGCTTGGGTTGTGAAACTTCTCAGGAAGGAACCCTTTCTGTCCAGCCCAGAGCCGACGCAGATGTTTCCTGTAACATAATATTACAACTATTTTGTGTGCATTAATGGTTATACTTGGCTGAGTCTGTATCATTAGCATACGTACCAATGTTTTTTTCCACTTAATTAATATGATATATTAGTTTAAATCATAATCTCTGGCAAACATGTAATCCTAAAAAGTAGTTTACCTGTAGCAGGCTAACACATGAAAAGTGTATGACACAGAGGTCAAACAAGCAAAGATGGTTGTGGCAAGCCAAGATTCTGCAACAGAAAAGGAATTGCTTTAAAGCAACACTACATAGTTTTTGGTGTAAAACTAGTAGCCTACTAGCTACCTAAAAAGGCACAAAAAACCTTCAAAACATTTTTCCAGAGCCAGTCAAAACCAATTGGTGTTTGATGACAACAGCCAGCAGTGTCATGCTGCTGTTTTTTTGTTATTATTTTATTTTGTGGTGGCTTCCTCCCCTCCACCCAGAACTGCACAGTCTATATCCTGGATGGCTGGTGGAAATAACACGTGTGAATTACCATCTACAAATTATTTTGTAGATGGTACCAAAATGAACTGTCTAATAAAAAGGATACCTCAGAAAGTGGCCAAAAGTTACATAATGTGGCTTTAAGAGCAAGTGCAATGTAAAGTGCAATGTGTGATTATATAATATATATACAATTTAAAGCAACAGCATATGAAGGCTGCTAGGTTTGGTGGCATCTTCATGTGAAGAACTAATATTTCCACTGACCGCTCAAGTTATTTAATCATTAATGCAAATTTTCTGTATGCCCCTGATTTGTCAGCTTGCTTAGTTTTAGACCATAATAAATACAATGTTGTTTTAATATGTCTTGGTAAATGAAAGAGTCGAATTCTTACTTCTTGCTACATAGCTGAACTTCTCAATTTGTGGCACCAGGGTAATAAACAAATTGTTTGTTTGATTGCAAGATGCTGCCATCTCAGCCATTGAATTTTTCAGTGCATCAAGTTTATCAAAGGCATAGTCACTGAGACTGTAGTCCGCCAGAGTGACCTAAAACACAAGAGTTGGAAAGAATTCAGTGACTATGCATAATGGACTGGACTGCTTGAGCCCACACCTGGTGGTGACTATACTACTGTGGACAACAATATACTGCACTATCCTGATAACTACTGCACTAAATTACTCTTTTACAACATTGGACAATCTTACTGGGTCATTGTAATCTATCTACCTGGATTACTGCAAGGCACCTTATCACGACACTTATCTACCTCGTGGTTTTCTTATCATTACTTTTTTTTCAGTGAATGTTGTATGTATGCAGATGTGTGCAATATGTTTGATCTGTTTTGCATTGTGTATTATGTGTATTATGTGTATGCTGCTGGACACCTTAATTTCCTTCGGGATCAATAAAGTAACTCTACTCTGCTCTGCTCTACACTGATAGACACTTTATATACAGGCCTATCATATACAGGCCTGATGAATTGGTCACTTAAAGAAACATTAAAGCAACATTAGCATAGATCAATGAGTGATGTGGGTGGTTGAAAATACTCACTGCATATAGTCCAATGAGAGATATGATAGAGGTACCAATCATTCGGTTGGGAAACTTGAAGTAAGGGTCCCACTCATAGATATTTCTCTGGAACCAGCTTTTCACTGGTAAACTGTCAGAGGGCCAGAATGTAATGATCATAATAGGATAAGATTTGTCTCCAGCATGACCTCCAGTCAAGCTCTCAGTTCCTCATTGTGTATATGGGACTTATATGGTCCTTCTATTATTCTATTAGGACGTGTAAGAATCATATATGAATCATAAATGATTTTTTCATATGGGTTCCTGAGAAATTATCTGGCGCTGTCACTGAACAAAACAGGTCTGTGTCCAACTCAAAAGAAGCCACTGAGCTACAGATGCAGATTTAGTGGCATGCCATGATTTAACTCTTAATACATAATTTATAGAACAAGACACAGCTGTGAATCAGCTGTGAGGTTTGAGAAAGAGCTGAGAGCTTACTGCACCTCTCTGGGGGCCTCCGGAGAAGACTTTGCACATATCTGGCCTGATGACTTTCCATCAGCTGTTGCTCCTCCTGCAGAGATGAAAACAGGAAGTAAGCACAAACAGAACACACTCACTCACACACAATGTCTTCCTCTTTTTTCCCTTACCACTGCAGGCAGTAGTTTCAGATGGATACGAACAGACTTGACTATCATGTACACATAGCGTCCCAGTAGGAAATGCAGGCACAGAAGTGATGGCCACTGGAAGATGAGCTTCTGCCAAGGCCCCAGCACCTGAACATAGAGACATCATACCAGCTTACTGTGTGTGCTTCAGGCTTCCACATCTACAAGTGCAAGAGCTGAAAATTGTGCAACCTCAGTGAGTTACCTTTCCACCTGGACACAAAGCCATGTCCAACACGGTTACAATTGCCCTGAGAAACCAAAGTGGCGATGTCAAAAGACAATCAACTGATTTTGAACAATTAAGAAACAATTAATAAATAAATAGAACCTGTATGACACAACAAAGCATGCCAGGCTATGTTAATCAACCCAACACCACATTGGTTTCCAGTACTTAAACTGGCTTGTAGGAGACAGTTTGCTGAGCCACTAACCATGTGAGAGTGTAGAGGAGACCAAGAATCCCTCCACATATCCTATGAGGGGTGGACAGACATGCAAAGAAGGGGTAATAGGCCACACCCACTTCCAAAGCGCCCACCAGGTACACGAATGCTAAGACAAAATAATATACAAAATAAAGTAACTTCACTTTTTGGGGGTTTAGTGTTAACTGAATATTTCCATGCAGCTTACCCACCTTGAGCCCAGGGAGGCACAAAAAATGGCACATATCCTTCTGAAAACAGCAGTAGCACACTGGATGATACGGCACCGAATGCAAATCCATACGACCAACGGTTACTGAGGCAGCCTATGAAATCCAAGGGACTGACATGACAGAATCATGTTTATGCTATGCTATGCATAAAGCAATAGACCTACAGGCCATACAAAGTAATGAAGGAGAAATAATAATATAACAAACAAAATGATTAGAACTTAACATTAACATAAAAAAATGTAATTAACACAGGTTATATATACAGCTGATCCTTCTGTCTCAAGAGAGATAAGTTGAGCAGTAAGCCCCGTTCTATATTGTGAATATAGCACAGCTGAGGGGTGTTGGTAGGCACAAAGTGAACAGAGTGAAGATAAGAAATATATTTCCTTCAGGTGAATGGTTGCCAAGTAATGCAAAAACAAAGCCAACATATGAAACGAAATGCCGCCTCAGCGGTGCTATATCGGCAACATACAACAACATTGAACATGATTCAACCAATCATAATCAAGGACCGGCACTATCTACTATTTTTTATAAATCACAGTACACTACAGTATCTCACAAAAGTGAGTGAATATTTTTGCAAATATTCTGTTATTCTATATCTTTTCATGGGGCAACTCTATAGTAATGATACTTTGATAGAACTTAAAGTAGCCAGTGTACAGCTTGTTTAACAGTATAGATTTATTGTCCTCTGAAAATAACTCAACCCAAACTGTCAATATTTTCTGTGAGCACCATTATTGCAATACCTTAACCAGAAATGGGCTTGAAATTCACCAGGTTTCTACAGGATTCCTCCCCACCCCTTCATGATGACATCACAGAGCTGGTGGATGTTAGACCTCTTGCTCTCCTCCACCTTACGCTTAAGGATGCGCCACAGGTGCTCAAATGGGTTTAGGTACTTGGCCAGTCCATTACCTTTATCTTCAGCTTCCTCAACAATGCAGTTATCATCTTGGAGGTGTGTTTAGCGTCACTATCATGCTGTAATACAGCCATGCCATGCATGCGGCCCAGTTCCCAAAGAGAGGGGATCATGCTGTGATTGGAATGATGCTACCACCACCATGCTTGACTTTAGGCAAGGGACAGTTGTCTTGGTGCTTTCTAGGGTGCCGCCACAATGCAGTTTAAACATTAATGGCTGTTTATTGAATTATTATCAGAGGACAATACATCTGTACTGCTGCACAAACTGTACACTGGCTACTTGAGGTTGTATCAAAGTTTATTTCTACAGTGTTGTCCCATGAAAAGATAAAACAGAATATTTGCAAAAATGTGAGGGGTGCACTTTTGTGAAATACTATGCATTGTTAGTAAAAATACTAGGCCAAAAGAAATATTACAGAACAACAATAATAGCAGAAATAACACTTAATGTAGGAGGATTATTAATATTTAAAAGTCTCCAAGCTGTCAGAAGAACATAATAGTTTATTCATTCTACCAGAGTCGTACCACAAACGGTCATTAACTCATTAACACTCATTGGATGAATATGGTACTTTTAAAGGGACATAAACTTTGGATCATTGAGGTAGGATGGAGCTGATCCAGTAAATGCTCTATAAGCCAGAGTGAGGAATCTGAATTTAATTCTGCCTGCAGTAGGAAGCCAATGCAAAAAGTGCAAGTGTAAATGTTTGTGGATGTGCAAGGAGGCCAGGGAACATTATAGTCAACATGCAACATATAGTCCAGTTTAGAGAGAAGCATGCAATAGCCTGTACAAAACATTGTGACTGAAATATTCTTTTCAGGTGCTTCTGTATGTTCTGAGTGCACTATTTTGGAACAACTTCCTGGTAATGCATTAACAGTGGGCTCTAAGTGCACTCAAAATGCTTTGCCATATCCTTCAAACACTTAATAGCAAGACGAGATACGTTTTGGGACACTTTAGTTGCATTGCTTAAGCCCTCAAAAAAGCATTCTAAAATGTACTTTATTGCACTGCGCTTTCATTGTTTCTTTGTATTTCATTGTAATTGGAACTACACAAATAAAACACTCTTCAAGTGCATATAAGACAGTTCATTAAAGGGCAAAATATACCTCAAATGTGCTAAATTACCTCTTACTTTTCCACTTAGGATCTCAGACCTTAGTTATGAAAGCAAATAAATATTTTAGCTGTTACAAGCGGGAAAATAAAATAAATTAGCATGATATCTGCAAAAGGTCATGGTTCAAATTTAACTCACACAATAATGCCAAAGTGTCCTTTAATTATAGGGAACCGCTCATCTAATGTCTGCTGTTTCTCCCTCCTCTGAATGAAAGACAGAATGGCCATGATGAAACACTGAAAAGGTGAAAAAACGTAGGCTAGTCAGTGATCAAAAAATGTATGTTGTTTCATGTTATAGTGTAAATATTTAACATACTTTTCTTTTCTCACAAAACATGTTTACACAGCACACGCAACACTATCAATGAAAATGAATTTAAGACAAAGCATTGAGTGTTTGTATTTGTGTATAACACCACCATCATTAAAGGTTTCTATCTGTTGACGTGAAAAACGTTTTTAAGCATATAACCTGAATGTAAGTAGAATGAACGTAGCCTCCTCAGTCAGTCTTTCAAGGTGATATAGTTTGCCAAGATCAGTGACCTTATATATCTGGGTGCAAACACTTAAGAGCATGTAGAATTTTGTGATCCTGAACTTTAATGACAAGTCAGCCTTTAATGACAAGTTAGCTTTAATCACAAGTCAGCCTAGTCTGTGTAGTGGTTACCTGTGATAGGTCTGAAGAACATCCATCAGGTCACACAAGAGATATTACACTACATGATTAATACATGTGACCTAATACACACAGTCCCTGAGAGCTCCATCTAGCCTTTGGAAAAAGTATGCAAGTGTTTAATCAGTGTTTAATCACTGATCTCAAAAGAACAACGATCAGTGTGTTTAAACACCTCAAGCCACTGCACAAAAACAGCATTACATGCAGGACCCTGTGACCTTGACCTTTGACCCCAAAAGCTTGTGTAATTACTATGTCTAGCCTTTAGGTCTTTGGAGCCTTTTGATTATCCATATAAAAACACTAAATTACAAAATGTAGGTCCCCATGTAACCTTGACCTTTGACCCCACAAATTTGTGTTCACCCAGGCCACTGATGAGTCTAATGAGTCTATCCAGACCACTTGTCTCAAAAGAAAAAAACATTAGCATATTATTCCACAGCTGACACTTCAGTTTCCCTAATTTCCTTCTGGATAAATAAAGTATTTCTCTCTATCTGTCTCAGTGGGGTCCACTTGTTCACTATGACAAAATTGCAAGAAACCTCTGCAGTGACATCACCAAAATGTAACTTCTGTGTCTATGCTGAAAGGCAGATGTTTTTGTCTACATACTTTTGCCATCTTTTCCCGCTTGGTGTTTGTGATCCTTATTGCCTTCTAAGAGGTGAGCTATGATTTTTGCTAAACCAGGCATGTCACGATTTCTCCATCAAGGTTGCGTAGCAGTGGTAATGTTTCACAGTTTGTCCGCATCAAATAATGAAACATGCAAAGATGTAATGACAATACATAACTTAAAGGAGAAATCTGATGGGAATTAATCCATAGCCCTATTGTTCAAGGTCACCAAATGCTGTCAGTAGTAAAAAGAAGGAAAAGATTTGATACAACATAGACTGAATAGTGAACCGGCCAGTAACACTAAGTGAACAGGGCACAGTAACTTACTTTCAGTTTCATTTCACTATGCCTTAGTAACAACATTACTAACATTAGTAATTGGCTCGTTGCATTGCCATGTTGCATCAAATGTCCTAGACAGCAGTCAGTGACATTAAACAATAGGACAATTGACTGATTCACACCGGATTTCTCCTTTAAGGTATGTAATCATTGTGGCAATAGTAGTTTTATAGTTTATCTGGTGGATTTTTACAAGATGATCCAAGTGCAGAGCTGATGGTTGTATTGCACCTGTACTGACATTAGCATTGAAATGGATACTTACTGAAGGGACCAATGAGCAGTGCAGGAACAAATCAAAAGAAATCCCATTCTCACACGTATAGTTCCTAGCCAACAGAGAGCATTGTGTTACACTGAAATTCATTCACCAGTAATAAAAACAAAACATCAGTAATAAACAAAACAATGTCAATCACATTCTCTTGGAAAACAACAATTGAGACAGTTTGGAACCGATACTTACATTCTCACTGCCTTGCTGATGTAGACAGATGTTATTCACCATGTAAGTAGTCAATGGAGTCTAAAGACCATTCAGATATACCTGAGGTCTTACACACACTTGTTCCAGCGTAACACGCTTGCCAAGGTTTAGTCACTTACAACCTTCCAGACAAAGTACTTCCTGAAAGGCTTCAACATTGTTATGCCTCTTAAACCATGTGATCAACCTGTGATCACCCTCAATTACACACACACACACACACACACACACACACATACACACACACTTTGAGCAGTGAGAGAGAAAGTAGAATAAGAGCAAACAGACTTTTTGACCCTGTGGGTTCCAGTGTGATGTCAAAGCAAACAGAGATAACATTTTCCTCTATCCTTTGGAATGTATTGATTCTAATAACCTGTAGGCAGGGTAGAGCCATAGATTATATTATTCTTTTGAAATCAATGGGGAACCGCAGAATACAGAATTTGCTTTGCGGGTTTATTGTGCCCATTGTGGCCCATTTCTGAATGACCAAAAACCCAGGAACTAATCAAAACCACTTACCTAGCATAGGGGGGACTGTTTGACAATCAAAATGTATGTGAAGTATGCATTTGCTTCACTTCCAGTGAGTTTTGGTGAGAGTTTAAAGGTACCGTCAGTGGTGTTATGCAGTTTGTTAACACTTAACACTTTTTCTAACATAAAATGTTTCTTCATGATCCACTAACAAAGTAGAAATAATGATCAAATGTTTCTTTGGAAAAAGTGAAAGCAGAAGCTGCACTAAAGCTTTCATTTCTCCCAAGAAACATATGACCATAAGACTGATCTCACATCAGTCATTTCAACTCCACATTGTGGGCTTGACTATGCATTTTATAATATTGTTTATGTGTTCTAACAACAGACATATTTGTATTACGTAAATCAAGAAGAAAAAGAAAATTTCAAAATTATGTAATACAATATGATGATACAATGATGAGTAAAGACAATATACAAGTACTATACAAGCACTATTTTGATCCAGTGAAGTACATATATTGCCAACATTTACTGTTAAAGATCTTTAACTCTTTAATTTTTTTAAATCACTGAATCACTTCTTGGGCCAAAAACAAATCTTGGTCAGTCTAATAGGCCTATAGGTTTAGGCTACTGCCTTAGTTTACAAATGAAACAGGTGTTGAAAAAAAACAGATGGTAGAGATAGACAGCTGATTATGAAAATGGTCAAAGATCAGCACAGAATAGTCACTCACGTTTTTTCTTTCTTTTATTACTCTTTTTTTTAAATTTAGGCCTAAATGTAGCCTACTGAAGGTGAACAGTTCTCAGTTGAACTGGTGTACCATGAATGTGAATAAATTTTATTTTGTTGTTATTTTTTCTTTGTCTATATGAACTGAACTTTGAACTAGTTTATGTGCTGCATGGACTTGTACAACACTAATAAAATCATGATAAACTAGAAAGGCACTCAGAGAGTGCAGACCTCTGCTTAGGCGACATAGGGTCACTGACCCAAATAAATTCTGATGGTGTTACGGATCACCACCAAAATTGAATCACCTGCCCCCTGTCCTAATACTCACGTTGTCAGAAACTTTCATGCAGGATGAAAAGTCCTGCAAATCCGTGCAGGACTTTTCAGTAATCTTACTCACAGACACAGGGGCCATACAGCTCTTCAACACCACACAGAGGAGGAGTGAGATAGACTGCTCTGCTTGATTCTGCACCACACACTGACCTATGTCCTATGCCTGGACCTCTTCTGGTCTACTTTTTACTTTTCTCTTTAATTACCCTACCCAAGCCAAGACTGGACTGGACTAGACTCTAATTATTAGCCCATTGCACAGACCCCCACAAGATAGATTAACTCAATGGACACTTCCTCCATACCAGTCAGATTTTGTTCCGACAAAAGCCCCATCATGTTGATATAAACAGTTGTGGCTACTACATTCAGAATTTTGTCAGCTGTCAAAATTCAGATTGACCATTTTTTACTTAAATGTTGCTAGCATACAGTCGAGTTTGTAGGTGTTAATTGTTGGTATGGTTGTCATTGTATTGCAGGATTAATTTTGCTCAATCATGTGCTGTCCACATAAAATGTTATGATATTCTCCTTTTCCCCAAAGTCACTTAAAATCAGTACAAATCTCCCCTTGTACCACCTCCAAAGCATCCAATGCTTGATTGACGACATTAAGAACAGTTCTGGCATCTTTTCATTTGTTCTGTATCTCACAAATGAGGTTTGCCTGTCTGTATGCTGTATCTCATGACTTTTTAAATGGGAGCAAAGTTTGAAGAACACATTCATAATTTCAGATAAAATAATTAATTATACTTCTAACAAGGACTTGTATGGGGCGCTTGCAATATTTCCTATTCACTTTAATTGTGTTAATAGTGTTAAATGATCTAAATGATCTAAAACTTTTGACTGGTAATGTATATTGGTTATATATTGCCGTGTTTTATAATGTGTAGCCCATGTATACTTGCACTCTGTCTGGAACAGAACCTGCACTGGAAATGTTCTTTCACTGACACCTTTGGACTAGGGTTACCATAGCATCCTCCTGCACATTCCACACTACTTCCACACCAAGCAATTAGTATTTTAAAAGGCACACATGATTTATTCTCTGTATTTTATAATGTACATGTTCCAGAAGGATAAGGATACCCGAATTTCCTACGAAATTACAAAAATATCTATCTATCCGTTTGAATTAGGGAGCAGGTGGAACAGCGATATTCTGTTGTTTTATTCCCTTGTTTGTTATCCTACTGCGAGCTAACACAATCCTGTGGTAGTTGCCAACACGTAGTTGCCTGTACTAGCGTTAAAGTTTGTTATTCATCATGCCCACTTAATTCTCTCCTCAACCAAATTAAGTTGCTGTTGGTGGATGTTAGTTCCCCAAATCACTGTCTGTTTGAAGCTAAAGTGGCTCATAATTATTGGACTTCAAATGCATATGCCTGCGAATTTTTATTTTCATCTATGCAGTCTTGAAGTCATGCTATTATAATGCATTACTCCTTATGGCTATTATTGACCAACTTGACCGGATTCCCTCTAGTGACGTGCTAAGCAACTTTAGTTTTAGAACATTCATAAAGACTAATAAAAACGACTGAAAATAGTCTACTTACAAAGTGTGTCTATAATTCAGAACAGTTTTGAAAATGTAATTCTTGCTTTATTTCCTTACACATTAATGAAATGGTTGTTTTTTTTTTAATCTGCAAACTGCACTTTAAGCCAGATTTCTTTCCCCCAACAAGCGGGGTGCCTCTGTACAGTGAGGTCCGTAAGCGAACATACCGGATGCACATCTGCGTTTGAAATGACATTTGTTCTTTACGCATGACAGTCAGATGTACCTTTCGGAGAGAACATCAGAGGAAACATGCAGTCACTATAATAGTGGGCTCGAAGGCAAGCCGAGAAGAAGTTTGCCTACGTTTAAGATTATTATGTTACGTTACTATGTTACTACGTTTATTATGTGGAGAAATTGACAGCTTTCCCGATAATAAGTGATTCGTTTAGAAATGAAGCAGGGTATTTTCACCGGTTTCAGTAAAGTCTGTGCTCTTGTGGTTTTACTTTGCATCTTTCATTTTACCGTCACTTTGATATATTACTTCTTACACGACGAGGAAAGTGCAGCTTTTCTGTCGAAACATTTGCTGTCAAGAGCAAGAGACGCTGTTACTGTAATTTCTAATGTAACGGTGAACGTGTCTGAAAGCCCTTCTCTTAGAAACCATGAACTGCAAACGTGTCTCCAGACAGATCTTTTAGGTGAGTCTCCACCAATTTCACATCAGCCCACATTTAAATCATAGTATTCTTCTTTAATAATAGTATTTTTCTTTCATTAAGGGTATGTAAAACAGTAAGCTTAGATATTAGAATGTTGTGTTTAAAAGTAGGACTAGCCTATTGGGTTCTATTTTGACATTTGTTGTTCTTTGTTAATCCCAATTCACTGTCAAAAGGAGTCTATAAAATAACTTCTCTTAGGGCTTGTAATATGGCTTGACTTGTGGGTAAATAATGGGTGGTTGGGGAGTTCAGGAAGGAACGGAAGAAATTGTAGAAGTGCTAATGTTGCACTTAAATGATTCATTTTTATTTATTTATTTATTTATTTTTATCAAACTTCAGGGCTTCTGCAAGAACAGATTTGGGCACAACACTGTTCCTTGAGTAGGGCCGTAGCCAGGATAATTTCTGACATACTGAAATCGTAATGATGTACAAATTGAGAGTTGTGGGGTATGAAACCTGTGTTTGTCACACACAAACCTGACTTTGTGTGTGAATGTGTGTCTGGCTCCAGACACAGAAACAAGTCACTCAATTGTAGATCATGATTTTGAGTCTGAAATCTACTTGTCTGGTGCAAGTTTCCATTTGTGTATTTTGATGTGTGTGCATGTGTATGTGTAGGCAGGGGGGTCGCTTCTTGACCATCAATCACTTGTAAAAGTTATCTCTGTGATCTCCGTCTCTTCTCCTGACTATTCAAAAAGTTTCTTCCTCCTGTTCATTATGTTTTAATGGTCAAAGAGGTTAACTGATTCCTTGTAGCTGTTATTTGACAAAAAGGATACTCTGTCATGACATTAATTAACAAATCATCATAGGCCTAATCAATGTAGGTTAGGTTGGCATTCCCTTTACTGAATTTCTATAGACTTAAATGTTCTTTATCTAAGCTGCACTAATAGGGCAAAGTACAATGCAGTATAGGTCTAGCCTACAATAAAATTTTATTGTCCAACATGCTCTACTTGCTGTACAACTTACCGCTTTGACTACCATGACCTGGATGAATGAGAATCTTCACACTCTAGAAAAAATACTGAGGACATGACCTCAATGTCCTCAATAGTAGATATGGCTATGACCTTGATATGGAATTGACACTGACACCATTCCTTTAGTACTCCTCTCTCTCTCTCTCTCGTTCTGTCTTTTTCCCTCATTCTCTTTGTCAGTGGGCCTGCTGAAAGTGGAGTTCAGTAAGCCAGTGACTCTGGAAATGGTGCGGGAGGAGAATCCTGAGCTTCGGGAAGGTGGCCGCTGGAAACCCTCAAACTGTATGGCTCCACAGAAAGTGGCCATAATTATTCCATTCAGACACAGAGATGAGCACTTGAAGTTCTGGCTCTACTACCTCCATCCTATTCTTCAAAGGCAGCAGCTTGACTATGGCATATATGTCATCAATCAGGTGAAAATGGCTGAAATTAGTCACTGTAAATCTTTTGTCACACATCCTGCGTGGTCAGTTGAATTGCAGTAAAAACACACTTCTAAATGATTGGCTAGTATTGTAGATTTGGAAGTGCATTTGTCCTTTTGAGCTTTGAATATGAACTCTTAAATGCGGTGTATTGTAACCATGAGGGCAAAGCAATGCAGATTTTTTATTATATCATTAACATTGTATTGTCTTCAGGAGGTACTAAAGTCATGTAAGCTAAGCAGATCAAGAGGTAGTTTCAGGCGAGAGAAACATGTTACATCTTGCCTTTTGAATGTCAGTAGTCTACTGTTCAAGGCTTAATGGGAGTGTAAAGACTTGTTCAAAAAGTGCAGTAGATTTGGTGATTTGTTACTTTGGCTTGAATTGCTCTCGGACATATTCAGAAAATATTAAGTGTTTATTGGGCAGTGTGTGGTCAGTAGTCTCACCTTCAAGAGATGTGTGCACTCACAAGGACACATTCTGAATGTTTAGAGCAAATGTTCCCATGTAACAAGTAGTAACAATATGAACCACATCATGATAATGTTGCCTATTCCTTAAATGTATGGAAAATTGTCAAACTGTAAAGAAAACATAACATGGGTGGACATAGTCCGATTTGTCCGATGCAGCTCCCTATGATGGATTATTTAGAGCATTTGAATGGTTTATGGATGTAATGAATAATAATAAAAATATTTCAATGTTTTAATACTGCCTGATACTTTTGAGAGCAACCTCATGTCTATGTCTGCCTATGTCTGTCTGCAGGATGGAGAAACTAAGTTTAACAGAGCCAAGCTGTTGAATGTGGGGTTTTCTGAAGCTCTGAAGGAGTATGACTATGAATGCTTCGTCTTTAGTGATGTGGACATTATCCCCATGGATGATCGAAACATCTACCAGTGCTACAGTCAGCCCAGACACATAGCTGTTGCCATGGACAAGTTTGGTTTTAGGTAGGTATTCGGCTGTAGTGACAAAAAAACACATTGGCCATAGAAAACTCCATATGGTAAATGCACTGCATTTATATAGTGCTCTTCTACTCCTACGAGTACTCAAAGCACTTTACAGAGTATGCCTCACATTCACCCATTCATATACCAGCGGAGCGGAGGCTGCCATGCAACCTGATGGGAGCAATTTGGGGTTCGGTATCTTGCTCAAGGACACTTCGATGGGGTCAGGCAGAGTGGGGCTTGAACATACAACTCTACCACCTGTGCCACCACCGCCCCCATATCAGTCTAGCCCAGACACAGAGACCTGTTACCTTGTGACATGCATGAAAAAATGCATGGGTGAAAAAACAAGGCCTGGTCCAAGCCACACCTTGGTGTCGTAAACTAAGGACATCTTTCATTCCCGGGAACTACGTATGGCAAATAGTAATACTTGCTCAAATCTGGTGCAATGCATCTCTCCTAGTATTGTACGAGGTTAATGTTTTATTGTGCACTGTCCATGTTCAATGAAATAAATTGCAATTGTTATTTAAGGGCATACCTTATAGTCTGGCTTGTCAGGCTAAACAGTTTCATGATGAACTGAAAGAAGCCAAAATTGCGTTTATTACCTTGTCAGTCAACATAACTATTTACAAATGATCATCACTGATTCCTATTTTTTTTGCCTTGCAAACAAATCCACATGTATTAGTTAGTCTAAAATCCAACTGTAGGGAGTGCTCTGTAGATAAAAGAATTGCAGGCTTGCCTGGTATGTATTTAAATGGTAACCTACTCTGAATTTTAAACTGTTTTTTCTTCCAAAGACTACCATATAATCAGTACTTTGGAGGCGTTTCATCTCTTAGCAAAGAACAGTACATGAGAATAAATGGCCTTCCCAATAATTACTGGGGCTGGGGTGGAGAGGATGATGACATTTTCAGCAGGTGAGCCACAAAAACAACACTGAACACATTCACAACTCACTGTATGTTATTGTACACACGTGTACTCAAAAAATCTCTTCCTGTAGGCTGTCCATCAAGGGCATGTCCATCTCCAGACCTAATGGCAAAATAGGGAAATGCCGAATGATCCGTCACAGCAGAGATGTGCACAATGAAGCTAACCCAAAAAGGTAAAGCCTTAATCATGATTTTGTTCGAGTTATTACTCTGTTTGGGTCAGCTAATAGCTCGCAACTTTTTTTGTGACAGGTTTTATAATATAGCACATACAAGGCAAACAATGGAAAATGATGGCATCAACTCTTTGAAGTACCACGTAGTGAGAACTGAAAAGGATCTGCTGTTCACTAAAATCACTGTAGACATTGGGAGCCCATGATGGAAAAAAGCAGCTTACAGAGCTACAGAAACTCCTCAAAGCCTTACGCTTTTCTCCGATTTTTTATGTAATCAGTCAAATGAATGGTTTGCATCCATTGCTGTAAGACTTTGAAGCAGAATGTCATACAGGAGGCCTTTGATATGACAAGCCTTTGAGATGTAACTTACTGGGTTACTCCTTCAGTTTTGATATCTTGATATAATTAGTTATTTCAGTGTGAATGTGCCATCTGTTCTCTTTTGTATGGGTATGGACTTTGGACCTTGAATTATATCTTTTTGTCATTCTTTTGGTGGCTATGAACACTTTGTAAGACAAGTCACCTTTGGCAAACAAGTGAGGGTCATTCTGTCATAAACCATAGATCGATGGGGAGAGAGAATACTAAAACTTCTGCCAACTTTTGTTGCTGTTGTTGTTTTTGACTCTATATAGCAGAAATATGATAAGTGAAAATGACTGTGCATTTACTCAGAAATAACAAAAGAGGGTGTTACTTATAGCATCCAGTCAGAACTTCAGGTTACCAGTTATGACCTGCAATCTGATAACAATGAGGAATGTGTCTTGCATGTTAGTCGTTCCTACCATTTGCCCAGCCTCTGTCATTCTCAACTCGTGACTGTCAGAAAGATCCATGTTGTTTGGCTTTCTTTGGACATGCAGGGTTGAGATTCAGGAAGAGGAAGCCCTGTCAAACACGTCCTGAGACCCTACAGTTCCACTGGTCATTCAGGAAACAGCACAGCAGTGCTGTCAAGTGATTAGCTAAATTGTACTTAGGTAGTGCACAGGCAAGCAGGCAAGACCTGAATTTCTTTCACACTGAGAACTGTTTTGAAAACAATGAAGAGAAACAGCAATAACTCAAGTTGCTGGCTAGTGTAGGTATGTTTTCATATTCATCTGATCACAAGAACTACATTTAAAAAAAACCAATACTGATAAACAAGTATAAATTCTGTTTTATATTATTTTATATAATTTTATATGACTTTCTACAACTCTATTCTAACTGTCCAATGAATAATATTCCTCTATGTGTTACTTAGAATTATCTGTCAGGTTAAGTCTGCACAGAATGTTCAGTCAACAATTGTTAAACTTAGAGAAGACCTTAAAGGTAGCTGTCAGGTCGGCATCGGATCTGGTCACGGCCACGCCCCCTCACTCAGACTCACTGCTCGTCTCCCCGTTTGCAATCATTTGATTTATAATTGCAATCACCTGATCCCCACCTTATTTAAACCTCCCTGCCACATCACTCAGCGTCTGGTCTCGTCAATTTCACTTCTAAGTCACGTCAATGTTCCATCATTGTTTCCTGGACTCTTCGCCCGTGTTTCCTTCGTCTCCGTTCTCTTCCGCGTACCTCCTCGTTCCCTCAGTTTGTATTTCTGCTCCTTTGAGTTGTTCTAGTGTATTCCCTGCTAGTGTAGCAGACGTTATTTTATTAGTTTACTTCTGAGCTTTATTATTTACCCTTATCCATCGTTGTTTATTTGAACCTGTTAGTTTTCCCCGACTGTCGTCGTTATTTCCTCAGACTCCCCGCTTGTCATTTGTATTCTCTGTATCCTACATATTCCCGTGTTCTCCGCTCCGTAAGTTTAGGATTCCCAGTTTGGTTTGTTAATCCTTGTTCCCAGATCTTCCTCGTTAGTTTCTAGTGTTTACTTTACTACTCCTGTGTTTTCTAGTTTTCTGTTAATCTTAGTAGTTAGTGATTTTCTGTTTTCCTCTACTTGAGAAGTGGACGTGACTTTTGTTTATTCTTTGATTTATCTCATTAAATACCTCCTTTGTTTATCTACCCCTGCCTCCATCCGTCTGTGTCTGACAGAAGACCAGACCTAACAATAACTATGGAGACGCAGAATCTTGAGTCTGTCCGAATGCCGGTCAACATCTTCACCACTACTCTATATCCTTTTTTTTTCTCCGGGGACCCGGGCTGCAGTGCATTCTCGCCCTGGAGATGGCCCCGCGCCGCTTCTCCACTGAGCGTGGCAAAGTGGCGTATATCATCTCGCGCTTGAGCGGCCGGGCACTCCAATGGGCAGAGAGTGTCTGGCAGCAGGCAGGACCTATCACTCAGTCTCTAGATGCGTTCGTCAGTCACTTCCGGGAGGTTTTTCTGATTCCGGTGGACGACTCCATGGTTCCGGAGCGCTTGCACCGTCCCACGCAGAGCCTCCGGGCGCCGAGTCCCGGGCCGCAGAGCCTCCGGGCGCCGAGTCCCGGGCAGCAGAGCCTCCGGGCGCCGAGTCCCCGGCCAGCGAGTCCCTGGGCGCCGAGTCCCCGGCCAGCGAGTCCCTGGGCATTCAGTCCCCGGCCAGCGAGTCCCTGGGCATTCAGTCCCCGACCAGCGAGTTCCTGGGCATTCAGTCCCCGACCAGCGAGTTCCGGGGCGGCGAGTCCGCGACCAGCAAATCCCTGGGCGCCGAGCCCCCCGTCCAGTGATTCCCCGTCCAGTGATCCCCCGTTCAGTGATCCCCCGTCCAGTGAGTTCCCGTCCAGTGAGTTCCCGTCCAGTGAGTTCCCGTCCAGTGAGTTCCTGTCCAGTAAGCCCCAGTCCGGCGAGCCCCAGTCTGGCGAGAGCCCTCCCAGTGTCTCCGGCCCGCGCGCGCCCTCCAGTGTCCCCGGCCCGCGTGCGCCCTCCAGTGTCCCCGGCCCGCGCGCGCCCTCCAGTGTCCCCGGCCCGCGGGCTCCCTCCAGAGTCTCCTGCCCGCGGGCTCCCTCCAGAGTCTCCTGCCCGCGGTCATCCTCCAGAGTCTCCGGCCCGCGGGCTCCCTCCAGAGTCTCCGACCCGCGGGCTCCCTCCAGAGTCTCCGACCCGCGGCCGCCCTCCAGAGTCTCCGACCCGCGGCCGCCCTCCAGAGTCTCCGGCCCGCGGCCGCCCTCCTGAGTCTCCGGCCCGTGAGCTCTCTCCAGAGTCTCCAACCTGTGGATGCCCCCCAGAACCTCCGGCCCGTGGACACCCTCCGGAGTCTGATGCACGACCGGACCTGCCTTTGCCGCTCCTGGTAGACGACGGCCTGGCTTATTCGGTCGATGTCTGCCTTAGCGGCATGCCCGACGCCCGGACCGCCGTCCCCCAGGAGCGGCCCCTGAAGGGGGGGGGTAATGTCAGGTCGGCATCGGATCTGGTCACGGCCACGCCCCCTCACCCAGACTCACTGCTCGTCTCCCCGTTTGCAATCATTTGATTTATAATTGCTATCACCTGATCCCCACCTTATTTAAACCTCCCTGCCACATCACTCAGCGTCTGGTCTCGTCAATTTCACTTCTAAGTCACGTCAATGTTCCATCATTGTTTCCTGGACTCTTCGCCCATGTTTCCTTCTCTTCCGCGTACCTCCTCGTTCCCTCAGTTTGTATTTCTGCTCCTTTGAGTTGTTCTAGTGTATTCCCTGCTAGTGTAGCAGACGTTATTTTATTAGTTAACTTCTGAGCTTCATTATTTACCCTTATCCATCATTGTTTATTTGAACCTGTTAGTTTTCCCCGACTGTCGTCGTTATTTCCTCAGACTGCCCGCTTGTCATTTGTATTCTCTGTATCCTACGTATTCCCGTTTTCTAGTGTTTACTTTACTACTCCTGTGTTTTCTAGTTTTCTGTTAATCTTAGTAGTTAGTGATTTTCTTAGTGATTTGGACGTGACTTTTGTTTATTCTTTGATTTATCTCATTAAATACCTCCTTTGTTTATCTACCCCTGCCTCCATCCGTCTGTGTCTGACGGTAGCCTTGACCAGTGATTATCTGTCGATACTTGTCAAGACAGTGGCGTCAGTATGGGTAGGAATGCGCCTGTTTAGGCTAGGTGCTGTTTGCCTGCTTTGAGTGCGTATATGGAGTCTTGCCAAGTTTAGGGCCTGGTCAAGCTATTTTCTACTGTTTAGACATTTGATTATATGTACAGCTATTTTCCTTTACTCAGATGAGAAGGATCCAGACGAGCTATGCTGTAACATCTTAGCCATCCTGTCTCAACCTCGCGGGAGAGACAGAAGAGTGACTCAGTTTGATAGTCTTTAGACTTCGCTTTGTTACTTCTGCTTTTTATTTTATACTTTATACAATACTTGTAATTCACTTAATTTATTCTGTAATAAATCATTGATCCTAATCCAACGCAACTGAGCCATCCAGTCTTCTATTCTGCTGGGAAGAAACACACAACGCAACTTTAAGGTTAACCATGACTTGGTGAAAAGTCGAACTGGAAAAAAAACCCAAAATCTAACATGGTGACCTGGATACTAGAAAAGACTAAGAGACTTTCCAAAAATCCAGTGGGAGTGCCGTATTGCCCGTGGGAGAGCTGGACTCTTCTGTCCTCGAGCTGTGCCTGGTGCCCTGCTGACCTGCATCTGAATTTGCCTGTATGCTGACGGAGCGTAGGTTTGAGGGACGCCTCTATACCAACTCTGATCTTCAGGAGGTGGGGAATGAATCTCTGACTCTTTTCCTAGTATAATTTCCAATGGTCTGTAAACCCAAAGTGAAGTCAAGGAGTTAAGGTTTTGGCAGTGGCATGATTGGATGTTTGAAAATATTTATGTGCAATCCTGTATACAGTGTTGAAATATTGCATGTCTTGATTGGTAGTGTAAAATATTCTGACCATTTACAATTATGGAAAAGCCTAGACATGGGTTTAGGTGCAAAGTGGGTTAATCAATGCGAGTAGGTATTGATTTAAACGCCTCTTTGTTTGTCACGGAAAGCTTAACTCAAAAGATACTAGTAAAGTGAGAGAAGTGCAATTAATCCTGTCAGAGAGGCAGATGACATGAACGATCGTCAAGTTTAACGAGAGAATTTACTGTTATTTCTGTCACGCTGTGAGAGTGTGCCAGAGGGGGTTAGGGTGTGATATCTGACCTTGACAGACTGCAGCTGGCAAGAGTTTAGAAAAAACCCACACTGGGCTCATGCAGGGGGAGAGAAAGAGAGAATTTTTAGTTTTTAGAATTTTAGTTTTCTTGTTTAGTTTTTTTTTTCAAAGCGCTATTTTGTGTTATTTGTGTTGTTTTATTTGTTTTGTTTGCAATTGCTGTTAAGAGTTTAAACAAGAAGAAAACCAACAGCCTTTACAATGGCTGAAGCCTCTGGAATTTATTCAGATGATGAATTCGAGACCTGTGACCAAAAGGCTCGGAGCAGATTGAGAAATGAAATGATATGTGAATTGTCACAGCATGTGATGTAAGAGTTCAAGCTGGACAAGATCGAGAAGAAGGTAATCGAGGGTCTGAAGTGGGCGTTCGATGACCTATCAGCGGTGTTTAAGAAATGGAAGAGTGCCAAAGACAACTCAGGAACATGGCGGACTACAGAGACCTGTGGGATATTATTCTGCGAAGCTCGACACTACGGCGTTGGGGTTCGGCCCCTGCCTACGAGCAGTTCAAGCTGTCTTCCTGGCAATCCAAGCAGTGGCAAGCCTGGTGCTGGATCAACAGTTGACGGTGAGATGCCCACACGCTGTGAACACTCTGCTGTCCATGAGAAAAGTTGCAAAAGTGTCAGACAATCGATGGGGGAATTGGCAAGCAGCACCAAGTTATGCAGAGATGGAGGAAGATCATTGTTGCGAAGATTTAGTCAAATTGATAGATGAAGAACAATTTACGAGAGAGGACCCTTTGCAAAGTCCTGATCTAATTTTATACACTGACGGATCTTCAATGGTGGTCGATGGAGTACGATGCGCTGGATGGGCAGTGACCAATGACTTTGAAGTGCTAAAATCAGTGGTGAAGAGGTGTGTGACCTGAATGAAAAACAGCAACGATAGCCGAGTTAAGCTACCAATGTTAAAGACTCCAGCTCCGCCAGGCGCATTTAAACATCTGCAGGTGGATTATCACATTACCTCCATGCAAAGGATACTGAGACGTTCTCAATAAATTCTCAAGATGGATTGAAGCTGTGCCAGCAAGAAAAGGAACAGCTCAACACACTGCGAAAGTGCTAGTGAAAGACTTTATTTCATGCTACGGTGTTCCTGACCAGATTTGCTCTGATCAAGGAACCCACTTCACTGGAGCTGTGTGTGCTGAGGTGTGCAGAATGCTGGAGATACAATGGCAACTGCACTGCCCATATCATCCTCAGTCATCAGGACAAGTGGAGAGAGCCAATCGGACTCTGAAAGAAAGACTGGCGAAGAAACATCAGTGTCTTGGCCTGATGCACTACCCACAGTTCTGTGTAGCATGAGAGCTACAACTAACAAAGAAACTGGACTGAGCCCCTATGAAATCATCACTGGGCAGCCGATGTCTTTGCCTGGAACTATCGACTTCAGGAAAGCTGACGTACACCTGGTTTCGGATGCTTTGTTAAACTATTGCATCCAACTCTCAGAGGCAGTGTCTACAGCAGAGAAGAGGGTGAGAGAAGCTTGGTGGGAACCACCTGAAGGAGGACATTCTCTGGTCCCTGGACAGCAGGTGATGAGACACAAACCCGTCTAGCCTTGGAAGCCAAGTGGGAAGGCCCATACGAAATACTTCTTGTCACGGACTCTGCCGTTAAAGTGAAAAATAAATGTGGATACATGCTAGTCATTGTAAATTAGTTGAAGGCCTCTGAGCTCTAAACCAATGTAGATTTGCGTCAAACTTTCTTTTCTAGATTTAGGAGAATTTAGGGAGGTAAGATTCACTGAAGACTTTATTTTCCTGTCGGTTTTTTATTTTTACGCGAGGTCAGTCTGGGAGGAGATAGCAGGGATGAGAGAGGTTCAACTTTGAATCGTTTTATCCTGTTGGAGTTAAGAAAAGACAAAAAAAAGTATAAAACCAATCATAAATTAAATTAATGTTGTGTTTATACATGGAATGAGTGTACAGTGATGTTAATCACTCTTAATATACATAGAGTAGAATCTGTTTAATATTTCATATATCAAAACTACTTTTTCCCTCTGATACTGCTGTGTTTGTCCTGTATGTTTGTTAGTCTGTGTACAGAACATCCTACGGGAATCACTTTCGGACTATTAATCACTGAACTGAACTATCAAATCCGATTGCCACTACCCTTGGAGAAATTCGACGCCACACCCTGTGCCAAGCTTCAAAGATGATGCCCAATCTGACCACTGTTGTAATGATTGTCATGTGTGTGTTTAATGGGGTTATCTGTGTGTATGATAGTCTTCTTTGGGGGGGTATTATTTTGTCTCAGATTTTCCAAATTCTGATCCCGATTGTTTTGTGTGTTTTGGTTTTTATTTTGATTGTGAAATTATCCTGTTGTGCTGTGAAGCGGGTCTACAAGTCCAGTATTACGCGTGTCCAACAACCTGATTTTGTTCCAGTGGTGGCTGAAGGGTATTTTGTGGCTGTGTAATTCCAATTGATATGAAATCTAAGGGGGGAGAATTTGATTTAATTTTGATTTGATTTGCATGTTTTGAATATATTTTAATTTGTTGGTGTGGTTTATTTTTATCCATTGTTATTCATTTGACTTAGGTGTGATCTTTCAACTGTCGTTTTTGGGATCAAAAGGGGGGAGTGTTTTATATATCAATTTTATATAATTTTATATGACTTTCTACAACTCTATTCTAACTGTCAAATGAATAATATTCCTCTGTGTGTTACTTAGAATTATCTGTCAGGTTAAGTCTGCACAGTCTGCACAACGTTCAGTCAACAACAAAGCCTGTTTAGGCTAGGTGCTGTTTGCCTGCTTTGAGTGTGTCACGTATATAGAGTCTTGCCAAGTTTAGGGCCTGGTCAAGCTATTTTCTACTGTTTAGACATTTGAGTATATGTAGAGCCATTTTCCTTTACTCAGATGAGAAGGATCCAGACGAGCTATGCTGTAACATCTTAGCCATCCTGTCTCAACCTCATGGGAGAGACAGAAGAGTGACTCAGTTGAGTGACTCATCAATACTTGTAATTCACTTAATTTATTCTGTAATAAATCATTGATCCTGATCCAACGCAACTGAGCCATCCAGTCTTCTATTCTGCTAGGAAGAAACACACAACGCAACTTTAAGGTTAACCACGACTTCTGGTGAAAAGTTGAACTGGGAAAAAATCCCAAAATCTAACAATTCTTAAAATAATGGCCCAACATTCTTACATTTTTGGAGGAGCAACCACTGAATTACTGTCTAATGTTTTTGAGGTCTGCCCTTCAGTATGTGACTAGCATACAGAAACACAATACAACTGTAAACAAAAAAAAATTGCTGATTATATATAAACAAGTGTTAAGATGGGTATACAAAACTATGAATATGTGTGAACCAGTGGTTCTGGTGTTTACTTGTGAAAAGACATTTGTGACTAACCAGCTGAATATGACAACTACTGGCTTGTGTTGGAATGACGTTTGTCTTGAATCATGGTGAAATCCTTTGTGATCAATTTTCCAAGAAGGGTACTTTTCTGTTATGTAATATCTAATAATACCATCAGCAAGAAAGAAGAATGGCACAGAAATGTCCATATCAACATAGTTATGTGTAGTAGGCCAAGAGAAAATACTCATAGTGCTTGCTCTGATTTATATTTTTAATTTGTTGAGAGTTTTCAATTCTTTGTGTTCTCAATCACATCACCACTAGGGTGAAGTTAGCACTCCCCTTCCTTGGTGATTAAAATGTCTGATTTGGAAATCCTGGGAAAAGAAACGAAGCAGGTATAAATAAAGGTTAGCATAAATAAGATTCCTAGAACCACATAAGCTCAAAGAACAAAGATACTTTACTCAGTACTAAATACTAATACTCATACTAAACATACGTTACAGTAATCATTTAAACAAACCTGGTAAAAATATTTGATACACTGGTCTCTCATACTATTTTCTGTCATGCAGCGCTGCATTAGAGTAAGAGTTGGCCTGTGTGTCAGAGATCTTTACCATGCTGCACTTAACTTATTACTGAGTAATAGCTGGGTTACTGCATTAAAATATTGTGGAGTTGTATTTTGGTGGGCAATGTTAATAGAATGGCTGAATGAAATGAGGATGAAGAGGTTTTCTACTCACTGTCTCTGCATGCAGAGGGTACACTCATTGGCATAGGTTTGCCCGTCTGTGCCACACACCGGTGCCAGGTTGAGTGGACATGCTAAAAGTTCAGGAGTGTCCCCACAGGTTGGCTATTATACAACAAATAGTTGAGTGTCAGAGATGTTTTTGGAAGACACTGAGTGATCTATTCTATTTCAACGAAATATTCTATTTTTTTGGATTATTCAAAATGGATTAAGGAATTAACAAGGCCTGTAATCTGAGAAGGAGCCTCCAGTGAGTGGATATTTTAGTGGAACTGTTTCAGCTTCCATTTGTGCAAAAAGAGAATGATGAATGAAACTGTTGTTCTTTTCATTCCTGTACCTTTTATATTTATTTCTGTCCAGCTAACTTTGATTCAATTTGATTCATTTAATTTATATGCCATTAGCAACTGCTATATCAGTGACACTTTGGAATGCTGAAGGCCATCATCCTATCATATAAATTTCTGTGGAATGTAAACTTTCAACAAAATATTATTAGCTACCTTTCTTGCATGGGCTGTCTTCCTCTCTGCACCTGTGCAAAACAGATTGTCAGGTAAAACACCATTTTAATATTAAGGTAACAATTTTGGAACTGATAGGCTACAGTTTATCCACCCCAAAATGCAAGAAATTAGAACTGATATAATTTCTATAGTTTGTTTAATTTAATTGTATCTATAGTTTAATTTCATTTTCAGTTTAAAGAAACATGTTGGTTTGATCAGAGATGATCCCTCCTCAGGGAGTCAAGATCTAGAATGTGTACAGAATGATCAGAGCGTTGGATCAGATTGAGAGGTCTTCAAAACCACCAAAGACTAAACATGTCAGTGCAGCAGACAGCATGGAAATAGACTAATTGATGAACTGATTGTTAATCAGGTGTAATGGACTACTTAAGTCAAGAGAATCATGCAACTAGGGGTGATGACGTAGCGGTAAAGGAACCTAGCTAGCATGGTAGTAATCTGGAAACTGTGGGTTCGAAACTCTAGGGGAGACTGGTCCTGATGTAACTGATAGTTGCCAAATGTAGGTTGCTTTGGTTAAAAGCGTCTGCTAAATGCATAAATGTAGCTAACTCTTTATCTTTACTTGTGGCATTTGCTAGACCTCCTGGCAGTTAGCACACACAATTTTGCACAAAACACTGTAAAACTTCTTTAAATTGTTGCTGTATGTTATTTTCATATTACCCGGGGATCCAGAGCTTTAAAAATCAATAGGCTTTAAAATACTTATACATACCAGTTATACCGGTATAAATGCATGCCAGTCAGTCACAAATGAGTACATTTTGGTCGAATTGCTCCTTAAGGATGAAGTCACAAATAATACTGTACCTGTGGTAAGGGCAAAGAGTGTGAGCAACAACACCAGCTGTTTAAAGGCCATTTTCCTCTTCAGGTAAAAACTGAACTGCTTGTGTGTCCCACACCAACTGTGTTAACAGGTGGAAACCAACACACCTGACACACGGAACTGAAACGCATTCAGTTCATTTAATATATAACTAGCACCAGGAAGAGCCATCTGTAACACACTGTCAGAGCCAATAGGTTTAAAAGCATATTACTGGTTGTGGCCTTTATGGCAAGTAAAAGAGAGAAGGCATTTAAAGTGGTTGAGGTTGACACTTGCAGTGCAGCTCCTTCATCTCACCACTGACTTTCCACAGTTTTTGCTGTAGATTTAAATTTTCAAAGTCTTGTACATAGACTGTCACTGTAGAACTACATGCAGCACTGCATAGAAGCTGACCTTTGGACCCTTCTAATCAAAAGTTATTACCGTGTTCCGTCTGTCCAGCCTCTTGTTCAGACTTCCCACTCACCTACAGTAGCACTACTCTTCCCTGGCACCTAGTGTGCAGGGTTATGCTGGAAACTAAGCCTGTGGTGTGAGAAGAGTCCAGTTTGGCCCTCTGGTTAGATATTTGTGGAACTGGCGGACAGGAGGACCTGGTGACATCAGTAGAAAGAGCAGCTGCAGTCAGGCCTCTGTTTCATTGTGTGATTTACTCCCCATCTGCCTTGAGTTCCCTTATAGCGCTAGCCTGGCCATGCCTTCCTAGCAGCTTGATTATCATCTCCCTACAATGCTAATCTGGATCTTGATCCCATTGAGCTCAGGCATTTTAATCTGTCCAATCAGCAAACAGAGGGAGTTGTTGTGAATGCAGAGCCAGAATACTATCAGTCAAGGCAAACTATCAGTCAGGGGCTGATCCAATATTTTTAAACTTAAACACCTCAAGCTAATGCATTCAACAGTACTCAGACAATGGGGATCACAAGCTAACAACATTAGCCCAGCTAACCGTTAATCAATATGCCTGTTCAGACACATTAAATGATACCTATGTAAAAACTCAGTATTTGGTACAATAGCACATAGGTCTCTCTCACATTCAAATATTTCATTCAACAGTTCACCATCTTTAATGTGAAATCTAAACATAACATGGCACCTGCATATAATAAATACATATTATGTACATGCTCAGTTCCTACATCACATCCATGTAACTAAACTGAAATGTAATGAAATGCTGTGGGACTATAGACCATGCTGTTTGAATGCCCCTGAGGCTGTAGAAGAGCAGCAGAAGTGCTGGCCTGGGGCCTGCTGGTTGTACAGAGGAGGACCCAACCCTCAATCTAGGGGGGACGGGGGAAAACCCGACCTTCTCAGTCCTGGGGGAACAAGGGAGGCCGAGGGCTGCACTGTCTACTACAGGGAGAGTTATCAGGTTATTCTGGCCTTTTACATTACATTGTTAATGACTAGAAGTAAGACACAGCTCCCCTCTGTGCACACACACACACACACACACAGAGTGATGGGGCTGAAAATATATGGGATCTGCAGAATACATTGAAAGGGAAATTATGATTTTGGGCATCATAAAAGTGAATTGTGATCCATGACAATCCAGTGGAAACTTTCAAAGAGTATTACATTTTAGTGCAATTCCATGTTTCACTCACTTATGTGTGCCCATGCCCACGTGTCATACCTCACCCCCACTGTAGCTGTTCTAGTCTTACGTTTACATTCAGTAGAAGCTTATATCCAAAGTGACTTACAATTGTTTACTATCAATTACGTCAGGGCCAGCCTTCCCTGGAGTAACTTAGGGTTAAAGGCCAAAGGTCAAGGGCACAACGGTGGCAGCCAGGATACAAACCCACAATTTCCAGGCTAGTTCCAGTTTCCTTAACCGCTACGCTACCATCCCCCCAATACAGTCATGCTATAGGACCATCTCTCAGGTCTATTGCTTACATTTACCGCACAAACATTTTAATTCATAACAAACAAGTGGCTAAAGGTGAATGCATGTTATTAGATGGAAAGCACGAGGACGTTATTTAACTGTTTGAGAATGCACAGACAAACACACACTCTCAAACATGCTGCACTGAAGATCAGTTCCCTCCCCTCCCTGGCCCCTTCCTGTGTGACTTTTCACCTCTCACTCCTTTTCTGCTGAGTGCTGTATGTGAACTATACCGGAGGTGCAGTACAGACAGGGACAGACAATATCCAGTCAGGAGGGCCAGCAACTTCTCAGCCACTCAATAATATAAACATAGTTTTTGTCCACTAGAGGGCTGTGAAATGTAAACCCACTGCCGCCTGTAAAACAACCCTCCTGTGTTGTGTGTATATGTTGATGTCCACGTAATATAAAGCTAAATAGTTATACCTTTTTAGCTATAAAAATAAAAAAATGTAAATAAAAAAAATATTTTGTTGGAGTATCTTGGTGGGCCTGACATGGATGATTGAACTGACCACACAGAGCCCAAATAAAGTTGGTCACATAATGATGTTTAATGGCACAGAAACGTACAAGCTACAGTTACAATGGGTCAGAAAACAAAGTCTAATCAAGTGTTTGTAGGCTGTCAAGTATTTCTTCTTAACTCTTTAAACAGTTGATTAGACCTCTCTAGATCCACCTGTAAAAGCATGCACTCTTGAAAGGTATAAAATTGAATGAATGGCTCATGTAAGTCTGGTCATAGTGAAAGAGTCAGTAATGAAATACAAATCTCTCAGCTGAATGTACTTAAGTGTTGTCATTACTGGTGCTTAATCTCTCCATGATTCATGACTCTAAGATAGCTGGCATCCGTCACACTCATCCCCCTAAACCTGACTCTTTAACGTTCCACACACGCAGCTAAGATAACTGGCACACACACACACACACACACACACACACACACACACACACACACACACACACACACACATACATAGATTTACTAGCAGTGGCACTTGATGAGTTGATCCTGCTTTTGGGCATACACATACAGGCAAATATACAAATCAGAGTAAGCCATGAATTTCCTGCATATCCACACACACACACGCACAGACACACACACACACACACACACACACACACACACACACACACACACACACACACTAAAAAAGCACAGTCGGGTGGGAGTGTGTTGGATAGAGAAGGAGTACTATCAGCACTCAGAGAGACAAGATTACAAAATCAGAAACATTCTCAGAGCAGCACAGTACACAGGTAAGGAATAAGAGCAGCATTGAAACATTACCATGATCTCTCTCGTATGCCAGTTTAAAGCTTTGTAACATTACATAATAATGTCTTTACAGTAAATATAACTGCATTTTATGACTATAATTTTACAGCATTTCATCTCACTGCAGTCTGGTCAGTCAATTCAAATATAGAGTAAATTATTAGTAAATGATAGTATATGGAATAAATTAAAAAGACTATGATGAAGAGTGTAATTCACATTCATCATTTCTCAGCACTGCTTTTCACCTGCGTCTGAGACTTCAGTTGTAGGTGCTAAAAAAGGCCAGTAGAGGGCTGCAAACCTTTAGACACAGTATAACCAACCCTGTAAAAACAGTAACCAGTAGATGTACAACAGTACATACAGAAGATAGAAGTGAGCAAAACGCTAAGGGCTATTTGGACAGTTCACAGAAATTGCAGGCTGTGTCTCCATTTTACAGTAATGGTTATCAGTTAATCAAACACTGCAGTGAATGAAATAGAGAAGTAAAAGGCTTTGTCCTGCTACAGTTGGCTAAGTGCACTGGGAATGGTTTGCACATGAGCTGCTCTGAAGTACAGCAAGTCACTGAGCTTGTCTGATTGGGCAGCAGGATGAAGACTCTGATTCTGACCATAGTTCTGTCGCTGGGTGTGAGTTACCAAATACTGTTATTGTATTTATTTATTTGAACAGGGAAAGTGCGCATAAAACATTAACTTTCTGTAACCAGACATGCTAGCTTGCATCAAACACACTCACAAGCATGGATCAGAAACCTGTTCCTCTGAGGGAGACGCCTGTGCTTCAGCATGGATGCACCCATGCCTGTAAGTGCTGACTAATGCCATTAAATGCTCACTCTCTTTCTCTCTCTCTCTCTCTCTCTCTCTCTCACACACACACACACTCACACACATGTGTAGACACAAACACACTCTACTCTTTTGTGTTGTTGTCTAGACACATTCTTTCAGAGGTGCATGAGCCTGTCGGACTACAGAACCCTTCAGTACTTCAGTTCCATGAATGGTATTGAGTGCTGCCAGAAGGACTTCTGCAATACCTACTTGAATCTGTTCGCTTAGAGAACATCAGCCTGATCAATGATGACTAACCTTTATGGCCCGTCCATGTTTGAATTTGTTGCCTTAGAGGCTTATTACATCTGTGATCAATGATGACTGACCTTTACGACTTTTTTTACAGTAAATATGTAATGATCCACTATTTGCAGTTGACATGGGATGTTACACACTGGAAATGCAAACAAATCTATGTCCAAAACTGGCTTTACTCAGTGGACTTTTAGTATCATCCAATTTACGGATGCAGGACTTTACTGCCAGAGTTATCATGATGATAGAGCAGCAGATGTAGATAAGGTTGCATTCACACAGTGACACAGAACCGTTTAGGCATTTAGCAGACACTTTTATCCAAAGCGACTTACAAAACCTCAACACAAACCTCCCCTCCCAACAGCAAGGAGGGATACCTATGAGTTTCAACTTCATTCAGACAGATTATAAATAGGATTTTTAAGGTACTTCATTTCTTTTCTCATTTTGATCAACATCTTAAAAATTTAATTTGAATTTAATTTAAATTGACTCTAATTTGAATTCAAATGTGTAATATCAAAGATTAACTTTGGTGATATCTGCAATTTGTTATTATGTGAATCAAAATGTGTAATGTCAAAAATAAGCTTTGGCGATATTTGCAATCACTGCACTGTAGTATATACTTGTGGTCCTGACATACAAGGTCCTGGAGGAGGAGGTTACCACAGGAGTAGGTAACACTGTGTCCTCTGATGTCTGATGTTACAGCTGCAGTTGAAAGCAACAACCAGTGGGGGGAGACAAAGCATCATGTTCCCAACATTCTAATAATGAATAATGAATGGGGAGTGTTGTGAAGTTACAAATCTGTGCTTTGACTATACCCAGATTTTGAATTTCTTAAGTTCATATGTCTTCATGTCTCTTTACAATGACACCCAAAAACCCTTGGGCTCATCACCAGCCCACATGCAGTTGTAGGCTCTCAACATACACGTTTCAATAAGCCTACAGATCATACATCACAGACTCCGGTATGAAAACGGATGTGAAATCATGTTCAAGTAAGCTGTGGTAAAACGAGCAAAACTCACAGACTTGAGTGGATTATGGCTTTTTAAAACTATTTCCATATTAGCCTGGCATGGTTTCATTAAAGGAAGACACAACAATGAAAAATGTCACGAATTATTCATAGATAACAATTCCTCAGCCAAGAAATATATTTCCTCCAGATTGACAGGTGTCAATCAAAACAGCTGCATGTTGCAGTTTTAGCCAGTCAGATGAATCAGACATAAGGGGCGCTACTTTCAATCACAGGCAAAGTGCAAAGTCACTCAACGAGGAAAGTGTCTGATGTGTGAACTAGATTTATAGTGCTGCATGTGGGGCCAACGAACTAATCCACTGATACATGATTAGAATCTTTCTCTTAATATTGGATTGACTTATAGACTTAGTAATTAAAATAGCTTCATATTAGGGACTAAAGGGTCTTAATATTCACTTCACTGATATAGTGTCTAGACACGACCTGATAAAGTATATAGTAAATATTTAGGAAATGCAGTGTGAGCTCAATGTCCAATTCCTCCCCTGATTTTAAAAATTCTGTTTATCTTGGAAAGCTGCCATTCCAGTGACGGAATATTGGCCTTATAATATTATAAGGTTCCAGAGAGTTGCACAAATCATACTTCATATTGACCCACATGCAAGCCAACATGTCACTGCATCTTGTAGACGTGGAGACTGTAATTCACTCTATTGTGGGAAAGGTAAAGTAAAGGGAAGAAACATTTGGACTATTTTGTTTTCTCAATTAGATTCTTTGATTCTTTATTTTTCAATAGCATCTCACATGAAGCACTAAAACTACACACATTAGAAAAACGCAAGTTAAAAATACAAGACAATTTTACTTGAATCAGTTTTATTTTGTACTGTTCACAAAATATGTCTGTCTATCCATGTCTATCTGTGTAAGCACATGTTTGGCACATGTCTCTACTGGGTGCAGTCTCCTGTCTTGATGTCCACACTGACAGGTTGCTGGCTGCCCTGGGTGGCCTCACAGGTGACGGCTGGTGCCTTCCTCCACTGGTCCTGGGTGAGGGTGAGGCTGCTGCTCCAGCTGTAGAGGCCGTCCTTCTCCAGGAGAGCAGGACTCTGGCTCCCCTCCCAGCGGCTGCTGCTCCCAGACACCTTCCAGCTCAGCCTCCAGTCCCCAGGGAAGCCCTTGGTGGCCAGGCACACCAGGGTGGCCTTTCCCTGCTGCAGCTCCTCACTGGAGGGGGGAAGCAGTGTCAGGCTGGGCCGAGTGTCAGCTACACACCACACAGGGGAGATGGAGGGAGGTTAGTAAGGGGGAGGGAGGAGAGGAGGAGATGAGAGGCAAAGAGAGGAGAACACAGGAGGAAGGGGAGAGGAGAGAAAAGAGGTTAGAGAGGAGGTTCAGGAGGAGGCGCATGATGTGGAGTAGAGTCTCTGTCCCCAACCCAGTGGAGGAGCAGCATGTCTCCTCTCCTTCATTTCAGCTGCAGCTCTTCCTCTGTGGCTCTAAACACGACTCAACCCACAGGCCTGCATTTGCCTCCCACTCTCACTTCCCTCTACTGATTCAGCAAGCAGAACTCAACACTCGACACGCTCCAGGGATTTAGGCATATCATTTTATCATTGTCTGTACATTATACTGTGATCTGTATGATCAATCAATCAACTTGGAATCTCTTGGCAATGAAGTTGCCTGTAGTTTTAAGCTGTCGAAATTCAACACTGCAAACACATTGGCAACAAATAAGGATGTGATATCATTATATAAGCATACAATATGTTTAGATGTTTCATGTTTTTTAATGCATATTTATTTCCTGAAAATCTGTCTATCTCAAGGTTTACATGTACATTATTTAATAAATTTGTTTTACCTATGGCACATGCATTTGTTGATTTGTTTTTGTTGCTAATCTTGTGACAATTAATACAAGTAAGCTTAATTTTCAACCTCATCATTATCGTTATTTTTACTTAACAATTTAGGATGAATATTTTCTGTCGCTTTGGATGAAACCAATCTGCCAAATTGAATAAATATAGACATAAAAATCTGACTTCATTATTAGCCCTGAAATATATGAATTAGTCCTGAAATATACCATAAGTGCTCACATTCACATCACTAATAAAATCAAAGAAATGTGACAAAAAATGCTGAATAAACTGAAAACAGTATCAAGTCACTTAATGATATAACATACACAACAAAGGGGTACACATTGCCTATATCTCTGTGACACAACATTGCAACATAAGTCCTCTAAAGTAAATGTTAGTGTTTTTATGTTAGTTTAATGCTGTCTATTGTAGCCTATACTATCACACTACGAAAGAACTCTGAAGAGCTAAGTAGTCATGGTTACGTTTTGTTTAACCTGGCAATGAATATTGTGAGCTTCAGAGAGCCATCAGGTTACTATCATATGCATTTAACAGTATGTTTGTTATATCAGACAGCAAAATGTAAGAAAAGTCTGTGCCATCATCCCACTGAACATCTCACTAGTATATGTACATAAAATGAAAAGTTAACTTACTTCCAACAGACAGTCTGGTTCCTCCACCAAAAGTGTACCACAGTGATACAGACTCATTAAGCAGCCGTACAAAAACCTCCTGCACACTTCAGCAGTCTCAAGTAGACATTGAGTGTCATCATCTTAAAAATGAAATAATAAACAGACCTAGTGTGAACTCTGTCCTTGAACTGATTTCAAAGTATACTATTCATCTAATTGTAATATATACTACAACACAAACTTATATTTTAGATATTAATGCACCATATCTTCTCATATTGTCTAATTATTATTGATAACTTTACTGTTCTCAAATCAAATTGAGAAATAAATAAGAAATAAATTTAAGAAATAAATAATAAATAAGAAAATCTATGTGTGGTTAAACTGAATTACTGTAACAGCATTCAGGCTTTAACTAAGCCTACTTTGCTTTTTCAATGCCAAGTACCAAGCACAGCTTTGAAGTGACAATTTATTTGTTATATAATATTTTAATTAATCATATTTAATTGTATATTTGTGCAAAATATTTGCTTATTCCCCTCATATTGCAGTAAATACACCAGAATGCTGTCAATCACAGTAACTAAACCAATGTATTCTAAATGACTAAACCCACTAACACTCAACTGAGGTGATGGGGCAGGGAAAGGGTCTCTGATGTGTCTGCGTTGCCTCTGATTAAAGATTATGCACTCTTTGTTACTTTCTTTCATTGTGTTTTAGCTTGAATGTTATCCTCTTTTGTAAGTCGCTTTGGATGAAAGCGTCTGCTAAATGCTTAAATGTAAATGTAAATGTATATATAAAGAGCGGCCTCTATTGGCAGATATGCATGTGTGTGTGTGTGTGTGTGTGTGTGTGAAAGATTTGCATAGGGATACAATATGTAGCTCAATTTAAGTCCCTGTTGGGAAAAGAGAACATCAGTGTTTTACTGACAAGACTGCACAAAGATGATTTCTCTCACTGTTCTACTACTAGCTATGGCACTCATGGCTCAAGGTGAGATACTCTAATTACATTCTCCGATTATGTGTCTACTAAAATTGCATTTGTCTAAAAGTCTATGTTTTAACAACATGTCTATATCTCTCAACAGGATCATTTGGAATTAAAATTTTAACACAGTCTCCCTCCAAGTCTGTTACAGCTGGACAACCTGTCTCTATCAGCTGTACAGCAAGTGAAAGTGTTGGCACTGAACTGGTACTCCCAAAAACCTGGAGAAGCTCCTAAACTCCTGATCTACTATACCACATCTCTTCAGTCTGGTATTTCAGATCGGTTCAGTGGGAGTGGGTCTGGTACACAGTTCACTCTGACCATCAGCAGAGTTCAGCCTGAAGATGCAGCAGATTACTACTGTCAGCAGTGTAATCAGTATCCGTTCACACAGTGTTAGAGCACCATACAAAAACCTCCCTCAGCTGGAGAGGATCAGAGTCCTCAGCAGACTGATCTGAGAACAGGTGCAGAGCTTCTGCTACAGATGACTGAACTCAGCTCATGTTAACAGCTACAGAGGATCTGCACATGACCTCAGTCTCACCAGTACAGCATCTATAAATAGATCTCTCAGTTCCTCTGTTTGACTGACAGGTGTCCATCACATGAGTAATTCAGAAACATATTCTACCTAATGCACAGCATCACACTGAAAACAAAGGGAACAAACATGGAACTTGACCCAAAGACACAATTGCTGTACAAACTCCAAGGGAGCCAGTGAGGATTGGTTTGGGGGGATGGGGTGCTGAACCTCATATTGACTGATTGAGGCTACAAGCACATCAGGTTCCATATATACAGGTCCCACAAATGATGATCATTATCATGTCTCATGAGTAAACAGCATCTCAGATGGTTTCCCTGTCTCTCTAAGAGAATCAGTTACTCCATTCATCATTGGAATAACATCATTCACCATTCATCTTCTCCCAGTCTTCCTTTCATCCATCCATTCATCCATATTTATGTATCCATCCATCTATCCCTGTCCATTCATCCATGCACCCATCCATCTATCCATCCCTCCATTCCCATGCATAATCTCTCTATATATTCAGCCCATCCTGCAACCATCCATCCTTAATCCATCCATTTCTACTTTTCACTTCTCTTCTCTCCTGCTCCCAGAAAGATGCATCTGTGCAGAATGACTGTTGAATGTGGGAGCACACCTGAAGAGCTGATGAGGTGTTGAACCAGTGATTATGATATGTCTAGCAGAACTATACACATTAGAAATGTTATTATTGAGCAGTTTCATAAAAAACTGTCACACCCATAACGCCAGCAAAGTGCCATGGTATGGTATTATGTAAATGATGATTACATAAAATTTGAGCAATCACTCTTCTTGGTTGTAGAACAAATTTCATAAAACTTTCAAACAATCATTAGCATCATACAAATCCCATGGCATTTTGTCGGCGTAATGGACATGACAATCTGCGTGGAATTGCCCTATTATAATTCGTAGGAGAACTAGCGAGGGATTATGGTAGTTTTAGAACTACAGCTGCAAGAAGCTTTACTATGATTATGATGAATTTCAGTATTCTGCAGTAGCAGTGACACTACGTTCATCGCAGGTGTGTTTCTCGCATTCTATTTTCGAACAGGAAGTCCATTTGCTGATGGGGGCACTTTGCATTGCTCCAGCACACTTGAATGCACTCAGCCTCTTTAAAGCAAACAGGAGCTCAAATGGAAGAGGCCATTGAGACCAAAGGAGAAACCATGAGTTTAGTCAGCATCATCATCATTGCCCTCACTTGCTGTAGCAAAGGTGAGATGAGGTTAAGATTGTGTGTGTTTGTAAGCAAAATAACTTCCCTTGAATTTAAATGAGCATTTAAACTATTTCTCCAATTATTTCCAGCATCCAGAGGAGAGGTGTCTGTGACTCAGACTCCAGATATTTCCACCACTGCAGGACAAACAGTCACCATAAAATGCAGCTTTAACAAAGCAGTGTGGTACAACTGTGGACCCAGTGGTGTGTCTTATGACTGCTTTGCCTGGTACTTACAGAAGCCTGGGAAAACTCCTAAACTACTGATCCACTGGGTTAGTCATCGTTTCTCCAATACCTCAGATCGCTTCAGTGGTTCTGGATCCAAGAATGCTTTCACTCTGACTATCAGTAATGTCCAAGCTGAAGATACAGGAGTTTACTACTGCCAGAGTTATCATGATGATAGAGCAGCAGATGTAGATAAGGATGCGTTCACACAGTGATTCAGAGCCGCACAAAAACCTCCCTTCATTCTCCTCCCCTCATGCCCTGCTCAGACACAGCAGAGAGAGCAGAGATGCGGGGAGGGGATACAATATCAGAAGTCACTCAAGTCCTTATTAGAACATCATACTCCACCCAACCAGACACAGGAAGAGACTGGGCTCTACAGTTATTTATTATCTGACTGTGATAATCAATTTCAAATTGATTGTCCCTCTATTTTGTGGTTATTTCTACACAAATGGTGTCATAATTGTATAGGTGAAAGGTCTATCCAATATCAATCAAATGAGTATAACCCTTGGTGATACTATAGCAATCACTGTAGTGACTGCACAAATTTCTAGGTGGATAGATAGATAGCCTTCAATGCTATAATATCATCTAGAATATCAGCTCCTCACTGGAGGGGGGAAGCAGTGTCAGGCTGGGCAGAGTGTCATCTACACACCACATAGGAGAGATGGAGGGAGGTTAGTAAGGGGGAGGGAGGAGAGGAGGAGAGAAAAGAGGTTAGAGAGGAGGTTCAGGAGGAGGCGCATGATGTGGAGTAGAGTCTCTGTCCCCAACCCAGTGGAGGAGCAGCATGTCTCCTCTCCTTCATTTCAGCTGCAGCTCTTCCTCTGTGGCTCTAAACACGACTCAACCCACAGGCCTGCATTTGCCTCCCACTCTCACTTCCCTCTACTGATTCAGCAAGCAGAACTCAACACTCGACACGCTCCAGGGATTTAGGCGGCATCATATATTTCATGTTTGGGAAACAGATCAACTATTATTTTAATATACTGGTACTTATGTTTGTTAAAATTTGTCACATAAAACCCTGAAAGAGTGTAATTTAAAGTACATCCATATCAATGAAAAACTGCATTTACTGTGAATAACATACCATCGGCCTTTGTAATTTATTTTAACTATAAGAATTACATTTTTTTATCGCCAACTTATGTCAGATACATCTATATTTGTCTTATGACATTTGTCTTAATAACATGATGAGGAACTTTTGCTTTTTGTTTTGTGACCCAATGAGTTTTTCAGTTATGACAACCTCACCTGAGATAACATGCAGGGAAATGCATGCAATGACATTACACGCAACCAATATGCACATTTTAACATACACACTGTAATGACTTCTGTTTTATCAGTATATAGATGGTCATATATCTGGCACAGAATTGGGCTGATGTATCTAATACATTCAACTAACTAGCAGTTACAATAAACAAACAAATGTGATATAAAAACAACACAACATTCCATCTTCACAACAGATATCTTGTTCATACTACATTTCCCTTCAGTAATAAAAGAACTGTTACTTACTTACAACAGACAGTCTGGTTCCTCCACCAAAAGTGAGCCAGAGTGATTAAGCAGCCGTACAAAAACCTCCAAAAACCTAATGAGACAGGCCTTGGATTTCATTTTATTCAAAAGAAAACTTTCATGATTTAGAGTGCTGAAGTGGATTTTTCAAAGTGATACTATATTTATTTCAAGACATACATTACTGTTATGCATAAATGTAATGTTATAAACGTAAATGTTATATTTTAAAGAGTAGAGTATCCTACATTTTCCAAAATCTCCACACCTTTTCTTATTCTTTTAAATACACTGTTTATTATTTTTAAAGATTTTTTTTAAAGATCATTTTTGCCTGCATCATGATAGGACAGTAGAGAGTGGCAAGAAATGTGTAGCAGAGAGACAGGGAAGGATCCCCAGGTTTACAGTATACCTTAGCCCAATGAGCAACAGCACCCCCACACTGTTCATTATTACGTACAGATATAAACATAGGAAAATCATTTAAAACATGCATGCAGCTTTATTATTGTTTTTAGCCTGCCTTCTTTGTCTAGCACTGTTTAATGTCATATTATGTAATGTAACAAAGGCATGGCTAACAGTATAATGCTTGGATAAAGTGCACTCATTGCCTTGACAATATTAAATTGTGCACTTACTGTGAAATATTTGCCTCATATTTAGTCCACCACAGTGCTTCATGTTTACTAAATCAATGTAGTCTACAGTTCACACAGACTGAACTCTCTAACACTCAACTGACTTGAGCAGAGATGAAAGGGCCTGTGATGGCTGCATCGCCTCTCAATAAAGAGCGCCCTCTACAGGCAGATGCATAGAAGGCAGGAATTCCAAACCTGGCTTCTTACATATAGAGCCAACTAACAGTATTACTGTAAGGTTTGTAACTCTTACATATTGTAACTCTTATGTCTGCAATAATGGTGTAGTGGGATTTGGGTAAGGGACCAAAAGACCAAAAGAGTATATATATATATATAGGGGAAGGGGATATATAGGGGATATATATATATATTTATATAATTATTTTTTTGCGATGTGGTAAAAGAGCACAAGAGCAAAAGAGCAGTTTAGTGTGTGTGTACGTGTCTATGTGTGTACATATGTGTATGCGTGTGTGTGTGTGTGCATGTGTGTGTGTGGGTACGTGTGTGCTTGTGTGTGCATGCGTGTGTTTCAGTTTTGCATAACACATCTTGCAGCTCTGCTTTAAGAGTCTCAGTTGTGATCAGAAGGCTTTAGTGTTTTATTGAGAAGACCTACAAAGATGATTTCTCTTATTGTTCTACTACTTACTATGGGACTCATAACTCAAGGTAAGAGATGTTAATTATCTAAATTATATGCTGTGATATTTGCAAAAATAGCAAATAGATAATTTCTGTTTCTGTTTAAATAATTCAACCTGGCTTTGTCAACAGAATCGTTGGCTGATAAAATTCTGACTCAAACTCCCACATCAACATCTGTTAAGGCTGGAGAGACTGTCACAATCAGCTGTACAGCCAGTGAGAGCATTGGCGACTGGGTCTTTTGGTACTCCCAGAAACCCAGAGAAGCTCCTAAACTCTTTATCAAAAGGGCATCAACTCTTCAGTCTGGTGTTCCAGATCGGTTCAGTGGGAGTGGGTCTGGTACACAGTTCACTCTGACCATTGCAGGGGTCCAGCCTGAAGATGCAGCAGATTACTACTGCAAGCAGTATCACTCATATCCAGTCACACAATGTTAGAGCGCCGTACAAAAACGTTCAGCTCTCTCTCTCACACACACACCTTCAGTTCTCTCTCTCTCTCACACACACACACGCACACTTCCTCTATTTCTCTAACAGGTGTCCATGTCATGAGTCAGTCAGAAACACCACATCAGTTTCTCTCAACCTTGTGGAGTCTCTGTTCAGAGTATCAGCTGTGGATTTTGAGCTCAGACTCCTCAACAGACTCTCTTTCTCTCTCTCTTTCTCTCTCTCACACACACACACACACACACACACATGCACACACACACACATGCACACATACAGACACACACACACAGACAAACTCAAGTGTGTTGACCATGCATCATGCCCAGTATGCATAAGTTACTGTAAGCAGCCCAAGTTCACTTGCTGGGCCCTGAAATTCCTCCCCAAAATATTTTATTATATCGTTTTATTTACTTTTTTTATTTGTGTGGTGTCTTAGAAATATAGATATACTAGGCTGCAGATTTTAAATGTTTAAAAGGCAAATCTTTAAATGCATGTCAACAATCAATTTTATCATTTACTAGTTTTTGTACAGATAAAAATGATCCAATGAAATGATCCAAACCAATTATTTAATCAGTCTGAATTTTCCAAATCATTTAGTTCAATTTCTATCATATTTTATGTAGCCAGAGCTCCCTCATGTGGCGAGGAGGAGAAATGTAGGCTAGATATACCAATTAATCCGCCGACTGTAAACTTCCAGTAAATGAATTAAATGAAATGCTGGCCATCATGCTACAGCTGCACACCTGAGAGTACACCTGAAAACATAAGAGAGAAAAAGAGAGTGAGAAGGGGGTGGTGGGGAGGTGGCGGGGTTGGGGTGAGGTATGGTGAAGAAGGCAAGATGTGCTGTTGCAGGTGCATTATAAAAACCGGGACACTATTTAGTTGAAAGTGTAAGGTAGCCTGGCCTTGCCTTCCTAGCACTTCTGCTTTATTATTATTATCTAGTACAGTGAAAGTATGGATTTGATCTCATTTAGTTTGTTGACTCAGGACGCATTTTACCGTGTCTAATCAGCGAACAGAGGGAGGCGTTTTTTTTTAAACTCACCTTAGGCAAGCAATCAAATCTCACTACTGCATGTCCAGGCCTTCTGTGCGAAACGAAAGTGTAGAATAAAGGTGTGGTTTTATTACCAGGCTATCTAAAAGGGCACTCTTAGGCTATGATCAGATTACAGTCCATATCCGATTTTTTTTCTTTGCATATACGAACAAAATCTGATCTTTTTGACCATTCTCATTTTTATAATAAAAGTAAGTGCTCAGATCTGTGCATCTTCACGTTACATCTCTCAGACCCATATTGGTTACTATGGTAGCCTAACGCATCATGCCTTGAAATAATAAACAAACCACGGAGGGTAGCTAGGTTTCTTTCTCGGATGGTTAGGTTGACCGCTCTTCTTTCCGATTCACCCCTAGGTGGCAGAACAGACCGCAATAAGTCGTGGTGCCGTTCTCCATACTTGCTCAAATATTCAAGAAGAAAGTTTAACACTCCCAAAAGGGTTCGATCGATAAAGAATAAATAAATACATTACATTCAAACATCCATGGTAGCAGTGAGTTCGTGAAAGACACCGTTTGATTAGAGACGTGGGTAAGAGGTGAAAATTGATTTTGGCAGTTGATGCGAGGGCGTTATTACGCACGGAGTGTAATCAGTCAGCCTCGCATATGTGTGGCTACCGCGACCCTGAATTTTTTTTTCAAAATAAAATGTATCAATGTCAGATTTGATCTTCGCTTCAAAGAGGCTTGCTGTTTGTTCAGTGGTGTCGCGTAATAAGTAATTCATAAACACCAGTCCAACCATTACCATACAAGCCTACTTTTTCATTGTATTGCCGGTCTTACAATTGGCTTACTATGTTTCTTTGTTATCGGGCAATCATCAGGCAATGATCTAAAACAGCGAATGTGCGAGTCCTCATCTAAAAGTTTGACGTCAAGGCATGGCCCAGTGGCACACATGCCCTTTCCCTCGCCCGAAACCGATGGAGTTTAGTCACCATCACGCATCAACATATCACGTAGTGGTGTGTGTCTGTGTGTGCTGCTGTGAGACGGCTCTATTGCTGCAATCCATAATCTAAACCGGTGCGTGTGTGAAATGCGTTCCACTTCACGTGTTGCGGTTCAAACTGGCTCCAAAGCTGCAGTGCCTGCGCCAGTCACCTCTCGCATTCCAGGATAAACCTACTGCCTCGCTGAAAGGATCTCCGGTGCCTGTGCACCATTTCCTGTGTCTCACACCGAGTCATGTTGGCAGCCAGAATGTAATATGGGAAAATATGATTGCATATGATGGCAACATATTCTCAGTAAAAGAAAGAAAGAAGAAGGAAGATTTGCTCGAGTTTGTAGTGCGTTTGAGGCGAACCTTGACGAAACTGTAGGATGGACAAAGTTATAACTTATTTCCTCGCTGCTGTCAGTGTACTGGTGGTACCAATTTGTGGACAAGTTTTTAAAGGTAAGAATATATGTTCTCGCAAAAAAGGAGAGAACATGGAAAACGGAAACGAAATGCGAATCTGTCTGCCTGTTCACAACACGTTTGTTGCACCTGTGACCAAAATATGTCGTGCGAAATTGGACAAGTGTTGTATTCTGTCTTTCTGTTTTCATTGGCATTGAAGTTTCTTTCTACGATCAACGTCTTTTATTTAGATTGATGGAATGCTTGATGGCTTATACGTGTCATTCAGCTCTTTCTCTTTCTCGTTTGAAAGTCTTCGCACATAATCTTATCTATTGTTTATGTGGTGACACCGTGACCTAAAAAATACAAGGTTTCTTCTAGTCTTTCCGATCGTTATGCCTTTAAACATGTTACGTGGCTTGGAATAACGCAAGAGTTTTCGAATAACTGTGGGCAGCTGGGAATAGCCCAGTATACTACGACGGTGATGGACAGTGAGTGCGGAACCCAGGTTGATGGTTAAACTGTGTTGTTTTTCTTTGAAACGAACGAGTCAAATACATAATATTAACACATAATGTCTGGAGTTTTGTACTCAACTTGTTTCAGAGTTACACGTTTCAGGCCATAGAGTTTCAACAGTTTTCGAAAAGGGTGCATTTTGGATGATCCTCTAATTCAGCATCATTTTTGCTCATTTACTGTTAGTATCTTTGGAGAAGAGTGTCTGCTAAGCAAACGTGTGTCAAATGCAGTTGTGAAGTGTGCATTTGTACTTTATGCGAGCGTATTTTTGTTTTGTGTGGTGTGTGCAAACATCCGGAACAAATTGAACTGTTTAGAAATGCTGCTTCAGTCCTGTGCCGAAACACTACGCGCGCCGCAGAACTTTAAATTCAGGGGAAGTCGCCACGTGCATGCATTGGAAACTCGCGCTTGCCTGTTTGGTTTACCTCAGATAGTTTGACTGCACGCAAAGGGATAGAGAGATCATATCACCTTCATATCCTTATCACCTCTTGAGATGAGGACCGTGTAGAGAGATTATACCATCCTTTAATATTCGTGATTCATCCGATGCTGTCTGGCGGAGCAGACAGTTGGTTCACTTGGTGCTCGCATGGATACCTGTCCGCACTTAATTGTCAATTTCACGAGTGAAGTCAGGTGTCACAGCCTCGCTACATCACTATGATTGTCAGCTAATGAGCTTTTTATTGACCCTATACTCGTCTATTTCGCTCCTGACCCTATACTCCTGTCTATTCCCGCCAAGTGCTATCGTTGTGCAGGTTCGCGCTCTGGTCCTGCTTGACTGCCAGCGATGTAAGTTTGTGAATGAGTTAGGCTAACGTGAGGCATGAAATTGCACAGCGCCTTGAGTGCACACAGGAGTATCAAATCCTCATATAAATGAAAGAATCCATTTGCAATTCATCATCATGACTATTTATTTGTTGCTGGATTGCACTGATTGATTTTTGCGCTTTGTACGAATCGGGGAGGTTCATTATTCTCTGTCCTAATCAATAAGCATGCATTGTAACTGCGAGCCTGGAGTCATTAACGTCGTGTCAGTCAGTGTGTTGATGCCAGTTGTTTGTCGGTCAGCGCAGACAGTTGTTGTAATTCAGTCCATTTTAAGTATGGCTAAAGTACAATCTTTTCTATTATCAGACTTTGCTAAGGTGACTTCCAACTATGCCCCCGCCAGTGTACCAACACTTATCTGAGTGGGCCAGACTCCGCTGTAGTATCAATGATTACCTGATGGGGGCAGCATGTATCGCATATTTTTTTAAATCTCAGTCGCTCCAAATGCTGCGGAATTCTGTCAAGGTGAATTCCTGAGAGAGAATTGCATTGTGGGGTTGATAGTTATCAATATCTCTTAAATGATTTTAACAAGTGGCATACGTCACCAAATTTAATATGGCCTATTTCTTTTACAAGTTACTGTAAACAACTACACTTTCATCACACAGTTAGGATCTGATTGTGTGTGTGTGTGAGTTGAGGCCTGAGTAGAGAGGATTTATCAGGTCTTCTCCTGCTCCCTGTATGAGACTCATCAATAACTCCTACACTTATTGCATGACTCATGTAAATATGTAACCCAGGAACAAATAATTCCGCCATGCCCTCATGTGTGTGTGTGTGTGTGTGTGTGTGTGTGTGTATTGTATATGTCTTAGGTGCATGTGTGTGTGTGTATATACATGTGTGTGTGTGTCTGAGTATGTATATTCACATCATGCCTGATTTACACACATATTCACACACACACACACACACACACACACACACACACACACACACACACACACACACACACACTGCCTATTTCCCAGTGCTCTTAGTAGGATGAAAACACCATTATCTTTAAATCAATAACATTTCCACATCATAATCCCAGCCTAATCAGTCCTCCCTGCGTGATGGACTAGAGTATGCCTGAGTCTGGAGATGAGATGAGAGGGGCTCCACAGGGTGGACTGCAGGGGTAGACTCTGCTTTGCTGAGGGGCAAAAAACAGGCATGTGGATGGATCCTGTAGGGCTGTGTGTGTGTGTGTGTGTGTAACACGGGACACGTGATCTGAAATCTACACTGATGTGGCCTAGATCTGATTCTGGTTCTCAGCTTGCCACTGTAGAAGGGAACGAAACTGTTTCTGTGTAGAACAACATTTTTTTTATTGGAGCCTTTTGTGGTGTTATAGGCTATTTGAGATTTCTTTATTTTCCATGGTGTTTACCTGTAGGGTTAAGAAATCTTGGAAATCTCAATAAACAAATAATAATAACAATTTTTAAGGAGATTATATCACGTTGCTAAGTATCCTTTTTGTTGTGTGTAAAACGTCCTGGCTTAGCAAAGTTCTCATCCCCCTGTCAGGTTTAAAGCCCATCCAAACTTATTATCTAGCTGAAGATAAGCATATAACCTACCAACAGACTGTTTTCTCAGATAAACATTTCTTCATGTAAATATCTGATATTAATATTAATGCAGCTCCTGTTCTTCTGCTCACTCTTGAAAAAGAGAAGAAAAGGAAGAAAAAAAAAGAGAAATAAAATCTCTCCGCTCCTCTGCCCTTGAATGGCTGCTGTGTCTGTTGCCGTTGGCAATGTGATAATAGAAGCTGGTTAGCAGGCGTACGCTGAGGGGTGTTACCTCCCTTTGAGTGAGCCAGTGGAGAATGAAATTAAATATCTCCATGCAGGTTCCACAGCACTTTCAACAACACATGCTACAAGGGAAATAGATTGCAATAAAACACACACACACACACACACACACACACACACACACACACACACACACACATTTATACACACAGTTACACTAACACTACAGACACACACACACACATACACAAACACACTCTTCTCTAGTCCATCTGATTGATGAGATTACAGAAAGGGAAGACAGAGAAGCTTCAATCTGTTTTTTCTGATTATTATAGTTATTATATAAGTATTTAAACAAACAAAAAAACTCTTTTTGAAACTCTATGAAGCCAGTCTTTCTGTGACTGCGGCCATCTGGCACTCAGTGGTTACACCCTGGATGTGGACTGAACTCATGACGCATACACACACACACACACACACACATAAACATGCACACACACACACACATAAACATACACACACCCACACACACAGACACATAAAAAACACATAAAAAACAGTCATGCTCTCTATTTTCTTTTACAGTAAATGGCAGTTAGCACCTCGGCCTGCAGAGTGTATGTGGCCCCTGACAGACTTTCTATTAGCGGCTCCATCAGAGCTAATTGGCTCTGAGATGTAAACCAGTCTGACGCCTGACGGCTTCTCCCCCTCAGGCGCCCGCTCCGCTCCGCTCCTCTCCTCTTCTGGTCTCATCTCTTCCAGCAGTGGATACAACAGTGGACAGCCAGGGTGCTACTGTCTGTCACTCAAACTTTGTGTGTGTGTGTCTTTGTGTGTGTGTGTGTGTGTGTGTGTGCGCGCATGCGTGCACATGTGTCTCTGTGTATGTAGGTGTTTGCGTGTGCATATTTGTTTGTGAGTGTGTGCATGAGAGTGCACATGTGTTTGTGTGTGTGTGTGTGTGTGTGTGTGTGTGTGTGCATGCACGTGTGTTTGTGTGTGTGTGTGTGTGTGTGTGTGTGTATGTATGTGTGTGTGTGCGTGCACGTGTGTTTGTCAGTGTGTGTATGTGTGTGTGTGCGTGCACGTGTGTTTGTGAGTGTGTGTGTGTGTATGTAGTGGAGTAGTGTATGGCTGACTCAGGAGGAGGAAGGATCTTTGTGCAGACTCTGAGGGCTTTTGTCGGCATGCTCAGCATTGGGCTAGATTTATCATACAGTAGTGAAGTGGCCAGTCACAAGAGCAGACTACTAATTGTCCTTGTGTGTGTGCTTGTATGTGTGTGTGTGTGTGTGTGTATTTGTGTGTGTTTGTGACAGCCCTTATCATTGCAGACTGGGTAATTGTCCTGAACCTTGTGTGTGTGTGTGTGTGTGTGTGTGTGTGTGTGTGTGTTTGGGGGGTGTATATGTGTTTGTGTGTGTGCATGTGTATGCACGATTTTTAGCCCTAATTACAGGTGTCCTCAGCAATGAGATGAATACATGCTAATGGCTGCCCTAGACATGAACACACTATCTGTGAGTGTGTGTGTGTGTGTGTCTCCAATAGACATGGGGACACACTGGGCCCTCTAATGAACTAATGAAAAGAGAGAGAAAAGGAGGGAGGCAGAGGCACCTGGGAGGAGGACAACAACAAAGATGGAGGGAGGGAAGGCAGAGAGAGATTTAAGGAGGATAGTGAACAGAGGCATGGGGAGGATGTGGATGGAGAGAGTGAGAGGGGGATAGAGATAGAGAGAGAGAAAGATAGAGTGAGAGAGAAAGAGAAACTCACTCAAGTCATTTCCATGGCCCTCTCATCACCATTTCCAAATCAGACATAAAATCAGATGTGGAGACAGAAAGAGATAAATAAGTCATGGGGTGTAAAAAAAGAACTTGAGAGGGAAAATAACGAGTCGTCATGCGGCGGTGTGGAGAAACATGTTTACACAAGTGTGTGTTGATTGTAGGTGCCGCCGAGAGTCCAAGAGAAAATGAAGACAGAGGAAAACACTCAGCTAATTAATGCTCCGAGGGTCTCCATCTTCCCTAATGATCTACAGAGAGGAGTAGCAGTGGATGAGTGTGTGTGTGTGTGTGTATGTGTGTGTGTGTGTGTGTGTGTGTAGAAATCAGCTTGTTATAAAGAGCAACGTAGATGCCATGACCCTGTTGGAGTTGAGGAACCCATTGAAGGGGAGCAGCAGTCTAATGATGACAGACCTCTAGAAGAGGGTGAAGAGGTGCCTTACACACACACACACGCACGTACACACACACACACACATAAACACACATACAAAATGCACAAACATACACATGCAGTAGTAGTTCAGAGTAGTGGTACAGGGTGCACCATCATATGTGTATGTGTGTCTGTGTGTACGTGTGTGTGGTGCCATATAAGATAAAACCGCCACACATGCACACAGGTGTGCAATATGGGCAAAAAATTATTATTTTATAATCTATAGCGATAATTTGTTGATATCCTTTAAAAATGATCTGTTTGTAGTTTGT